>OZ022264.1:207205250-207207750 GCA_963978885.1 Nemotelus pantherinus | reverse complement strand
GGTCGATCGGGATTATTCCCGATACAACCATCACAGCCTCTTCTGAGACTGTGCGGGAGCTACAGGTGATACGCAGGGCACCCCTGCGCTGGACACTGGCAATGCGCTTCCGGAACTTCTCAGGTTGGAGCGCATCTCCCCAGATTTCGGCTCTATATAGCAAGATGGAATCGGTCGTTATCATCAGCAGCCTCCATCGCGTCTCACTGGGTCCATCGACGTTGGCCATTAGCCTACTCAGTGAAGTGACGACTACTAGAGCCCTGTCCCATGCCCTGCGGATATGATCCCAATACGTCAGCTTGGTGTCCAGGGTCACTCCAAGATACCTGACTGACTTGCTGGTCTGGACCTCGACGGAGCCAACCGCATGGGTATGATCGTTGGTATCCTCCGCTTCGTCAGCATAACAATCTCTGTTTTAGAGACTGCCAGCTGGAGGCCGTGTTGGGTCATTCACCGATCCACCCTCCTCCTGCCTTGGTTAAGTCTGAATTGAGCAAATTTGGCAGATCTGGAAGTAATTACCGCTGCGAGGTCATCAGCGTAACCTACCAAAAACACATCCGCAGGCATTTCCAGGCGCAGCAGATCATCGTGCATGATGTTCCAGAGGTCAGGTCCTAAAATCGACCTCTGTGCCGCACAGATGACAGGCCTCCCTTTGACTTCTTCGTCGGTGACATATAGCAACCAGCGGTCTCTGAGGTAATCCCGCATCATGGCTAGCAAGTAGTTGGGGATACGGAACGTCTGCTCAAGAGCCCGCAGGATGTCCGTCCACCTCGCTGAGTTGAAGGCATTTTGTACGTCCAGCGTTACCAGCAGGACGACCGGTCACCAGCAGATCTCACTGCTGACAGCAGACTAGGCTTGAGCATCCCAGCGAGAAGCTTCCCTGCAGTGTCTTCCATGCACAGTGGGCGGTATGCTGATGGATTGCTCTGGCTACCCTTCCCCTTGTCTACAAGTACCAGTCGAGCTACTTTCCACCGCGACGGGAAGACCTCCACGACTAGACATGAATTATACAAGTCCAATAATAGACACGGCTGGCTCTCCACCATTACTTTAAGCGCCTCGACCGGTACCCCATCAGGACCTGAAGCTTTTCGGTTCTTCATCCTGGACACTGCACTGTTCAGCTCCTCGTCCGTAAAGGGAGGAACATCCGCGTGGTTAACAGTGAAGAGACCGTCAGCCCTTGACGGATGCACTGGGAACAGCGAACCAACGATACACTCCATGAATATCACATCCATGAGAGTGCTAGGCTACATGCAGCCAAGTCTACGAGTGACCAATTTTTAGCCATCTCCCCAGGGGTCTGAGTTGACCTCCTCACGAAGAGCCTGCCATTTGGCACGTTTGCTCCTCGTGATGGCCTTGGTCAGCTCCCTCTTTGCCGCAATATGACCAGCAGATAGCTCAGCCGCTTCTGGCCTATTCCTGGCTCGCTGTGCCCTGCGCCTGCATGGCAAAACGATGCGTCTCAGTTCGGCGATTTCATCGTTCCACCAGCGTAAATCAAATCGATAAGTATCGTTTATCGACTGTTTTTCGACATCACAATCAACCCCTATTTATAAAAATCATTGTTAAGTAATATTGGAGTTTATCAAGTAATATTGTATGTTAAGACGCAAACAAATGTAAGAAAATACAGAATTTTTAGCATATTTAATTTAAATGCAGTACTAGAACGCAATGCACTCGAAAACAAGTATTTTTTTTATCAAATAAAGACCGACTCTTGAATTTAGTTGTTCATCAAATGAATAATTTTACAAAGTACATCCCAGATATGTTCTAAAAGTTCAACGTGCTCAGAAAGAAAATAAATTGTTCCACACCACCCATACTTATATCGTTTCACACAGAAAACTATCAAAATGCCTTGTAGATATAATGCACTACCTAGACAGTGAATACTTTTACCAAGGTGGTAGAATACTTTCGAACATTTCAAACAGATCTTCCCACCGTCTCATGCTGTACGACCACCGACTTTGACACCCAATAGAGAAGAATCCTAATCACTTTACATGGACCTTTATCCTGAAAATATGTCCTTCCAGAATCTATTCGAACCGATTCTTCTATGGGATAAAGAACATCTGTGCCATTGTTCGGGTGCATAGTTCAGGAGATTTCGTCGGCATCCAGTCAGTCGACTAGCCGAAACATTCATCCATGATCCCACCCGTACACCTTAATACATTTCATGCTGGTGTTATTGCAGTAATGCTCTGAATACGAGCATGAGTCCTTTGTTCTCATCTGGGCAGGTTCAAGGTGTACCAAATTGAAATCAAAAGAACGACAATGACGAGACACCGATGGCAAATAATGCTGACATTTGACCAGGCATTTATTTCCGTTCCATTGGTAAATGTTCACCTAATCAGCTTGAAGAATAGATTTTGGGTCGACGGATATTGGTAAGGGAAAGATTGACCGCCATGGCCGCCGCCGACGGGTCAGGCGATCAATGGTAAAT
>OZ022264.1:207157750-207202750 GCA_963978885.1 Nemotelus pantherinus | reverse complement strand
GTAAGACTAGATTTGATAGAAGCGATTTTGAATTGTGGGCAAGTCTGTGCCAGTGGTGCCATCTTGAAAAATTACAAAGAAAAAAAAACTGCTTTTTGCCCTATGAAATGTGAATAGGTTACCGGATTTTCATGAAATTGACACAGTAGCTAAACTTAACTCTAATCTCTGTTTGGTGGAAATTTGGTTCAAAAATTTGATTGGTGCTGCCAGCTATGGTAATTTTTGTGTCTTTGGTTTTGAAAAATCGCTCAGGAAAATAAAACTTTTTGCACTATAACTTCCAGTGCAGTCATGAAATCAATACAAATTTCATACAATTAATGAAACCTGTCATAAGCATTATTCAGGCCAAATTTGGTTGAAAAGCCACAATAGGGTTGTCAGCTATTGTTGGTTTTGTGTTTAATTGCAATATCTTTATTAAGCGGTTTTATCGTAGAATTTTCAAATGGTAATGATATTGTAGTGACAATTAACAGCAAATATTAAGCTTTCGAATATTTGAAAAAACTCGCTGCAGGTAACCCTAAATTTCTTTAGACTCCTATAACTTCGAATGTAATATAACAACGTGAAGCAGATTTGATATATTCTTGGGTTTGATACTGGCGAAAGGTTGCCAGCACGAGTCGGTTGTGCTACTTTTGTATCAATAAATGCTTACAGTTAGTATACATACCGGAAACATTTACAATGAAAATAAATAACCGATGTTACAATTCGCAAAGTTCTGCAAATTTTTCGGATCGCAGCCCCAAACACCAACTTCAGTTACAGTGCTGCAGGCACTGAGCATTTTCTTCAATGATGTTATATGAGATGCTGCTTTCAAAATTATATGAAATAAGCAACTGATAACGAATATAATTAACCCGTGTTTTGCTCTCATAAACGTTGAAATTCATGCCAGTGGTAATATCTGAAACCTTCCACCATATGAGTTATAATGCATTCTTGAGACGAAAGTAAAACGTGGCATTTGAAACAGTTTGGCCGTAATAAGCAGCACATGTGGTGGAATATGCACTCAAAACCTGCACGATTCTTCTACTGTTCTTCGAACATTAGTGTTTCTAGCGGTTCAGGTGCGCTAGAGTTTTTTAAATATTGTTGTCTCCAAGCTGCGAGTATACATAAAAAAACTCTAGCGCACCTGAACCGCTAGAAACACTAATGTTCGAAGAACAGTACAAGAATCGTGCAGGTTTTGAGTGCATATTCCACCACATGAGCTGCTTATTACGGCCAAACTGTTTCAAATGCCACGTTTTACTTTGATCTTAAGAATCCATTATAACTCATATGGTAGAAGTTTTCAGATATTACCACTGGCATAAATTTCAACGATTATGAGAGCAAAACACGGGTTAATTATATTCGTTATCAGTTGCTTATTTCACAAAATTTTGATTGCAGCATCTCATATAACATCAATGAAGAAAATGCTCAGTGCCTGCAGCACTGTAACTGAAGTTGGTGTTTGGGGCTGCGATCCGAAAAATTTGCAGAACTTTGGGAATAGAAACATCGGTTATTTATTCTCATTGTAAATGTTTCCAGTATGAATACTAACTGTAAGCATTTATTGATACAAAAGTAGCACAACCGACTCGTGCTGGCAACCTTTCGCCAGTATCAAAGCCAAGAATATATCACATCTGCTTCACGTTGTTATATTACATTCGAAGTTATAGGAGTATAAAGAAATTTAGGGTTACCTGCAGCGAGTTTTTTCAAACAATCGAAAGCTTAATATTTGTTGTTTATTGTCACTACAATATCATTGCCATTTGAAAATTCTACGATAAAACCGCTTAATAAAGGTATTGCAATTAAACACAAAACCAACAATAGCTGGCAACCCTATCGTGGCTTTTCAATTATGTTTATAATAGGTTCCATTAATTGCATGAAATTCGTATTGATTTCATGACTGCACTGGAAGTTATAGGGCAAAAAGTTTTATTTTCCTGAGCGAATTTTCAAAACCAATCACACAAAAGTTACCATAGCTGGCAGCGCCAATTGAATTGATCAACCAAGTTTCTATCAAACAGAGTTTAGAGTAAAGTTCAGCTACTGTGTCAAATTCATGAAAATCTGTTAACTTATTCACATTTCATAGGGCAAAAAGCAGTTTTTTTTTCTTTGTAATTTTTCAAGATGGCAGCACTGGCACAGAGTTGCCTATAATTCAAAATCGCTTCTATCAGATCTGGTCCTACTTAAGTCCAATGCATTCTGTAAGTTTCAATTGTATCAGATTATTGATTCGTGAGTTCCCGTGAGCAGAAGTTTTTGGTGCTAAAAATATAGATTAACTGGGAAAGGGTTACCGTTCTTGTACGACATGAAATTTCCAAAGTTTTACTTTGAACGTGTAGATAAAGCATAAGGTTTGTATACAGATTGGTTTTATTGTACGAAACGGAAAGTTTTTAGGATATTCGATGGTTTGAATGTTTTCACTTGCAAAATTTTATTTTTTCAAATTTAAGACACCAAAATTATCATAGCTCGCAGCTCCAACCGAGTTTTTCAACCAAATTTCTGCCAAAGGTGGTTTGAAGTAAGGTTCAGCTACTGTATGAATTTCGTCAAAATCGAACTATTCAATCAGAATTTATAGGGCTAAAAGCAGTTTTCTTTTTTAGTGATTTTTCAAGATGGCACCACTGGCACAGAATCGCCCGCATTTCAAAATCACTTCTATCAAACCTGGTCCTATTTAAGACCAATACATTGCGCAAATTTCAATTAATTCTGCTTATCAGATTGTGAGTTTCCGTGAACAGAAGTTTTTGATGCTAAAAAGATAGGTAAATTGGGCAAGGGTTACCAGGCGTGCCCATTATACCATATCACAATTTTTTTTGTGTATGTAAACAAAGCATGTGTATGTGTATGTAAACAAAGCACAAAGCACAAGATATGAGTGGCTTTTTTTTGAAGAAGCGGCATTTTTTCAAGAGAGACGATGATTTGGAGGTTTTCACTTTCAGTGCCTGCCCTAACTACAGGGTTGTCAGCACGCTCATTAAAAGCTACACAAATTTACAAGTAAATAATACCAATATGTCGTGAAAATTTCGTAATGATTGAATAGCTCTGTCAAAAGTTATCGCAATTTAAAAAATTTCAAGTTTTCCCGTTCTCTTTTTAGGCACCCAGCGCACACATGGGGTTAAAAAATTCCAAAACATTATCCGATTCACATGTAGAACACGTTAGAAATTTGTTTCGTCAAATATGTTTTTGCAAAAATTATTTTTGTACGGAATAATAGGTATATTAAAAATATCACTAAAATGGCCGCTGGCGCCAAAGGGTTAAAGATTATTAACTTTTTTGTGAGACCTGGACCTATTTTGCATATACACCAATGTATCTTGAAAATTTCAGTTCAATCGGATGGCGCGTTCCTGAGATTTTTTCACTAAAATTTTTTGATGATTTATATATATATATATATATATATATATATATATATATATATATATATATATATATATATATATATATATATATATATATATATATATATATATATATATATATATATAAATAGAAATATGAATTTTTGGCCAAAGTGATTTTAATACTAATGTTCTTCTTCGAACATTAGTAAAAATAGTTGGAAAACTGTACTAATTCATTCAGAATAGATGTTCAGGAAATATTGTCTTTTTAACGTAGAGAAGCGATGTGGATTTAATTTATAGCTAGTGCAAAAATTATTGACGCACCCCACATAACTGACAGCGCATTAAAACTTCATGGCTTTAGAAACTTTGTAGAAACTAACAACTGCTTTGTAGAAACTAACAACTAATCATAATTAATAGTGTAATATTCTTACTCTATAATCCAATAGCATAAAAATTGGCAGTACCACAGAAAAAAATGATTATTAGGGTTTTAAAATAGAAATTGAACGCACAGAAGTATTGAATCAGTAACAAATGTTTCCAAGAATAAAGGGCATCCCCGAATAAAAGCTGTGCAGCTGAATACTTCGCGAAATTTACATGTGTTGTACCTAGGGACACGATATCGAAAGAAAGTATCGACACTTTTACTTTCAAGTAGCATCACTACCAAGTATTGATATAAGTCCTGTACTCATTGCGATAGTACTGATATGAGTACATATCATATGATACTTAATATGCCTATTTTCAAGTCAATTTAGACTTCCAACGAAGCCAGAGATTCCAATAATAATGATAGGGCCTGGAACTGGTCTGGTGCCGTTCCGTGGCTTTGTTCAAGAAAGGCATTTCTCCAAGGATCCAGGCAAAGAAATTGGCGATACTATTTTGTATTTTGCTGCCGGAAATAGAGTGAAGATTTCATTTATCAGGAGGTAGGCTTGTATTCATTCATTTGTATTGTTATACTCACAGCCACTATGCTGCGTTTCGTAGGAACTGGAAGATTCCTTGGTAAAGGTGTTTTGACATAGAAAATGGCATTCTCTCGGGATCAAGCACACAACATTTACGTCACATATTCAGATCTTATTTGGAAGGTTAATTATTGGTGAGAACAAACGTCACTTGTACACGTGCGGGTACGTTTGCTTCACTTGATTATCCCTTTCCATTACTCATTAATTCCGTTCTAATACCGACGCCAAAAATATGGCAACCGATGTAAGAATTATTCTGCTCAAAGTGATATCATCCAGCAAAGCAAATAAGTCAGAGGCACAACAACAGTTTACCAAGAAAATGGAGGCTTAAAAGCGCAACTCAGCCGACGTGTGGAGCTAATTATTCCATCAGATTTCGTTTTGTTTGCTCGCTCAAGACAGGAGCAAGCAAACATCATTCTTTGAGTCGGTTTAGAAACATTAAAATAATAAATCTATTAAACTAAATTAAACTAGATAAAAGTAAATTTTGAAGAGGGGATAAGCGATGATAAAAAACAGTGATGTGATGAAGATGTGTACAGAAGACCAGGTGTTGTTCACGAGGATTGTTGCATTCTCACGTCAAAAATGTGCCTTTTTACATATGCATATATCACTTTTGAAACTAATTTAATCACATTGTTATTCGTGCATTGAGAGGACATTAGGATGAGAAAGTCGGTACTAACAATTAAGCAAGAATGTTTATGATTTACTCGGTTCAGAGTGTTTTGCTTAAAAGATCAAATATGTGTAATAAGAGCAACTTAGTTGAGATTTTATACAAAGAGACGAGCCAGTGCTATTTTATACTGTTAAATTATTGAACTTGCTATTTAATATCTTTCGTTGATCAAATGATCTTTTTATAAATAACTAGTGTAAAGAGTCTTTTAGTTTCATTTCAATTTTCTAGTTTCGTTGTTTCATCTATGCTTTGTTTCTGTTTTTATGAAAAATTGAGTTTGGCTCGTGCGCTCTCGTTTATGATTTTTTTTTGTAAATTATGATATAAAGTGAGGGATCTAGTGTAGTAATTTCGTTTTTTGGAAACAATGTGCAAATATATTTCCAAATAATTTTTTTTTTAAGAAATTATTTTCTTGTATATGTATATGTATAGTAAGAGAAGAATGTAAGGTAAGTAGTCCGTAAAGTATGGAGAAAAGCTTAATTTTATATTTATTTTAATATCAATGATAAAGCAAAGCCTAATTTGCACTAGATTTTGGTAATAGAGATGATCACGATGATCCTTAGTCTGGTAGGATCTATTTGATTGGGCGGGACTCAGTTTGGAATTTGGCGATAATTTCCAGGACGGTGAGGTTCAAAGTCTTTAAGAACACAAGCCGGGTAGAAATCTAAACGGGCCCCACGCTAGAAAAGGGAGCATTATAGTATGGGGTGCAATATCTTGCTAAGGGATCAAAGACCTGGTGGCAATGAAAGGCTTGCTGGAAAAATTAGAAACTAGGAGCACACTATGTCTGTAACTTTAAAAGATAATGCACCTTTTTATAATGCAAGAGTAGTCAAAATGTTACCAGGGCAATCCCCAATATTATGGAATGGCCGCCGCACTCATCAGATATTCAATCGAATCGTATGCTTCTCTTGCTGTACTGAATATCACTACTTCATTTAAAATGAGTGATGGAGAGTCTCATGATTAGCAATGTACCTTTTTTAACCTTTTTTAACCTTTTTATATATATGGACAGTCTACAAATTAAATAATACAGAGAATAGAATTGCTCCTAGTCTTTGCCTTTTCATACCTAATCATTTAAATATGTATTAGAGCATTAGCAACTTTTCTCCTTCATAAATATAGCATACATTTATACAAAAAAACTTAAATATTGCGTTATTAAATATTTAATTTGTTTTACGGGGCATTTCACGTGAAGCGGACAACGAAAAAAGTCGAGGTTCTGAATTTCGTTCATATTGCGTATAAAAGTACTTCCAGAAGATAAGAACGTGGATACACAATTTTTGGTTTCTATGAGGTTTAGTTGCCGAGTTATGGGCTTTTGAAAAATGGATGAAATTGATGAAAGGTTTTTTCGGAAGCGGATTCTAGGATTCAAAACAAAATCTAAAAAACATCAAAAATACTGACTAGTGTAGAAAATTAACTGTTCTTTTTAATTGTGAAATTAGATTTGAAAACCGGAATTAAAAATTTGTGTGAAACCGGAAGTAAAAATTTCAACTCGTTTTTGAGTAATTTGGACCAGGTTAATTTTGTTTTGTTTTGTTTGTTTTGTTTTTTAGCGACGCCTGTAAATTCGAAATATTTAGCACATCTAGAAGAAAGGGTGTGTGGAGGAAACCGGGAAAAGAGTTTGACAAAGAAAACTTACACTCTAACGTAAAATTTGTTTGTGGTTTTCTGAGTTGAGAAACCTTGAGGTTATAGATGGTACCATGGATATAAATGTTTATTTAAACTTTTGAAAAAAAAAACAGCGTTGTCCCAAATTTTATTTTCCCAATAATTTTGTGTTCCAACCATATAACCACCCGAACCATTGTGCCACCATTGTAACAGAATGGTATTTGTATGTTGTACCCAGACGACTCAAATCTTTGCTCCAATCAACAGATATCAACCCCATTGAGCATCTATGGGGAATAATAGCCTAAAATAATCAATCTGTGAAATTAAAATTTCAAATAAGAACATATTTCTCACAGTTATATCGGAAGAATGAAATGAAATAAGTAGTGGCGGAACCGAAAAACTGGTTTGTTTGATGCCCCAGTGACTAAAAATTATTTGAAATCGTAAGACTATCGAACAAAGTACTGATTATCATAGTATATAATGAGTCAATACATTGGGGTGTTAGTATTAGTTAGTATTAAGTATTATTTATATTCATTATGATGTGTGTTACATTCCTGTTAAATAATGTAGACTTAGAAATATATATTGAAGTTTTTTAATGTTATTGGGTATTATTCGTTAAACAAATTTTAATAAATCTAATGTTCGAAGAGCAGTAGAGGATGTGTGTTGATTTTGATTGTGTGCTCTACCGCTGGCTACTTAGGACCACTACTATTAACCATTTCTTCTACCTAAGACCAATACACCCTAAGCCATAATAGAAAATAACCCAAGTTAATTTCAATGACTTCATCGAAAGTTACAGCGATAGAAAAGTGTTTGAGGATGCCATCCGAAAAATGTCGAGACCTTGGAAAATTTAAACATTGTTTTCCTATTTTCATTGCAAATGTTCGCAACGTGAATACTTAACGTAAGCATTTATTGGTACGGAAATAGCAAAAACTGCTGTCAACCCTTTCCTAACACCCTTCCTAACACCAAGTCAACCTACTCTGCGAATTTCGTATTAATCCGATGACTGCATAAGAAGTTAAAGGGATACAAAGAAATTTAGGGTAACCACCCGCAAAAGTTTTCAAATTTTCTAGATTTTAGTATTTGTTGTTAATTTTCACTGTAAGATCAATACCATTTGAAAATTTTATAAAATCGCTTACCAAAGATATGCCAAAAATAGTATAAAACCAACCCTAGCTGCAACCCTATTATTACTACTGAATATTGTCTACAATAAGCTTAATTTGCCATATGAATTTCATTATGATTTTATGGCTACACTGGAAGCTATAGGGCAAAGAGCTTTATTTTCCTGAGCAAATTGGCAAAATTTAAGACATCAAAATTACCATAGCTGGCAGCTCCAACCGAACTTTTGAGCCAAATTTCTACCAAACGTGGCTAGAAGCAAGGTTCAGCCACTGTGTGAATTTCGACAGTCCAGTGACTGAATCAGAATTTATAGTGCCAAAAGCAGTTATTTTTCTTACCGATTTTTCAAAATAACAGCACTGGCACAGAATTGCCCACATTTTAAAATCACTTCTATCAGACCTGGTTCTACTTAAGACCAATATACATTCTATGAATTTCAACTGTATTTGATTATCGGGTTGTGAGTTCTCGTGAACAGAAGTTTTTTATGCTAAAAATATAGGTCAATTGGGGAAGGTTTACCGTTTTTGTCCGATAAGAAATTTCAAAAGTATATTTCAAAAGTATAAGATTTGTATATTTTTAAAAGAGTGAAAATCTTTCAGGAGAGTTGATGGTTTCGTGTTTTTCAGTTTCAGCGCCTACCGCAGCAACAGGGTTGCCAGCACGTTCATACAAAACTATATGAGTATACAACTTAAACAACATGAATATGTTTTGTTAGTTTTTTAATGATTCAAGAGCTCTGTGAAAAGTTATCGAAATTTAAACAAATTTTCCGAATCTCATTCTAGGCACCTAGTGAATTGTGAAAAATTTCCTAAACCTTATCAAATCTTTTTTAAAAACACGTTCGAAATTCATTTCACAAACTTAGTTTTTTTGAAAACTATTTTTTGCTAGAATAATACTGATCAACAGTGGTCATGCCACACGAACTCTGATGGGTGATCGTGTGTTGACTACCTCATTTTTTTTCAATCACCCTTTGTTTTCTTGTGAGGAGGTCAAGTTCATTTTCGGTATTTTCGCGATAAACGCATATGAACGGCCGTAAAAAAGGAGTGCTATATATTTGTTTTCGCTATTTATTTAAATTTTTTTTGGTGTTAATTAGCTTTTGTGCTTGCGCGAATATGTCGAGAGAGTTTATTAACGATCCTACCTCTTTTCGTTACATATGTGGTGCACTGACTTTCGGAAAACGAGGCAACATTTTTCTGATCTAATTTTGAAGTGTTATCGCGAGTATTTTAGTTTTGGAGTGGCTCATCAAGACAGATCTTCGGCCCCACATATTTGTTGAATAAGATGTGTAAAAAATTGAACTGATTGGAAGAAAGGATCACGCCTTATGCCATTTGCTATATCTATGATATGGACTTTTTAGTATCATATCAACCATTTCTTACTCAAAGGAACAAAAATCATTTTCTGACAGCATTTCCTATAACACAAATGATGAAAATGTTCAGTGCTGGCAACATTTGTCCAGCACAGCAGCAATAAATCTACCATAGCATGCTCGTGCTTAATCAACCTATCCTTTGAATTTCATTTTGATCCAAGGAAAGTTTCAGCGATTAAACTATGTTTGGGGTTGCCATCCGAAAAATTTTCAAAATTCGGAAAATTTAAATATCGGTTGCTTATTTTATTGTAAATGCTTTGCTTATGAATACAAAATGGAAGCATCTGTTGGTGCAATATTTACGAAATTGTCTGGTACTAGCAATTATGTGCTAGCACCATAGCTGTTTCACGTTGTATTAAACCCACCCTATGAATTTCGTTTCGATTTAATGACTGCGCTGTAAAGCGCATTTCAGACATGCGTCCATGCGTCCATGCGATCTAGCGAGTTTTGCTTACACGAGTTGATTTGATTTTGTTTATATAGGCGGGTCTAAAGCGAAGGAGGTGGAGTATGCTGATTCATGAACAATAGATTTTAAAATGATTTCTTTCGCTCAGTGGCATGTGTTGATGATTTGGTGGTGAACATATGTTTTGCGAATGATTATTTTTTTATATAATGATGTGGATAATATATATTTTGCATCCTAACGTGCATGACTATTACGAAAAAAATTGAATGCATATGAATATCTAGACATAAACATATATATGTAGGTATATTTAGTCATATGGATTAGTATATACAATTTTCTGTTACCAATATATTTGTACGGAGCAAAAAAAAACATCATTATAAGCATGTAAAATCCATCCACTTATCGCCTTAGCCCTGCCTTAAAAAAACTGGATTTGAGTTGACTTGACTCATGTAATCTAAATACGCATGGACACGTGGACGCATGGACGCATGCCTGAAAAGTGCTTAAGTTTTAGGAGTGAATATTATTTTAGGGTTACCACCGTCCAAACTTTTTAAATTTTCGAAACGTAAATATTTGTTGTTAATTGTCATTGCAGGATCATTCCGATTTGGAAATTTTATGGCAACATCGCTTGATAAAGAAATGTCAATAAATTACGAAGTTCATCATAGCTGGCAACCCATTCTCAATTTTTCAACGAAATTCCCACAGAATTAGAAATGCGACAAGATCCACTTATCACATGAATTTCGTTTTGATTTCTTTACTGCATCGGAAATTATAGGGAAAAAATCCTTTATTTTCCGGAGCAAATTTACAATATTTAGGAGACTAAAGCAGCCAAATTTTTATGAAATCTATCGTAAAGTAAGGCTCAACTACTGCGTGAATTTTGTTAAAATCTGGTGTTTAAATCGGAAGCTATAGGCCGAAAACCAGTTTTTTCCCAGCGATTTTTCCAAATGGCACCACTGCCACAGTGTTGCCCGTTTTTCAAAATCATTTCTATCGGATCTGGTCCTAGTTAATACCAACATCTGCTGTAAATTTCATATTGATCGCATTATCTGATCGTCAGTTCTCGTGAACAGAAGTTTTGAGTGCAGAAAATAGAGGTAATTTGATCACGGGTTGTCATTCTTGTTTACCGCGGAATTTCGTAAATTTTTATTTGACTTGGTGGGCAAAATTCAAAATTTATCAATAATTTGAATTTATTTTCAAAAATCAAAAATTTTTCAGGAAGGTCGATGATTTGAAGGATTTTTTTCAGGAGCTTGCTGTAGCTACAAAGTTGCCCACACAACCTTGAAAATCCATGTGTGTAAAATTCTAGTCTACATCAATACGCTCTAAAAATTTATGAAGTTATGACAAATCGAAATTTGAAAAAAAATCTTTGCCTACTTTTAGGCACTCATTGCCAACACCAGGCTCAACATTATCAATTTTTTATCATAAGCAACCTATAAACATAATAAGTTCTCATTCCCAATACTTTTTTTTACCAAAAATTTACACTGCTTGGAAATATAAGAGTAGCTCAAAATTCACTAAAATGCCCGCCGCCGCCAAAAAGTTTAAGATATCTGAATTCAAGCAAGTCATGGACCTATCTGTTATATACATTTATGTGTTCCGAAAATTTCAGCTCAATCGGATTGGCCACTCCAGAGATTATCTCTCTTAATCATTTTGCTGATATATATATATATATATATATATATATATATATATATATATATATATATATATATATATATGTGTATATATATATATATATATATATATATATATATATATATATATATATATATATATATATATGTATACATATGTATATATATATATATATATATATATATATATATATATATATATATATATATATATATATATATATATATATATATATATATATATGGGGCATTTCACGTGAAGCGGATAACGAAAAAAAATCGAGGTTCTGGATTTCGTTCATATTGTGCATAATGGTACTTCTAGAAGATATGAATGTGGATGTACAAGTTTTTGTTTCTATGAGGTTTAGTTGCCGAGTTATGGGCTTCTGAATAATTGACGAAATTGATAAAAGGTTTTTTTGAAAGCGGATTCTGATATTCAAAACAAAATCTAAAAAACATTAAACATATTGATTGGTATAGAAAATTAGCTGTTCTTTTTAATTTTGAAATTAGATTTGAAAAAAAAATTTTTTTTCCTATCTTAAACCGGAAGTAGACACTTCAACTCGTAATTTGAATAATTTGGACCAGGCTAATTTTATTTATTTTTATAAAATAATTCACCTACCTCCTAAACTACTGGCCATCCCATTCTAAAACTTTTATGATAAAATAAATATACTTTGAGCTTTGTCTTGTTATAAAAATAAATAAAATTAGCCTGGTCCAAATTATTCAAATTACGAGTTGAAGTGTCTACTTCCGGTTTAAGATAGGAAAAAAAAATTTTTTTTCAAATCTAATTTCAAAATTAAAAAGAACAGCTAATTTTCTATACCAATCAATATGTTTAATGTTTTTTAGATTTTGTTTTGAATATCAGAATCCGCTTTCAAAAAAACCTTTTATCAATTTCGTCAATTATTCAGAAGCCCATAACTCGGCAACTAAACCTCATAGAAACAAAAACTTGTACATCCACATTCATATCTTCTAGAAGTACCATTATGCACAATATGAACGAAATCCAGAACCTCGATTTTTTTTCGTTGTCCGCTTCACGTGAAATGCCTCATATATGAAGCGAGTTTAATACTAATTTGCTTCGAAAATTAGGAAAAAACTGCTTTTCGCCCTGTTAACTTCGATCTAGTAACTAGATTTTAACGAAATTTACACAGTAGCTGAAATTCACTCTGGACCACGTTTGCTAGAAATTTGCTTGAAAAATTAGGTTGGAGTTACCAGTTTTGGTAAATTTGTCTCTTGAGTCTTTAGCAAAATAACTTTTTTTGTCCTATAGCTTCCAGTGTAGTCAAAACGAAATTCAAAACGGAATCCATTTAGTAAATGGACCTTATTGTTGGCCAAATTTAGAAGGAATTCGTCTGGAAAACAATAATAGGGCTACTAGCTTTGGTAGTTTTTGTATTATGTCATTTTTTGTCTTGTCTTTTCTAAGGGATGTATTTCAAAAATTTTAAAAATTTTGCGGGTGGCAGCTCTAAATTTCTTTTTTCCTCCCATAACTTCCAATGCAGTCAGTGGATCGAAACAAAATTCACAGGATGAGTCGTTCTTAATGTGAAGCTGATTTATTACACTTTTAGTTTTGGGGCTACCTGAGCGTTGCCAGCAGCAGGTGGTTTATGCTATTTTCGTAACAATAGATGCTACCATTAGATATTCATATGGAAAATATATGGAATGAAAATAAGTTATCCAACTTCTGAAGAATTTTTTAAGATTACATTATATAATCAATATCCTGTCTTTTTTATCCTGCGAAGATTTTACTTATACTGTTTCTACAGCATTTTAGAAGATTTTTTTTTCTTGTTGATTCCGTTATCAGATTTTCAGCGGCAAGCAAGCTCCTTGATTTAATAAACTCACCTTATGAAATTAACCCATAAAAATAACAGTAAGTTCGCACTACACTTTCAAGTCAGGACGATTTCGAGCTGAAAACGAAATCAGATGAACTGTTCGCACTGGCCGAAATTATGTAGAGTTTAAACGAGATATGTTAATCAAATTTTTATGGACGATAAATTTAATGTGATAGTTTTTTAAGGGATTGATCGAACGCGAATGAATATTCTCGTGTCTCCTTTTGCACTTCTTGTTCTCTTTTTGTGCCAATTTCAACTATTTTGCAATTATTTTTGAATGACAGTTCTTTCAAACGTTCCTGTTTTTTCACTAATTGAAATCAGCACACTCTGAAATAAACTCAACCGGGAGAAAATTCACAATAGTACCCGGCTTTGATTAGATTTATTATGAAATCAGCTTGATTTGCAATGTCAAAATTTGAGACAAATGTATAGTGAATCTCAAATCGATCAGCTGATCAAAATCACGTGATTTAGCTTCAGTACGAACGTACTTTTGGAAAACAAACTGGGAGAACAACGAAAATCGCAAAACTTTTTGAACACCATAAAGTCCGTTTTTCAACAATGCCTGGAATCATACGGGTACGCAAATATAAAGCAACCTTTAATATGCTTGATATTTTTGCGCAATTCAATGTATTTCTGATTCAGTATCCTCCTACATTCACCTAGAATCGACCAGAGAACCTATTCATGCCGTTAATTGTCGATACACTTCACTTCGTTCAAGTATTTCCAGTTCATTGAGTAACATATTAATCTATTATTAGATCCTTTCACTATATAATCTTTTCGATTAAATTAAATCTGGTCCTTGTCAATGTGATCCAGCATAGCCACGATAAAATTTAGAATTTGATGGAATTACATTGAAGTCACTCTCATTCATTGAGTCGGCAATGGTATCTACATATTTCAAGATTGCACTTACCAACTCAAAGCATTCTTCGGAACCAGAGTGTACTTTGTGCAATTTGCAATTGGCGGCACATAGCACTGTACCCCTGTCTGCTCCAGCACAATCTGCATAAATGTTTACGTTAGGCACCGTGGACGCTACTCCCATAAGGATTGTGGTGAAATCCATCATGCAGAACGACCTGAGGTATTTAGTCAACGGTTTGACATCTTGTTTGAATGAAGGGTAAGTCAACGGTATGATCATATCACAAAGGCATACGGTAGGAAGCTGACGATGACGAGCGGAAACCGGACCTGATGGCCGATATGCTTGGTGTCAGTCGGTTCCGTTGCTACTATCATTCCGTTTTCCTGATGCATCGTACAGATAAGTATGAATGTGCTGCAAATGCATCTATGTGCACTGCCAGCAGATGCATAATCAACTTAATTTGATGATGGCATTTAAGGTTACCACCGAAGCATGCTAACGAGCAGATTGACTTTGAGTCGAATTCCACTGATTGTATTCGGCGACCATTCTGTGTGCCTTCTTAAATGTTTCATTACATCACAGCTCCTATGCCGTGAGGATTTCGAGTGAAAAGCAGCTGTTACGAATGCAATCTGTGTCATTATAGACAGATTCAAGCGGAAATGAGACAATGTAAATGCAGGATTTCATTATAGTTACCAGATAACGTCTCTTTTTGATGGATTGATGCATCGGAATATAACGAAAATATAAACGCAGTTTTATGTTAGAGCAGTTTTTGTTTTTTTGCCACGCGTAAACATTCTAAAACATGATTTTTAAGTACTTTTTTTTATTAAACCAAGTAATATTGAACTAAAGCTGTTTAACATACCTTATAACACAAATCAAATCCCATAAAATTGGTTAGAGAGTTGGAAATGTTTTTTGCGGGATGAATAAAACCACTTTGTCAAAAATAGAATGTTCAATGAAGATTAAAAATTTTCTATGTAAATAAATTTTTTTTTCAATTTTAATCATCCCGCAAAAAACATTTCCAATTTGATTCTGCTTTCGGAGGCTGATTCCGCAAAACGATCGAGTTTCCCGTTTCAATATGCTCGGCTTTGATAAGCTTTAGAGACGATATACAAACGTTGTCCATGCTGATTTATAGACAAGAAGGGAACCGTGATCAAATTCAATTACCTTTGCCACGCTTTACTTTGGTCTCAAGAATGCATTATAACTCATGTGGTCGAAAGGTTTCAGATATTACCACTGGCATCAATTTCAACGTTTACGAGAGCAAAACACGGGTTAATTATATTCGTTATCAGTTGCCTATTTCACAAAATTTTGAAAGCAGTATCTCATATAACATCAATGAAGAAAATGCTCAGAGCCTGCAGCACTGTAACTGAAGTTGATGTTTGGGGCTGCGATCCGAAAAATTTGCAGAACTTTGGGAATAGAAACATCGGTTATTTATTTTCATTGTAAATGTTTCCGGTATGAATACTAACTGTAAGCATTTATTGATACAAAAGTAGCACAACCAACTAGTGCTGGCAGCCTTTCGCCAGTATCAAAGCCAAGAATATATAACATCTGCTTCACGTTGTTATATTACATTCGAAGTTATAGGAGTATAAAGAAATGTAGGTTTACCTGCAGCGAGTTTTTTTCAAATAATCGAAAACTGAATATTTGCTGATTGGAATTGTTTTTGCGGGATGATTAAAATTGAAAAAAATTTTATTTATCTTGAAAATTTTTATTTGACAAAGTGGTTTCGAAAGCATGCACTGATTGTCACTACAATATCATTACCATTTGAAAATGCTACGATAAAATCGCGTAATAAAGGTATTGCAATTAAACACAAAACCAACAATAGCTGGGTACCCTATCGCGGCTTTTCAACTAAATTTGGCCTGAATAATGTTTATAATAGGTTCCATTAATTGTATGAAATTCGTATTGATCTCATGACTGCACTGGAAGCTATAGGGCAAAAAATTTCATTTTCCTGAGCAAATTTTCAAAACCAAAGACACAAAAATTACCATAGCTGGCAGCACCAATCGAATTTTTCAACCAAATTTCTACCAAACAGGGTTTATTCACATTTCATAGGGCAAAAACCAGTTTTTTTCTATGTAATTTTTCAAGATGGTACCACTGGCACAGAGTTGCCCACAATTCAAAATCGCTTCTATCAGATCTGGTCCTACTTAAGTCCAATGCATTCTGTTAATTTTAGCTGTATCTGATTATTGGTTCGTGAATTCCCGTGAACAGAAGTTTTTGATGCTAAAAATATACGTTAACTGGGAAAGGGTTACCGTTCTTGTCCGACATGAAAATTCCAAAGTTTTACTTTGAACGTGTGGATAAAGCCTAAGATTTGTATACAGATTGCTTTTATTGTAAGAAACGGACATTTTTTAGGATATTCGATAGTTTGAATGTTTTCACTTCCAAATTTTTATTTTTTCAAAATGAAGACACCAAAATTGTCATAGCTGGCAGCTCCAACTGAATTTTTCGACCAAATTCAGCTACTGTGTGAATTTCGTCGAAATCAAACGATTGAATAAGAATTTATAGGGCTAAAAGCAGTTATCTGGTTTAGTGATTTTTCAAGATGGCACCACTGGCACAGAATCACCCGCATTTCAAAATTACTCCTATCAGACCTGGTCCTATTTAAGACCAATACATTCTGTAAATTTCCATTAATTCTGTTCATTGGATCGTGAGTTTCCATGAACAGAAGCTTTTGATGCTTAAAATATAGGTAAATTGGGCAAGGGTTACCAGGCGTGCCCGTTATACCATATCAAATTTTTTACTTTGGTTTTGTAAACAAAGCATAAAATTTACATATTAGTGGATCTTTTTTGAAGAAACGGAATTTTTTCAAGAGAGACGATGATTTGGAGGCTTTCACTTTCAGTGCCTGCCCTAGCTACAGGGTTGCCAGCACGCTCATTAAAAGCGATACAAATTCTTAACTTAATAATACCAATATGTTTTGAAAATTTCGTAGTAATTGAACAGCTCTCTCAAAAGTTATCCCAATTTAAAAATTTTCAAATTTTCCCGTTTTCTTTTTAGGCACCTAGCGCAGACATGGGGCTAAACAATTTCAAACCATTATCCGATTCGCATTTAAAACGCCAAATATATTTTTGCAAAAATTATTTGTGTACGGAATAATAGGCATATTAAAAATATCACTAAAATGGCTGCCGGCGCCAAAGAGTTAACAATAATTGACATTTAGTGAGACCTGGGGTTATTCTGCAAATACACCAATGTTTGCTGAAAGTTTCAGCTCAATCGATAATTTAATTAATTTTTTTTTGATTGTATCCAATCTGTAACCGGGCAGTTTTGCCTGTTGAATTGTATACGCACCAAATAAATAAATAAATGGATTTTAGTGACCTCCTAATACGACGCGCCCCTTCAAACGATGATCGATGTCGGCTGATGGCATCCTCCGTCATTAAAAGCCTTTGCAGAAGCTTCTTGAGAGCTGTGTGGATAGACCATATCATTTTGGTGGTTGAATCTTTTTCCTACAGTGAAATATTGTTTGTCCGTAAAAAGGATTTGCCGATAACTACCTTTTGCGTGCTGCTGCCACAATTTCATTACTCTGGTCGTTCTAATGTGGCCCAAAGCTGCTGTCAAGTGAAGTCCATTACCTTATCGATAGGCGTTTAGCGTCAGGTCTTGTCTTGTAGGACGTAGTCCTAAGTGAAATTTTCCTTTCTCGTGGTATGATTTTTTGCTTTCGGAGAATGTTTCTCCGTATTCGCTTGACAACGGCTTTGATCGTTGTTGGTGTCTTTAATTCAATAGGGCAGCCACTCCTGAGTTTGTCATCAACAGAATACATTTCGACAAATGTTTTCATCTTACGGTAGACGATTTTTACTAATGTTCGAAGAAGAACATTAGTATTAAAATCACTTTGGCCAAAAATTCATATTTCTATATATATATATATATATATATATATATATATATATATATATATATATATATATATATATATATATATATATATATATATATATATATATATATATATATATATATATATATACATATATATATATATAATGTATATATATATATATATATATATATATATATATATATATATATATATATATATATATATATATATCATCAAAAATTTTCAGTGAAAAAATCTCAGGAACGCGCCATCCGATTGAACTGAAATTTTCAGGACACATTGGTGTATATGCAGAATAGTGCCAGGTCTCACAAAAACTTAATAATCTTTAACTCTTTGGTGCCGGCGGCCATTTTATTGATATTTTTATTATACCTATTATTCCGTACACAAATAATTTTTGCAAAAATAAAGTTGGCCAAATAAATTTCGAACGTGTTTTACATGTGAATCGGATAATGTTTTGGAATTTTTTAACCCCATGTGTGCGCTGGGTGCCTAAAAAGAGAACGGGAAAATTTGAAATATTTTAAATTGCGATAACTTTTGACAAAGCTATTCAATCATTACGAAATTTTCAGGACATATTGGTATTGTTGAGTTGTAGATTTGTGTAGCTTTTACTGAGCGTGCTGGCAACCCTGTAGCTAGAGCAGGTACTGAAAGTGAAAACCTCCAAATCATCGTCTCTCTTGAAAAAATGCCGTTTTTTCAAAAAAAAGCCACTCATGTGTAAATCTCATGCTTTGTTTACATAGACAAAAAAAAAATTTGATATGGTATAACGGGCACGCCTGGTAACCCTTGCCCAATTTACCTATGTTTTTAGCATCAAAAACTTCTGTTCACGGAAACTCACGATCCAATGAGCAGAATTAATTGAAATTTGCAGCATGTATTGGTCGTAAATAGGACCAGGTCTCATAGAAGTGATTTTGAAATGCGGGCGATTCTGTGCCAGTGGTGCCATCTTGAAAAATCACTAAAAAAGATAACTGCTTTTAGCCCTATAAGTTCTGATTGAATCGTTCGATTTTGACGAAACTCACACAATTGCTGGACCTAACTTTAAGCCACGTTTGGTAGAAACTTGGTTGAAAAATTCGGTTGGAGTTGCCAGCTATGATAATTTTGGTGTCTTCATTTTGAAAAAAAAAAATTTGGAAGTGAAAACATTCAAACCATCGAATATTCAAAAAAATGTCCGTTTCTTACAATAAAACCAATCTGTATATAAATCTTATGTTTTATCTACACGTTCAAAGTAAAACTTTGGAAATTTCATGTCGGACAAGAACGGTAACCCTCTCCCAGTTAACCTATATTTTTAGCATCAAAAACTTCTGTTCACGGAAACTCACGAACCAATAATCAGTTACAGCTTAAATCTACAGAATGCATTGGACTTAAGTAAGACCAGATTTGATAGAAGCGATTTTGAATTGTGGGCAAGTCTGTGCCAGTGGTGCCATCTTGAAAAATTACAAAGAAAAAAAACTGCTTTTTGCCCTATGAAATGTGAATAAGTTACCAGATTTTCATGAAATTGACACAGTAGCTAAACCTAGCTCTAATCTCTGTTTGGTGGAAATTTGGTTGAAAAATTTGATTGGTGCTGCCAGCTATGGTAATTTTTGTGTCTTTGGTTTTGAAAATTCGCTCAGGAAAATAAAACTTTTTGCACTATAACTTCCAGTGCAGTAATGAAATCAATACGAATTTCATACAATTAATGAAACCTGTCATAAGCATTATTCAGGCCAAATTTGGTTGAAAAGCCACGATAGGGTTGCCAGCTATTGTTGATTTTGTGTTTAATTGCAATATCTTTATTAAGCGGTTTTATCGTAGAACTTTCACTGCAAATATTAAGCTTTCGATCATTTGAAAAAACTCGCTGCAGGTAACCCTAAATTTCATTATACTCCTAAATCTTCGAATGTAATGTAACAACGTGAAGCAGATGTGATATATTATTGGCTTTGATACTGGCGAAAGGTTGCCAGCACGAGTCGGTTGTGCCACTCTTGTATCAATAAATGCTTACAGTAAGTATACAAACCGGAAACATTTACAATGAAAATAAATAACCGATGTTACAATTCGCAAAGTTCTGCAAATTTTTCGGATCGCAGCCCCAAACACCAACTTCAGTTACAGTGCTGCAGGCACTGAGGATTTTCTTCATTGATGTTATATGAGATGCTGCTTTCAAAATTATGTGAAATAAGCAACTGATAACGAATATAATTAACCCGTGTTTTGCTCTCATAAACGTTGAAATTCATGCCAGTGGTAATATCTGAAACCTTCCACCATATGAGTTATAATGCATTCTTAAGACGAAAGTAAAACGTGGCATTTGAAACAGTTTGGCCGTAATAAGCAGCTCGTGTGGTGTTATATGCACTCAAAACCTGCACGATTCTTCTACTGTTCTTCGAACATTAGTGTTTCTAGCGGTTCAGGTGCGCTAGAGTTTTTTTTTACTTTGGTTTTGTAAACAAAGCATAAAATTTACATATGAGTGGATCTTTTTTGAAGAAACGGAATTTTTTCAAGAGAGACGATGATTTGGAGGCTTTCACTTTCAGTGCCTGCCCTAGCTACAGGGTTGCCAGCACGCTCATTAAAAGCGATAAAAATTCTTAACTTAATAATACCAATATGTTTTGAAAATTTCGTAATAATTGAACAGCTCTTTCAAAAGTTATCCCAATTTAAAAATTTTCAAATTTTCCCGTTTTCTTTTTAGGCACCTAGCGCAGACATGGGGCTAAACAATTTCAAACCATTATCCGATTCGCATTTAAAACACGTTCGAAATTTATTTCGCCAAATATATTTTTGCAAAAATTATTTGTGTACGGAATAATAGGCATATTAAAAATATCACTAAAATGGCTGCCGGCGCCAAAGAGTTAACAATAATTGACATTTAGTGAGACCTGGGGTTATTCTGCAAATACACCAATGTTTGCTGAAAGTTTCAGCTCAATCGATAATTTAATTAATTTTTTTTTGATTGTATCCAATCTGTAACCGGGCAGTTTTGCCTGTTGAATTGTATACGCACCAAATAAATAAATAAATGGATTTTAGTGACCTCCTAATACGACGCGCCCCTTCAAACGATGATCGATGTCGGCTGATGGCATCCTCCGTCATTAAAAGCCTTTGCAGAAGCTTCTTGAGAGCTGTGTGGATAGACCATATCATTTTGGTGGTTGAATCTTTTTCCTACAGTGAAATATTGTTTGTCCGTAAAAAGGATTTGCCGATAACTACCTTTTGCGTGCTGCTGCCACAATTTCATTACTCTGGTCGTTCTAATGTGGCCCAAAGCTGCTGTCAAGTGAAGTCCATTACCTTATCGATAGGCGTTTAGCGTCAGGTCTTGTCTTGTAGGACGTAGTCCTAAGTGAAATTTTCCTTTCTCGTGGTATGATTTTTTGCTTTCGGAGAATGTTTCTCCGTATTCGCTTGACAACGGCTTTGATCGTTGTTGGTGTCTTTAATTCAATAGGGCAGCCACTCCTGAGTTTGTCATCAACAGAATACATTTCGACAAATGTTTTCATCTTACGGTAGACGATTTTTACTAATGTTCGAAGAAGAACATTAGTATTAAAATCACTTTGGCCAAAAATTCATATTTCTATATATATATATATATATATATATATATATATATATATATATATATATATATATATATATATATATATATATATATATATATATATATATATATATATATATATATATATATATATATATATATATACATATATATATATATAATGTATATATATATATATATATATATATATATATATATATATATATATATATATATATATATATATATATATCATCAAAAATTTTCAGTGAAAAAATCTCAGGAACGCGCCATCCGATTGAACTGAAATTTTCAGGACACATTGGTGTATATGCAGAATAGTGCCAGGTCTCACAAAAACTTAATAATCTTTAACTCTTTGGTGCCGGCGGCCATTTTATTGATATTTTTATTATACCTATTATTCCGTACACAAATAATTTTTGCAAAAATAAAGTTGGCCAAATAAATTTCGAACGTGTTTTACATGTGAATCGGATAATGTTTTGGAATTTTTTAACCCCATGTGTGCGCTGGGTGCCTAAAAAGAGAACGGGAAAATTTGAAATATTTTAAATTGCGATAACTTTTGACAAAGCTATTCAATCATTACGAAATTTTCAGGACATATTGGTATTGTTGAGTTGTAGATTTGTGTAGCTTTTACTGAGCGTGCTGGCAACCCTGTAGCTAGAGCAGGTACTGAAAGTGAAAACCTCCAAATCATCGTCTCTCTTGAAAAAATGCCGTTTTTTCAAAAAAAAGCCACTCATGTGTAAATCTCATGCTTTGTTTACATAGACAAAAAAAAAATTTGATATGGTATAACGGGCACGCCTGGTAACCCTTGCCCAATTTACCTATGTTTTTAGCATCAAAAACTTCTGTTCACGGAAACTCACGATCCAATGAGCAGAATTAATTGAAATTTGCAGCATGTATTGGTCGTAAATAGGACCAGGTCTCATAGAAGTGATTTTGAAATGCGGGCGATTCTGTGCCAGTGGTGCCATCTTGAAAAATCACTAAAAAAGATAACTGCTTTTAGCCCTATAAGTTCTGATTGAATCGTTCGATTTTGACGAAACTCACACAATTGCTGGACCTAACTTTAAGCCACGTTTGGTAGAAACTTGGTTGAAAAATTCGGTTGAAGTTGCCAGCTATGATAATTTTGGTGTCTTCATTTTGAAAAAAAAAAATTTGGAAGTGAAAACATTCAAACCATCGAATATTCAAAAAAATGTCCGTTTCTTACAATAAAACCAATCTGTATATAAATCTTATGTTTTATCTACACGTTCAAAGTAAAACTTTGGAAATTTCATGTCGGACAAGAACGGTAACCCTCTCCCAGTTAACCTATATTTTTAGCATCAAAAACTTCTGTTCACGGAAACTCACGAACCAATAATCAGTTACAGCTTAAATCTACAGAATGCATTGGACTTAAGTAAGACCAGATTTGATAGAAGCGATTTTGAATTGTGGGCAAGTCTGTGCCAGTGGTGCCATCTTGAAAAATTACAAAGAAAAAAAACTGCTTTTTGCCCTATGAAATGTGAATAAGTTACCAGATTTTCATGAAATTGACACAGTAGCTAAACCTAGCTCTAATCTCTGTTTGGTGGAAATTTGGTTGAAAAATTTGATTGGTGCTGCCAGCTATGGTAATTTTTGTGTCTTTGGTTTTGAAAATTCGCTCAGGAAAATAAAACTTTTTGCACTATAACTTCCAGTGCAGTAATGAAATCAATACGAATTTCATACAATTAATGAAACCTGTCATAAGCATTATTCAGGCCAAATTTGGTTGAAAAGCCACGATAGGGTTGCCAGCTATTGTTGATTTTGTGTTTAATTGCAATATCTTTATTAAGCGGTTTTATCGTAGAACTTTCACTGCAAATATTAAGTTTTCGATCATTTGAAAAAACTCGCTGCAGGTAACCCTAAATTTCATTATACTCCTAAATCTTCGAATGTAATGTAACAACGTGAAGCAGATGTGATATATTATTGGCTTTGATACTGGCGAAAGGTTGCCAGCACGAGTCGGTTGTGCCACTCTTGTATCAATAAATGCTTACAGTAAGTATACAAACCGGAAACATTTACAATGAAAATAAATAACCGATGTTACAATTCGCAAAGTTCTGCAAATTTTTCGGATCGCAGCCCCAAACACCAACTTCAGTTACAGTGCTGCAGGCACTGAGGATTTTCTTCATTGATGTTATATGAGATGCTGCTTTCAAAATTATGTGAAATAAGCAACTGATAACGAATATAATTAACCCGTGTTTTGCTCTCATAAACGTTGAAATTCATGCCAGTGGTAATATCTGAAACCTTCCACCATATGAGTTATAATGCATTCTTAAGACGAAAGTAAAACGTGGCATTTGAAACAGTTTGGCCGTAATAAGCAGCTCGTGTGGTGTTATATGCACTCAAAACCTGCACGATTCTTCTACTGTTCTTCGAACATTAGTGTTTCTAGCGGTTCAGGTGCGCTAGAGTTTTTTTTACTTTGGTTTTGTAAACAAAGCATAAAATTTACATATGAGTGGATCTTTTTTGAAGAAACGGAATTTTTTCAAGAGAGACGATGATTTGGAGGCTTTCACTTTCAGTGCCTGCCCTAGCTACAGGGTTGCCAGCACGCTCATTAAAAGCGATAAAAATTCTTAACTTAATAATACCAATATGTTTTGAAAATTTCGTAATAATTGAACAGCTCTTTCAAAAGTTATCCCAATTTAAAAATTTTCAAATTTTCCCGTTTTCTTTTTAGGCACCTAGCGCAGACATGGGGCTAAACAATTTCAAACCATTATCCGACTCGCATTTAAAACACGTTCGAAATTTATTTCGCCAAATATATTTTTGCAAAAATTATTTGTGTACGGAATAATAGGCATATTAAAAATATCACTAAAATGGCTGCCGGCGCCAAAGAGTTAACAATAATTGACATTTAGTGAGACCTGGGGTTATTCTGCAAATACACCAATGTTTGCTGAAAGTTTCAGCTCAATCGATAATTTAATTAATTTTTTTTTGATTGTATCCAATCTGTAAGTGGGCAGTTTTTCCTGTTGAATTGTATACGCACCAAATAAATAAATAAATAAATAAATGGATTTTAGTGACCTCCTAATACGACGCGCCCCTTCAAACGATGATCGATGTCGGCTGATGGCATCCTCCGTCATTAAAAGCCTTTGCAGAAGCTTCTTGAGAGCTGTGTGGATAGACCCTATCATTTTGGTGGTTGAATCTTTTTCCTACAGTGAAATATTGTTCGTCCGTAAAAAGGATTTGCCGATAACTACCTTTTGCGTGCTGCTGCCACAATTTCATTACTCTGGTCGTTCTAATGTGGCCCAAAGCTGCTGTCAAGTGAAGTCCATTACCTTATCGATAGGCGTTTAGCATCAGGTCTTGTCTTTGATGCTGGACGTAGTCCTAAGTGAAATTTTCCTCTCTCGTGGTATGATTTTTTGCTTTCGGAGAATGTTTCTCCGTATTCGCTTGACAACGGCTTTGATCATTGTTGGTGTCCTTAATTCAGGACAGCCGCTCCTCAGTCTGTCATCAACAGAAGACATTTCGACAAATATTTTGATTTTGACAAATGTTTCGAATTTTTTGGTTATACTGAGCGGTTTTAACAAATTGAAAATTTCGACATGCGTTTCGTTACACTTGTGCAGTGCTATTATCGTGACACGGTTCTGTTTGACACCCAATTCCATGTTGTCAGCTCAGAATTATAAGAGCAACTGATGTATTTTGTTCCAAACCGAGACTTATTTATATCTTGAACAGAGTGATTTTAGTACTAATTTTCTTCCAAAATCAATGAAAAACCATTACATTCTTTTTCAAACAAATAAATAAAATTTTTACTGGGGAAATAACTTTGTTCAAATTACGTCTTCACTTCTCATTTACCTTTGATTTACAAATAAGTCAGGCAACTCAGCGGGCAATCTTCTACAGATTCTATAAGATTGGATTGCACACACATTTAATGGAAACTACCGCATATGTACCTATCTAGTTAATTGAAAGATTATTCTCGGCACCTTCTTTACATGTGTGCATAATAGATATCCAGGTAATGAGCGAACAAGTAAAATTAATTTCAAATTACTCGATACAGCCCTGGGACAAATGTCATTGATATGAAATGGATACTGTACCTCGTCTCGACCAGTGTACATTCTCCAAACTGTGCAGTCAAATGAATTTTGCATCTGTCTTGCAGGTGAAACATTTAGTTTGCCTAATGATTAGGTATATCGCTAGATACGAGTACCTAACCAGAATCAAGTTAAGCCTTCGGGTGCAGACAATCGACTCTCGGCCGCTGTCCGGCGTATGGATAAATGTGAATCCCTTTCTATGAGGGTACTGGGGAGACATGAACGGGTGGTCGATTTAATGTGGAAACTGTGTATCATGTGCCGTTCAACATCTGGCGGATGAATAGCATCTGCATGCAGACGGGTACAAACGTGTAGAGGATAACGACGTGTGGCACAGAGTCCTGCTAACAAGCTCGTGCATTGTTTGCATGCAGAAGGAGATATAATTCGATGTCGCTATTAGCGCTACCTTGGCGCTTGGGTCTAGAAACCACACCGTTCATCTTCTGTGGGATAGGACATTTTTCATTCCATCCGTGCTATACGAAACCGCAAAAGTCCTTTTGTGTCAAGCATTGAAACCATTACTGCTTCGAATAAGAACGGAATGACGAATCGAGGCAGTTAATTTGGTTATGATATATGATGTCCTTATGTGACATAAATTAGTCAGCAACTGTTTACTGGATGTGGCATCTGTGCTTGGTTTAGTGCGTAGGAATTGTTGGAAATTCAATACGTAAACGTATTTTGTTTGAGTGGTTTAAGATGTGATGAAAAAATGGAGTACGATATTAGGCGTAGAATTTCACTTTCTAATGTAAAGTTGAAGCTGTCACACATAGTAGCAATTTGTAATTTGACGATGAAACGTCTTGATTTCATCCGAGCATGGAGTGATGAGTGTCATGACATGACTTTTTCTATGTTTTCGAGCTCTTCCCTTCTTTGAGAATTCAAGATTAAAAAGATGATAGCTTTTAATATTGTTGAAATATTTACTAGCCAGAGAATTTTCCTGTACCACTCCCTAAAATTACACATATCTATAAACTACAAAAGTAGATAGCATTTCTTTGATCATTGATTTGATTTTTAATTGCTTTTCGTACAAGAAAACTTTAATGTCATTTTTCTGAAAAATCCTCAATGATATCATACATATTTCATTCGATATGGCAAAATCAATTGCTTAGTGTATATTATGCTACGAACCGTAAGCTTTAGCAGCTTTGATCATAACATATATTTATGGCCTCTGCGAAACACAGTCCTGTAAGGATTTCGAACTCTCAAAACTGATGATCCACGTGATCACGAGTGGAGTTCAAAATCTTCTCTCGAGGGCAATGAGCTCGTCGTGCAAGTGATACATACGAAACGAACTCGATGGTACTTATAAGTTGCTAACTTCGCTTCTCACATGTCTCATTCCTCACATGTGGGCTTATTAATTACTTTTTTGACCTCGGAAATTTTTATAATTGCTGGTAGATAGCTTTCCTTGCGGATATCAAGAACCCTTCTGATAAATGCAGATGTTGTCGGTTGGCTGGTGAGTTTTGCCATTTTTCATGCAAAACTTGACATTCGTTAAGGGTGAGTCTCATATTTATATGCTGCGTATTTGCTTAGCAATGCCATGCATCAACGAATTTATCAGATATGAGTCTGCATTATGTGCAGGTGCTTGCAAATTAAAAGGGTGCTAGGTAGCAGTCAGGGGATAGAATGTGTTAGCGATCCGTACGAGTGGAATGATGGTTTGCACATTTGACGGAATTATGTAAATTCATATCAGAAAAAAAGTAGTAAGAATATTTTTCCAACAGTTTTAATGTGAAACTGTAGAGTTTGAAAATGTTCCAAGTGTTCGTAAAATGAAATTAAATGGTATTAAATTTCAATAGGAATAATTGTTGTTTCGAGTTAGCTAAATGATAAGAGCTCTCGTAATTTATATTCAGATATTTAGCGAGAGTTAAGCTCGTCTTTGAATCTTTGGAATTACGAATCGTTGTTGATAATATCTCTGAAGATTCGACGACAAACAAAAATTGCGAATCATTTGATAGATGAAAAACGAATGTACTATCTTGCATCCACAAGCGTGTCCTTGGAAATTGTTTATATTTCGCATTAAATACAATATTTATCATACTGCAAGCTTGATTATGCAAAATATCAGTGGAAAGTGGTGAAAATTCCCAGAAATTATACATATTTTATACAGTTTGATATTAATTCGTGTCAAGTGTTTACACCAAACGTAATAACCATAACAAATCCGCTCTGTATTTTTCTCAACTAATCATTTACAAATATGCCGCGATTGCTATGAAAACCACAGGTCAAAGCAAAACGCTTCAATTTTGGCAATAATTCTTCAACCCTTCATCGCTTTCGGGGCAGGGAGACGCGACAAATTTGGTTTTTTTTTTGTTTCAAAATAAGTCTTATAATAAGTAGGAAAATAGCTCACATATAGCAGAAAAAATTATATGAATGTTAGCAGCACGTACAAAATTGTATTTTTATTTTTTAAATGGCACTAAAAGATCTGACAAAGAGTACGAAGCTTTCAGACTAACAGATAACAACAAATTATACTCTGGTTTTGTAATTCATTCAAAGCCAAAATTAATTGATAGAATAATAAAGAAATCTCAGCGTATGGTCAAGTTTGCTTTAATACTAGGTGGTAAATAAATAGCTGCTGTGATGGGCAGCACCTGTGCGTGCTAAGCACAGTGTGCTAGTACACTTTGGTGTGTTGTGCAAGTGCGACACTTTATAAGTGTGTCGGCAGCACGTGTGCTGCCGACACAGTGCTGACACACTGACACTACCGACACACTTGTACTGGGCAGCACGCGTACTGGCAGGCATACTCCACACTGATGTGCTTGGGAACGAATGCTGTACGAATGTCGTTTATTTTGCCCATTAATATGATGTGTTTCGGTAGCAAGGCGTTGTTTGCATTGCAGAATGTGTACACATTTTGCGGTTTCGAAAGCATTAGCTATTGAATGCATTAGCTGATGAATGAGATAATTAGGGAACGAAAAAAGGCAGATAAGATTTGTTATTCGTATATTTTCTGGGTGAAAGTTTTAATATTGAGTACACTACCGATGATTTGTGTTTTCTTAAATGCTGGGATGAAAGTTTAACGGGAAACGGGGGAAACGGGATGAAAGTTTAAACACAGATACAAATACGTTTGTTTACGGTACATCTGAAAGAAAAAAATGTCCAATTTTCCCAAAATAATTTTTTTGGTCTAGCACAAATTCGGGGACCTTTCTGAGTAGTTTCGGGCGAAATTTTGATACAAGTAAGGGAAAAAGCGGCCTAGTTTCGAAGGTACGGCAAAAAATCAAAAAATTATAACTTCTTTCGGGGTTTTGCGACAATTTGACAGGAGTGCTATACATGTTTTCAGTACACTACGCTCACTTCTTTGATATCCACACAAGCTATTCTTATGTTAATATGTAAACGTAAACTAACTTTGAACATTTTTCTGCTCCAAAGCCTATCACTTCGATAAGGATTCTTGTTTTTAACTAGTGACCACATAGCAATAAATTTTATTCACCACTTTATTGGGTAATAATCTATCAACTTCAATATTATAACCATATTAGGAGATTTCATCGCTAATTGATCGAAAGTAATAGTTCCCAGGATCAGCTGTAGACATTTGGTCGAAAATGTGAAGAAAAGTTTATTAATCCCACGACAATCCTTATACAGGGTTGAAGGGGTTGAAGTTAATAGAGGGCCTAATTTGCAATCAATGTGAATACGGGTGTGGAGTGATTCGACACGACGCACTTTATCCCTGATCAGGGCTCCCACTTTTGATACTTTTGTATCATTTTAACACATTTTTATTTGAAACCTATATTTTTGATACAATGATACATCAACTCACAAAATTATTGCAAAATGAAACATTTTGTCATCCAGTAAATAATTGCAGCCATGAACCAGCCAAATCTCCTCTCTCTAGCAGTAATAACTGCCAACTTCAACCTACTTTACAAACTGAACTACGAAAGATATCTAATATTTGATGACTGAAGATTTGAAGTTTTCAAGCTATTTAAATAATAATGCCTTTTTTCATGTTGATTTTAGTAGCTGTACCTTATATTTGACATGAGAAAGAAGTTTTTCTGTACTAAACTTGGATGGCAATGTAAAAAAGAGCTGATTACAGTTGAAAATAGATTAGAGGAATTTTGGAAAGCAAGAAACTAAACAATGTTTGGATTCCACTGTATGAAATACTTGCCCAAAACAAATTTTGTGACATTCATCAAATCAGCAGTATTGCGATAGCTTTTGAAATGAATTTTAAATGTAAAGCAACAATTTCTCTAGAAATAATCTGAACTCCGTATAATTTCGTGAAAATTTTGAGCGCATTCGTAAAGAACCCACATTTTGTAACAATTTTATTTTATGTGGCTTCAATATTAATGGCAATAAGCAGATGAAGACAGAGAGCGGCAGCAATTTGTGATATTTTTTTGGCTCTATATTATTCAATAAATATAGTACCTACAAACTAAGTTTTTTTATATTATTATTTAAAAATACACTTTTAGGAACTTTTTGATAGATTTTTACCAATATTGATACACATTCTGAAGAAATTTGATACGGTTGGAACACTGACCCTGCTAAACTCAGGTATCTGTTCAGCGCGAGGTGAACTCAAAGGTCGGTGCGCATTCCCTCGTCTGAACCTGGGCAAAGTGTATAGAATAAAAAAGTGGGTGAACTCCTTCCATTTTCCAGAAAAAATATTTTGACCTTGAAATTGCGTCTCCATTTACGCAATGCATTATCTGTCAAAGCAACCTGAGAGTGTGCTGGTATTTTTTGCGAGAGAGAGCCGTATGTGAGTAACGAAAAATCTAGCCTGAGTATGTAGTTGTCGAATCTTATCTTGCACCTCTTTCTGTTCCATGCAAATTCTTCCAATTTTCCAGGCTCATCAATAATACAATCTCAGGCCAGTTCACTGGATTTTTGGTCCGTATACATATACGGAATCGGCACGCTGGTTAGGAACTAACTTCTTCAGCCTGAATTACATTGCCATGTAGTGCAGTGCAGTAAACTGCAGTCCAGTGCGGTGCCAAAGCAGTGCAGGCATTGCAAAGCACATTGAAAGCAGTGCAGTGTTCTGACAATGAAAGTCAAATTAATTTGTGAAGGTTTCATATTTATATTTTCTGCATCTGTTTTTCGTCCATTTACAATTTAATGCCTGGAACGGAATTTCCGCCTCAATTTAAATGGTTTTTGCCCGGTCAACTACTCTAAAATGAATGTCAGCTAATGCAGTCTGCAGCGTTTTAAGAAAATAGCCTAAACGATGCCGTGCAGTCCGCTGCACTGCACTGCAGTTAATGTGAATTGCCACATGCAACTACAGTAATCCCTTGACTTACGTCTCCCTTGTTTTACGTTTTTTCGACTTACGTCGTTCATTACTTTGAGACCAAACCCTTGAAATTACGTCGTCCGTCCCTTGACTTACGTCGCCGTTTTCATAGAACAGATGTTTGTTCATATGAAAACTGTTCCTCTGGTTCGTAGGAAAGTTTTCGTATTTGGCGTTTGCATTGGGAAAAATATTGATTATTTGGATCAAAGACCTGAACCATCAAAATATGCCGGTGAGCAAACTTGAATCGTAGAGATACTTTCGTTGCCAGCAATTGATGGTTTGAAAACTTCAAGAAAAGAAGTAAAATCTACAATGTAAAAGTAACAGGTAAAGCGGATAGTGCGGACTATGACGCATCGAAGATCTTTCCAAGCACTTAACATGATATTATTGAAAATAGAGGATATTGTGCACAGCAGGTGTTTAATGTTGTCGAAACAGACCTGTATTGGAAACGCTTGCCCTCAAGAGCATTTCTTTCGATTGAAGAAAGAAGAGCTCCTGGCTTTAAGGCAGAAAAATCCAGGATTACTTTGCTTCTTGGAGGGAATGCATCAGGTGATTTGAAACTGAAACCTCTTGCTGTTTATCAATCAGAAAATCCAAGGGCTTTCAAAAATGTATGCAAGGAAAATCGACCGGTTATTTGCAGGTGCAACAAAAAGGCCTGGGCTACTTCTAATATATTTCGTGATTGGTTTGGTCAACGTTTCTGTCCGACAATAAAAAAATATTTGGAAGCCAATATTCTTTCTCATAAAGCGTTACTAATCATATATATAAAAATCTTCAAAGAAAATGATCCTGACAAATCAAGAAGTGCAGAAATTTCAAACGAAGTCTTCACTTCTGTCAACGATTACAAAGCAGTTGGTCGAAGAAAAAAGAAAACCAACTTTGCCCCAAACGGGAATTTCGACCTTCTTCGCCAGTAAACCAGTCAACCCACAAACAGTAGAAATAGAGGCTATTCATTCTAAAGTTGATAACAATTAATGGGTTGCTTTTTGTCAAATATGTACATATTTGTACATATTTAAAGCCGTTTATTTTCTTCTTCGTAACTTTTATAAATACGTATTCCGGTTTCTACTTGTTGCCTTCATTTCTATTTGCAATTTAACGTGTAGTCGTGTATAAGCACTTGATGAAGGGTGCAAGTATAAAGTCTATGTGGACGAAAACCCACGATTTTCTTTGAAAAAATGAATTATGTACACACTTAAAAAATAAATACATTCATATTCAAAAAATGAGAGTTTATACATTTAACGCCTGGGGTTCCTTCTACCCTCGAGTTACGTCGTTTTCGACTTACGTCGCATATTCTCGGAACCTAATTCCGACGTAAGTCGAGGGACTACTGTACATGATTTCTAAATTTCAGTGCACTGCACTGCATGGCAATGTAATTCAGGGTTTACGCTGTGACCTGGGTTTTAATCGGGGACCACACAGCAAGCCAGTACTCTTCCCCCTAGAATAGATGAGCTTCAAATTTGAAAAAAAAGCTTCAGTTGGTAAAACAGTCAGTGGATAGCTGCAAGACCCCTAAACCAGGCCAGATACGTTTTGCAAACAGCTGATACTAAGGAAAAGTCAACGCGTGTGCCGATATTTTGCTTTTAAGATTCACTGGTATTTCTAATGTATTCGCCAGTTCTCAGTAGAAATTAGAAGTTTCATTCGACAAGATTGGTTCTTGGTAGTCAGGAAGTAGATTGATTGATTGCTCTCATCTGTTCAGCGGAAGAAATTCTGCTTGTCGTTATGGATATTAAGGAAAAATTTCCAAACGAGTACAAATATTGAACATAAAATTGTTGAACATGTTTTAGTCGCGTGAACGATGGATGGGTAAATATTTATGATTTTTCAATTGAACATTCTATAAACAATTATTTGATGAACAAATGCAAATATGAAAATATCTGCTTTGCTGAATTTCAGACCGTCAATATACTATAAAATATATTGCCATTTGAATGTATGGGGCATCATGGAAAGAGTGCGCATCACCATGGGAAGATATTACGAATTGAATGAGTTTTTTCCCACTAAGAAAGCCTTGATGAAATTGCGTTATCCATGAAAAATGTATTAATATAATTTTGTGGTCCTTGAAAAAAACTCTACTTTCCTCATGCTATATCGTAAGCATGGTACGCTGACTAATCCCAAGTCGTCCCGTCTGGTTACAACAAATTCTGGATGCTACACGAAATATAAGTCCTTATGGAAGAACGCTTGAAATACAAAATCCAATCCGAAATTTAATATATAAAAGCCATTTCGAAATTTATCGTTCCAAAATCATAATCTTTATGGGCGGAATCAGGCAAGTATAGCATAGAATAGGCACCTCAAAAGAGAAGTTCCTCTGAATTCACCTGACATTGATTTTTCCGATTACTATTTGCTCCGGTAGGTAACATTTTGTTTTTGATTGAGAAGCGAATTCATGAGGATGCCGAAATTTGTGAATAACTACAGAAGATGATTCGTTTTTTCCCACATATTATTCGTATACCAATAGAAAGATAGGAAAACTAGTGGCTAGTGATGGACAATACTTTCAATGACAGTTGTTTTGCTAATATTTTTTAAATAATGCATTCAATTCCACGAAAAAGTAATCAGAATTTATTCAAGTCCTCAAAATATAATCTTCTAGAGTACAGAATAAACTCTTTTCACGATCCAATGTTTTTCTCAATCTGATTTCTATAAATTTCGCAACGGTATACTTTCATTTAGCGAAACCAAATACTCTATTTATGGAAAGCTTTCAATGTAAGACCAGTAACGTAAACATCACTTGAGCAAAGTAACAGAGCAGATTTTTTTTCTGAGGTGTGCCCTGAAAACACTAAACACATCTAACGGTTCGTAATTTAAAATCGTTGTCCGTTGTTTGATTGACAACAAATATTGAACTGTTTAATGGATGTTGTATCCGCAAGGTGATATCGGAAGAGTTCCTTTTGTGTCGTTTACGTTCACAGCGTATGGCCAAAAGCAAATTGAAAACTATACTCGCTTTCGATGGGGAGCAACACTGCAGCAAATATTTAAAGAGAGTGGAATACCGTTGTGTTGGCAAGTATATTTAAAAAGTAAAGTCAAACAACTGAACGATGACATTTTTTTTGCTCATAAAATATTCACCCCCAAATTTTTTTATTAAGTTTCTTTTCCAAATCCACATTGATAATATGCTTTTTTCGGGATGGTTTGAAATATTTAGCGCTTAGTTTATTGATTTCAAATTAGTTGAAAGTCACTGACAAGTTTAATAAAAAAAACTAGCTAAATAAGCTATAGCTTTATGCAGTTAAGGCTTGTATTCTTATCGAAAAAGCTGAAATTTAAACAATTATGGGTTTTGTATGATTTGCATGAAAATTCACCGTGGTTCAATTTAAAGTTTAACCAAAACATTTGTTTTTGAAGAACAAAATGCAGACTACTTGCTATTGAATTTACTTTTAAATCGACGTGCTATTGATTTTACATCTTTTAAACACAAACGTCTGTTCTGGGGATATTTATAGATCGATCCAAAGCTTATTTATCAAAGTTTATTTCGAATAACAAAATCTATTCTTTAATCAATAGTAATTAAATCAATAATTTAATGATATTAGAGTTTTATAGACAAGTCTCAAATGCTATCAAATAGATTTTGTAACTGACGAAGCTAATGCGGTGTGTAGGTTTTTAAGATAATCTTGATGAAAATAAATTATAAGCCTTTTCTTCAAAGAAAGGTCATGTGTGCCAAAAATGGAAACAACACGAGAGAAATAACACCTGATACGTGGAAGAGTAGTAGATATGTCTTCTGGTGGTCTTTAATTGAAGGAGATTGGGTACGGAACAGCATCTCAATTCTAATCCTGCAAAGAAATAAAACCAGGAGCAGCAGATAAGTTCGCGGCCAAAGGTACTTAATGAATGAAAAGTACTGCTTTTTATTTTCTATTTTTTAATGTAATCTCCTCAAGTGAAATGATGCTTTTATGTCAACTCCGCGAATGTGTTTATGCCATAAATGTAATGCCTTTATGCAAATGAAAAAATATTATTTCGATTTTTTTTTTCAAAATGGTTTTTTACGGCCGCCTTCGATCCCATAGCTCCTATTTTAAATCTGAAAACTGGGAAAAATCACCAGGAGCCATGTCTGAACTGTAGAGTGGGTAGTCAATTTAATTTTTGCGAATTTCGTAGCTTTCAAAGCGTCCTTTGCAGCCCGAGTGTGTTAAGGAACGCGTTGTCTTGCCGAAACAGCACTCCGCGCGTCAGCTTGCATCTTCTCTTCTGTGCGCCTGCCTCACATGCCTAACTCAGTAAATTACCGTAATACTAGCCCTTCATTGTAGTCCCTTTAGACAATTAATCAATTGACAAAATTCCCTCGGTATCACAGAAAATGATAGCCATCATCTTCGACGCCAATCTTTTCCAGTTTGAATTTCTTTGGTGGCTTTTCTTCCTTTTTGATCCTTTGTAACTCTTGTTTGGACTCAGGATCATACTAACGAGATTTTATCAATGGTCATAAGGTGGCTGAAAATTTCTTCCAAATCACCATGACACGACTGTAAAAATTTTTTACAACTCTCCAATCGTCGCTACTTGTCGAGCGGTGTGAGCATTGGCAGTATCCAATGCGCGGAAATTTTTTCCATGTCCAAACGTTCATGTAAAATCACTCCATCTCGTTCTTTGGTAATCTGTAGTTCTTCTGCTATATGCTTCCACTTAATTAGTGTAGTACTAATTTTTCGACTTTTTTTACATTTTCTTCGGTCGCGACCGTCACCGCGAGGCTAGTGCAGGGGTCGTCGTTACAGGTCTCTTTTCATTGTTGAAAAACCCAAACCCCCTTTTTTTCAATTGTATATAAATGTGAAGAATCAATCCTCAAGGACCGATGACATCTCTTCAACATTTTTTTTTGCGTATTTCCTTTTTTAACATGGAATTCAATCGTAGCGCCCCCATTGTTTTGCACCCAACGCCGAATAGGGGGCAATTCACGTGAAGCGGACAACGAAAAAAAATCGAGGTTCTGGATTTCGTTCATATTGTGCATAATGGTACTTCTAGAAGATATGAATGTGGATGCACAAGTTTTTGTTTCTATGAGGTTTAGTTGCCGAGTTATGGGCTTCTGAATAATTGACGAAATTGATAAAAGGTTTTTTGGAAGCGGATTCTGAGATTCAAAACAAACTCTAAAAAGCATTAAACATATTGATTGGTATAGAAAATTAGCTGATCTTTTTAATTTTTAAATTAGATTTGAAAAATAAATTTTTTTTCCTGTGTGAAACTGGAAGTAGACACTTTAACTCGTAATTTGAATAATTTGGACCAGGTTAATTTTGTTTATTTTTATAACAAAATAAAGCTTAAAGTATACTTATTTTATCACAAAAGTTTTAGAATGGGATGGCGAGTAGTTTAGGAGGTAGATGAATTTCAATACAAAAAAGTCGCATGGGGCATGGTCCCGGGAGCTTGATTATGATAGCTAGTGAGTGTGAAAGCAAAATATTTGTATTAAAACTATTATATATAACTTGTATCACTTACATATAGAATATAAAATATTAAAAAATGATAATGCTGATTTACTTAGTGAAAAAAGGGTACTTGTGTAAAGACAAATTAATTTATTACACAATTTTTACAATTTTACTCTCGTTTTTTAAACTAGTTCTGTTTTTTAATAACTAGAGGTGTTTCTACGATCAGTTTTTTCTAGCAGATTCGACATAACTTATTTTCTGATAATATTCTTGGAATTTTTCTTAGGTCTTTAGCCTTCCGATGAAACTTCAAATCGAACGGATTGAAACACCGATAGCCGAATAAGTATACTTTAAGCTTTATTTTGTTATAAAAATAAACAAAATTAACCTGGTCCAAATTATTCAAATTTCGAGTTAAAGTGTCTACTTCCGGTTTCACACAGGAAAAAAAATTTATTTTTCAAATCTAATTTCAAAATTAAAAAGAACAGCTAATTTTCTATACCGATCAATATGTTTAATGTTTTTTAGAGTTTGTTTTGAATCTCAGAATCCGCTTCCAAAAAAACCTTTTATCAATTTCGTCAATTATTCGGAAGCCCATAACTCGGCAACTAAACCTCATAGAAACAAAAACTTGTGCATCCACATCCATATCTTCTAGAAGTACCATTATGCACAATATAAATGAAATCCAGAACCTCGATTTTTTTCGTTGTCCGCTTCACGTGAAATGCCCCATAGACAAAATATGAGAGTTAGAGCAAGTGATCCAAGCACTATTCAACCCATGCAAAAACCGAAATTTGACCTCAAGATAATGGTTGCAAGAGGAATCAGGTCACCTGGAAAATCGAGACTTCATGTTGTTGAACAAAACACAACCGTTGATGAGTCCTTTTACCGGAACAGCATTTTATCAGCTTACGCAGCATTTCAGGTTGACAGAAGACAGTTTCCACATAGAATTTTGTAATTTTTATGCAGGATGGCGCACGAGCGCATACAGCAAAGGCAACATTGACACTGGTAAAATCGGTGTTTTCAACTGTTTGAGCAGATTGGCCTGGAAGCTCTTCTGACCTTAACCCAATCGAACACGTTTGGGCTAGACTTCAAGAGCGTGTATTTAGACATCCGATGCCAAAGAATAGACGACAATTAATTGCAAGAGTACAGCAAAAATGGAGAAACTACACAGAGGACGAATTAGAAAATGTATGGGATAGTTTTGGACGACATATTTTAGAATGTATTGATAATAATGGTAGACATACGCATTTTAAGTAATAAGAATTAGAATCTGTATTATGTTAGCATCAAAAATAAATTTGAATTTATAATTTATGTTTGTTGGTTTGCGCTTTATACCAAAAAGTTCATGGGGAGAAATTTTTGGGCCACACTGTATATATATATATATATATATATATATATATATATATATATATATATATATATATATATATATATATATATATATATATATATATATATATATATATATATATATATATATGTATATATATATATATATATATATATATATATATATATATATAAAATTATAATAATTATATACATTAAATTAAAATATATATATATATATATACAGGGTGTTTGGTACTAAATGAACACTATTTTAAGGAGGCGTTCTTTGACATATTTTGAGTAAAAAATCGTTCTACAGGATGATCCGGATTTCAAAACCTACAGAGTTACAGGGTGTTCAAAAAAACTTGTTCGGACCGGTACCCTGACTCACTTGAATCGTTATATCTTGAAAACTAATTATCACAACTCAAAGTTTTATACCGCGTTTATTAGATAATTAAATTACCTTTTGTTTAATGTATTGCACTTGATTGCAGTTGTACCGAGTTTTGAGATATTTTCTTCGAAACACAGAATTTTTCAATTTTAACCCCGAAAATTATGTGTTCTAGGTCGTTTTCCTTAGCAAACCTCATTATAATGTGCCACTTTCATTTAAATATTTTGATAAGCCATATTACTGGCTACAAAAGTTGCATACATTCCAATGACTTAGATTCTACCATTTCGCAAGTATTGAGCGAAAATAAATATCGCTTAAAAACTAAATATGTCATAAAACGGTCCTCCTTGAAAAAATAAAGTTTAATATGCTAGTCGTACTAAAGTAATTTAGTACCCATTTATTGCTTTTTAAAGTATCAATAAACTTAACTATATTTTAATTAGTTTCAACATAATTGATGCACCTACCTAGATGTGACAGGTAAAAGCATGTCCAGTTCTTCGCCTTTATTAGTGGGATACTTAAAAAATTGAAAACGCATAAAAACAGAACCACTTTCAAATTCTTGTAAGTTTCAGTGCATTACTCGAACAACAAGATCTAAATAAAATTTACGAAAATACATGGAAAATGCCTCGCTACACTAACGAAGAATATGGAGATATTTTGTACGTCTATGGGGAGTGCCGGGGAAATTCAGCAGCGGCGCAATCTTTGTATCATCAGAGATACCCCCATCGACGGATTCCTGGAAGGAGAGTGTTTTAACAACGTTACGCAAGGATTCGGGAAACGGGTAACGTCAGAACGAGCCGAGTAAACGCAAATCCTACAACTGCAACCGCTGTATGGACCGAAGAAGAAATATTGCATGCAGTGGAATCTGACCCATCAACCAGTATTCGACGCTTAGCGTTACGGTTTAACGTGTCTAGCTGGAAAGTTTGGAGTATTTTGAAAGCAGCCCGTCTACATCCTTACCATCACATACCAGTTCAGCAGCTCCTACCCATCGATTTGCCCAAAAGGATGGAATTCTGCAATTGACTCCTTGAGAGACAATTAGACGACGAAAATTTTGTCAACAGCATTCTTTGGACGGATGAGTCTTTATTTACGAGGGACGGTATCACAAACTTCCACAATCTACACACGTGGGCTGAGAACAATCCAAACACTGCTAGAACGTCATCATTTCAGCATAGATTCAGCGTAAATTTATGGGCAGGAGTGATTGACAATAATTTGATTGGGCCTTTTAGGCTCCCGCCTACCCTAAATAGTACCAGCTACTTGCATTTTTTAACACATGATCTGCAGGACTTATTGGAAGATATTCCTCTGCAACGATTGGTTTCCATGTTTTACCAACACGATGGTGCTCCAGCTCATTACGGCCGACCAGTCATAGATTGGTTGAATTCCAACTATCGCAATCGCTGGATCGGTAGAAATGGACCAGTACACTGGCCTGCGAGGTCTCCTGATCTGCCTGTAATGAATTTTTTTGTATGGGGACGGATGAAAGACTTTATGTACGCAATGGAAGTATCCACTATAGAAGAACTAAATACCAGGATTGATGATGCTGCAACAGAAGTGAGGCAACAGCTGAGAGACATGAATATGAAAAGAACGCTTGCCAAACGAGCTTTGGTATGTATTCAAAATGAAGGTGGCAATTTTGAACACTTACTGTGGATTAAAAATTTTGAAATAAAGCATAAAAACCATTATTAAATACTTTCAGTTCAAGAAAAAAGTGTAGATCGACAACGAGGGCCACTTTATGGCATATTTAGTTTTTCAGCAATATTCATTTTCGCTCAATACTTGCGAAATGGTAGAATCTAAGTCATTGGAATGTATGCAACTTTTGTAGCCAGTAATATGGATAATCAAAATATTTAAATGAAAGTGGCACATTATAACGAAGTTTTCTAAGGAAAACGACCTGGAACACATAATTTTCGGGGTTAAAATTAAAATATTTTGTGTTTCGAAGAAAATATCTCAAAACTCGGTACAACTGCAATCAAGTGCAATACATTAAACAAAAGGTAATTTAATTGTCTAATAAACGCGGTATAAAACTTTGAGTTGTGATAATTAGTTTTCAAGATATAACGATTCAAGTGAGTCAGGGTACCGGTCCGAACAAGTTTTTTTGAACACCCTGTAACTCCGTAGGTTTTGAAATCCGGACCATCCTGTAGAACGATTTTTTACTCAAAATATGTCAAAGAACGCCTCCTTCAAATAGTGTTCATTTAGTACCAAACACCCTGTATATATATATATATATATATATATATATATATATATATATATATATATATATATATATATATATATATATATATATATATATATATATATATAAATTGTTACATTTACAAAGAGAGAAAAACAACCATACCGAACTCCACCCAGATCCATGTCATATGCTGAAGCTTGTAAGAAATGTATTAAATAATACGAGCATTACCATTGATGCTGAAGAATTATGATAACTGACTCAAAAATAAAACATGCAGTAAAATCAGAAAAAAATACTGACAATAAATAGACCGTGTGTTAGTTTTTCATCAAACTAAATTGAAGCCGTGAGAAATAAATAAAAAAAAACTCTAGCGCACCTGAACCGCAAGAAATACTAATGTTCGATGAACAATAGAGGAATCGTGCAGATTATGAGGGCATGTTTTGCCACAGGTGCTCCAACCTGTTTCGAGTGCCAAACCACTCATAGGGTGGAAAGGATTTCAGGACTACCACTTGCATGAATTTCAAGATTTAGGAAAGCTAAACACTGCAACACTTTGAAAGCAGCATAACATAACATAAACTAAGAAAATGCTCAGTGCTTGCAACACTTTACGTCAAAATCAAATAACTCTATCAATCACGATTTTTCCCGATGATTTCGTCCAAAGTTACAGGAATAGAAAAATGTTTGGGATCAAAAAACAAAGGATGTTGGGACCAAAAAATTTCTAGAACTTAGAAAATTTAAATGTTGTTAATTTATTTTCAATGTAAATGTTAAGCATTTATTGATACGAAAATAGCAAAAAACGCCTCGCGCTGGCAACCTTTCGCTAGCATCAAAGCCAAAAATATATTGACTCACATTGAAATCAACCTATTCTGTCAATTTCGTTTTGATCCGATGGAAGTTAAAGAGGTAAAAAGAAATTTAGAGTTACCGGTCGCAAAAGTTTTCAAATTTTCGAAAACTTAATATTTATTGTTTATTTTCACTTTAAGATTATTACCTTTTACATATTTTACGATAAAATCGCTTTATAAAGATATTACAAATAAATACAAAACCAACAATAGCTGGCAACTCTATCATGGTTTTTTTAACCAGATTCTCTCTGAATATTGTCTATAATAAGTTCTGTTTATCATTTGAAATTCGTTTTGATTTCATGATTGCATTGCAAGCTATAGAGCAAAAAACTTTATATTCCTGAGCAGATTTTAAAAACCTAAGTCACCAAAATTACCATATCTGGCAGCACCAATCGATATTTTCAACCAAATTTCTTCCAAACACGGTTTAAAGTCAGGCTCAGCTACCGCGTCAATTCCATGCAAATCTGGTGACTGAATCAGAATTCAAAGGGCAAAAAAACAGTTTTTTTTCTCTATAATTTTTCAACATGGCACCACTTGTACAGAGTTGCCCGCATTCCCAAATCGCTTCCATCAGACCTGGTCCTACTCACAAGCAATACATTCTGTGAATTTCAACTTTATCTGATAATTGAGTCCTGTCGTGAGTTCTCGGGAACATAAGTTTTTGGTGCTTAATATATAAGTAAATTGGAGGAGCGTTGCTGTTTTTGTCCGATGTGAAATTTCAAAAGTTTTGCTTTAGTTGTATATTGGCCCAGTCACTTTAGCATAAAAAAGGGGTCAACCTCGGAATGGGAGATAATAAGCTGAATTTTTGTATATACCTTCATTTTGGGGTCCCCAACGTTGCCTCAAAAGTCTCATAAAATCTCGTGTCTGTGTCGAAAGTTATTCAAGGTCAAATGTGAGAAAAAACAGTTTTTTACGATTATCTTGGTTTCTATTGCTCCAATGATGTTAACACTTAGGATTGAAATTGTAGAACATAAAATTTGCGACACATTTTATTTGAAGCATTTTTTCCTGCGCTCAACCGTTTTTCCGATAGAGGGCGGTAAGCGCGCAGCACTCAGCCATATGTACTGTAATGCAAGGTCAACCGTGAAACCTTCAGTTTTGAGTTATTTATAAAAAGTTCGAGTAAAAGTTCGAAGCTTTCCGCTCGAGACAAAGGTCAGACTGGTCAGTAGGAGAGAGAACATCCGATTATGTTTAGTACCTTCTGTGAAACATGATAGTGGTTCTTTTATGGTATGGGGCTGTTTTGGTGGAGATAGAGTCGGTGACATCTGCAGAATTAGACTGCGTGTTTTAAAAAAACGATTCATATTTCAGCAAAGCAATGACCCGAAGTACTGTTCGAAAACCTGCCGAGAGTATTTCAACCAGTTATCAACTGAGGGAGCTCTTAAAGTTATGGTTTGGCTACCACAGTCGCCTGATCTCAACCCCATAGGGCTCTTGTGAGATGAGCTGGACAGAAACGTCCGAAAAGTCTGCCCTACATTAGCTGAGCATCTGTGGAGTATTTGACAAGCAGAATGGATCAAAATCTCATCAGAGATCTTGGCAAAATTACTTCGTAGGATGCCAAAACTTTGTGACGCGGTTATTACGACACATTGATGAGACCAAGATTTAATAATAGTTTTGCCGTTTCGAAACTTTTTTATAAATATAATATGTACTCTAAATATACTTTAAATACTATTCATAGAAACTTATTATATAGTAAATTTATTACATAATTGCTTTCAATTCCAAAAAGGACCATCAATTTATAAAGCGTATGATTTCAATCATTACAGCCATAGCTGAACGGACGCGTGACAAAATGTATCAGACTATCAACGGAGCAAGTTGCTTTCGGCGACTTAACGCGACGCACCAGACCGGTTGCAGCTGTAAGCTATCTTTCAAAAAAACTCCTCTAAAATATAATTTTCCACAAACTCATTAACTCTTCTGCAGCTCCGTTTTTCGGATCCGTGGGCGTACTACATTTAATTAAAACCCCCGACGATATCGAATTCCTTGTAAATCATCCGCCTGCACCACCGTATGCACCAGTTATACCGCCACACCTCTTCACACGCTAGAACATTCTTCGGATTAAGAATGGTGCCGCGAAATACGTTTCAGCTATGGTCCTGATCAATAAGACTGAAAAACTAGCACAGTTCAGTCACGAATTGAACTGTCCCAACCCGATGAGTGGATTAGTGAGTGATCAAACCTGCGATCCAAGTAAACCGGAAACTACCTGGAATCCGTACGGAACTGGACTACTCTACGAAGACTTTCCGTTTCCCATCTACTTCGTCGGCGAAGATGAAGAAATCAAAAATATTATCGATTGTTTCGAGAAATTCAATAATTTCGATATAGAAAATCAACGCTCTAGATCGCTGTGCAGTATTCAAGTGAATGCTTTGATGTCAGCCGCGGTCAATTCGGAGGTGTGCATGCGAAGAACGTCAGCGTTGAACAATCTGACACCGACGCGATTTTGTGATCCGTTGCAGGGACGGAATATTTACGGGACACTGTTCCCACGAAAAGTAGTCGAAATTACTCGAAGAACTGTAGATAATACAGAAAAATTCATTCTTGTGACTGCGCGACTCGACACCACTTCATTCTTCGATGGAATCGGGCTAGGTGCTATGGACTCGTTGGTTTCTTTCGCTACCCTGGTGAACATTGCCCACTTGTTATCCACAATCCTTCCCGAGCCTGGTAGTAGTAGTAAAAACATGTTATTTGTATTGTTCAACGGGGAATCCTACGACTATATTGGGTCACAACATTTTGTGTATGACCTGCATGGAAAATCTTTTCCAACGAAATCTACCAGCACAAACATCATTGCAATGGAGAATATCGAGTTCATGATTGATATCGGAACATTGGATGACACAAACAATCTTAAAATATACTACGATACCGATTTCCCGTACAAAACCAGTTTTATTGACGCTCTCAAAGAAAGTAACGATACGATCAAATTGGGAATTTCGATAACCGAACAAAAGTCTAC
>OZ022264.1:206785250-207152750 GCA_963978885.1 Nemotelus pantherinus | reverse complement strand
ATTAAGCGGTTTTATCGTAGAATTTTCAAATGGTAATGATATTGTAGTGACAATAAACAGCAAATATTAAGCTTTCGATTATTTGAAAAAACTCGCTGCAGGTAACCCTAAATTTCTTTATACTCCTATAACTTCGAATGTAATTAAACAACGTGAAGCAGATTTGATATATTCTTGGCTTTGATACTGGCGAAAGGTTGCCAGCACGAGTCGGTTGTGCTACTTTTGTATCAATAAATGCTTACAGTTAGTATTCATACCGGAAACATTTACAATGAAAATAAATAACCGATGTTTCAATTCCCTAAGTTCTGCAAATTTTTCGGATCGCAGCCCCAAACACCAACTTCAGTTACAGTGCTGCAGGCACTGAGCATTTTCTTCAATGATGTTATATGAGATGCTGCTTTCAAAATTATATGAAATAAGCAACTGATAACGAATATAATTAACCCGTGTTTTGCTCTCATAAACGTTGAAATTCATGCCAGTGGTAATATCTGAAACCTTCCACCATATGAGCTTTAATGCATTCTTGAGACGAAAGTAAAACGTGGCATTTGAAACAGTTTGGCCGTAATAAGCAGCACATGTGGTGGAATATGCACTCAAAACCTGCACGATTCTTCTACTGTTCTTCGAACATTAGTGTTCAGGTGCGCTAGAGTTTTTTTTATTTTTCTGCTTCTTCAATATCCAAGCAGTTTTTGAAAAACCCTTTGTCGTGTTCACCAAGCTCCTGTAATGGTTCGTTTCTCCCTACTGAGTTATCTCGTCTAGCCTCTTTGCACCTTCCGAAAATTCTATCTTAGCAATGTCTCTTAACGTTCGGGTTTTTAATTTTATTAAGGGGGAAAATACATGTAACTGCTAATAAAAAATCGATATTTTTTTAATACATCAAAATGTTTGAAATGCTCTTAAAATATACCAAAAAAAATTTTGAAGTGATATTCGTATTAGTTCTCGAGTTATAGTCAGTTATAGGCAACGCGGCGTTCCCCAGGTCGCTGGAGCTTTAAAACTTTAAAAGCGTTTTTCTCAAAGTAGTACTTTTTCAACTGCCGTACAAAATATCTCCAAAAATATTAAACCGATCCGGCTCAAACTTATACCACATCTACAAAAGAGAATTATCTTATCGTTAAACCTAAGCGTTATTGTAATTTCAGAAAAATAATTTGTTTATTAATGTTTAAAGCGTGATTTTTTTTAAAAAAAATCGATTTTTTTGTTTGATCTAAAATTAATGTAAAAATTTAATTTTTTTTTATAAATTTTTTTGGTTCACCTATGAATTATATATTTCATTAGGATATTTTTTTTCTTCTGAATGTTGCAAGTTCCACGGAAAAGACGTTAAGGCAATCCGCACACGGGTCGTTGAGCTATCGTCGTAGATGCGATATTTCTACGCTTGGTCGTCACAACTTATGTAAATCAATGGATGACCGCTAATGGAGCGTCAGCCTATCGTGAAGAGTGAGAAGCGTAGGCGGTTCACGTTGAGTGCGTCTCAAGCGTTGTGCATTGCAGGCCTCAAATCGAATGAGTAGTCGTTTTTGCAAGCGCGATGGATGGCGGCAACGTACAATTCGTGGGGGAGACGGGAAAATGCCCCGAATTGTATGGTTTTACGACGCATACTGACGTTTTCTTGACGACCCGTGTGCAGACATGATGCGACGATGACGACACTCGTTTTCTCGCGAGCTTCACAAGTGTCAAACGCATCTCTCACGTATCGCATGGCTAACGACCCGTGTGCGGAGTGCCTAAGTTGTACGAGGCAGTTTTTGATGTGTTTTTTTCATTGGCTCGCATCGCCGCCATTTTGTGTTGAAACATTATTAAAAAAATATTTTCATTTACTGTAGGACATGTACTTTAAGGATTTAATATTTAACATTTTCTAAATGAACAATATATATATATTTTAAGTCAATCTGAAATTTTCATTTTTTTTCGATTTTACATGTATTTCCCCCCTTAAACAAATATCCTGAGTTGGTTTCCGGGTTACATAGTAAATCCAGTATAATGTGCATAAATAATATTTGATGCTGTGCATATTTCCAAAGTGCTTACGATTCCATCAAATTCACTGTTTGCCACTTTCAGAGATGGAAACAAAGTGATGATTTGTTCATGTTTTCCAGGGTAATTGCCCCTGTTTCTGCGGAGAAAATCAATACTTTATTCAACAAGCGGTCTCTTTTGATGTTTTGTTGTGAAAATATTTTGCGAAAATCCAATGGCATTCGTTTTTTTCCAAGTAGGATTTAAGAGCCTACTTAATTTAACGAATATCAAAATTTCAACCATGATAACTGAAAAATAAGTTCTATACCAGTTCATTGATTAGCAAATCTGCTCCGATTGCGGCATTCTGTCGCCTGACCTGGCCTTAAAACTGATCGCTGTCAGGGATTGATGGGGCTGAATAAATCAAATATAACATTCTTATAAACAGAAAGCGCAGCATAAGCATATGTTTTACATTCGGAAGAGACTGATGAATCCACGCATAGAATGAAGCCTGCACAGATCTCAAATTGGGAATCAGAAGCATCTAAATCATTTGCATCTATTATTAACATGTCCCAATCCCTGCGTCTCAGGCTCAATTCGAAAATTTGTTTCACAACCTGATAAACTGATGTCGCTTGCTATATTAAGTCACTTTCAAACTCACTGCACTTTACCACCGTCACTAACTCGAATTTGTCTTCGCGTAAATATTTCACTTTTAAGTAAAACTCCTCGATATTATCCATTTCACTGTCTGACCAATAATGATAAATAACAAATCACAACGTATCACTTTCAATTTATGCATATTACAGTTAATTACTTCATGCATTCAATGTTAACCCAGTTTGGTATAAAGTTAATAAATAGAAAATAATGATGCAACACGTGAGCGCGGTTGTGCAATCTCGAACGAATTTTTCAAAGAAACGTTTTCAGGGTGTTAAATTTTAAGTCTATGCGTATTAAAAAGGAATACTTCGAGAATCTAACTGTAATGTTGAAAGTGAATTACTCTAATCTAATAAAATTGTATTAAAATTAAAGTTTTTATTATATAGAACATGCCTTAATATTCATAGGAAATTGAAATTTAATTTCTTCTGTATTGCATATAGCTGTAATACAAAAGGCATATTAAAATACATAATACCTCATATTTCTAACCGTGTATGGCACGTTCTTGAGATTTTTTCACTGAAATTTTTTGATTATATATATATATATATATATATATATATATATATATATATATATATATATATATACACGCATTTTTGGCCAAATTGATTTTAATACTAATGTTCTTCGAACATTAGTAAAAAAACTAGCAAACGACGCAACTTCATTCGATACTTAAATTTGCGAAAAACTTACAGTTAAAATCATTCTGAATGCGCCAGTTCCTGAAATTCATTCTCTTCCCGAAAGCAAATGATTCCGAATAAATTAAAAACGTATAAAGATACCACAAAGTATCTTCACTTTATGGTCCGTTAATTTTCAGTTGCATGAACAGATGCAGCACGCACTTCTCGTTGTCATCATCATGCCGGACGATTTTTGAAATGGCCGCAAGAGTTGTTGTTTTGTTCCGAAATCAAGCTAAAGATTGAAACGAGCCCAAAACTCACACAAATCATGGTGAATTGCTTTGTTGTTTAGCTATCTTCTTGCTTTGAGCGATGCAAAACTCGATGTAAAGGAAACCTTCTGCCACGCGACATGTGTTCTGTGTTGTTCTTACCTGTCGATGAACATACAGGTGATGAGGGATGCATTGAAAATGCCTTGTGGCCGGTTATCGAGTCACAAGCTGCAATTACCGTGTTACGGAGATGCGGCTTGTGATTTTATCAAGAACAACCAAATTTTTTTTTTTTTAATAAATAGGATGGTTTTCTGTGCTCCTCTTGCTGATTTGACTAAAATCGGTTTTTTCCTGGACTTTGATTGCTGGTTTCGGTTTTGGACACAGTGTATTGCAAAAATATTTGATGGTATGGAAATTTGACAATATGGTTACTTGAGTTCAGCATCAGATTAGGTTCATTAAGTATTTTGTATTTGATATATTTTTATTTATTTATTCACCAAACAAGGTATAAACTAAAAATTTAAGAGTAAAGAACAAAAAGTCTAGCGCATCAGAATCGCTAGAACACTAATTTTCAAAGAAATTGTCTTTGAATGACAATGTGGAAAGACGTAATACACTTTTTTGTAGAATCCTATCAACCATTCCTTATCCAAAGCAACAAAACTCAACTATAAAACAAATGGTGAAAATGTTCAGTGCTGGCAACACTTTCCCCACGAAGGAGCAATAAGTTTACCATAACAAGCCCATACTTAAATCAACTTATCCTTTGAATTTCGTTCTCATCGGAGAATTTCATCGAAAGCTTCAGCGGTTAAACGTTGTTTGAGGCTGCCATCCGAAAAATGTTCACAACTCGGAAAATTTAAAAATTGGTTTCCTATTTTTATTGCAAATGCTTTGCATATGAGCATGTTATTTGAAGCATATGTTGGTGCAATATTTACAAGTATGGCTAAAGCTGGTTACCCTGTGTCAGCAGCAAAGCATATATATACCAAGGCCGTTTCACGTTAAGTTAAACCCAACCAGTAAATTTCGTTTCGATTGAATCACTGCGCTGGAAGTTATACGGGTGAAAAAAAATTTAGGGCTACCACCCTCAAAACTTTTCAAATTTTTAAAGCGTTAATATTTGTTATTAATTTTCATTGCAGGATCATTCCCACTTGCAAGTCTAATGACATATTCGCTCAGTAAAGAAATTCCAAAAAATTACAAAAATTATCATAGCTGGCAGCCCTTTCATGAATTTGGTACGAAATTTCTACCACATTAACTTCACATTAAGGTCCATTTACTTCATGAATTTTGTTTTGATTTCTACACTGGACCGGAAGAAAAAGCTTTATTTTGCTGAGCAAATTTGCAAGATTTAGGAGACAAAAATCACCATAGCTGGCAACTCTATTCTAACTTTTCAGCCACATTTTCACCAAATGCTATCTGTAATAAAATCCAAATACTGTGTGAATTTTGTTTGAATGTGACGGCTGCATCAGAAGTTGTAGGCCAAAAAGCTGTTTTTTTTCTCAGTGATTTTTCAAGATGGTACCACTGCCACAGGGTTGCCCGCATTCCAAAATTACTTCTATCAGACTTGGTCCTACTTAATACCAACATATTCTGTAAATTTGATCATGATCGGATTATCCAGTCGTCAGTTCTCGTGAAGAGAACTTTCGAGTGCGGAAAATAGAGGTAATTTGGTGATGGGTTGCTGTTCTTGTGCAAATCGGAATTTTAAAAATTTCAATTTGACATGTTGGACAGAAGTCAAAATCTATCAATGATTAGAATTTTTTGTCAAAAATCAAAAATTTTTGAGGAGGGTCAATGATTTGAAGGATTTTTTTTTAAGGAAACTGCCGTAGCTACAGGGTTACCCGCACTATCTTGAAAGTCCATTGGTGTTAAATTTTAGCCAACATCAATACGCTCTACAATTTTCACTATGATCAAATGTTTTTGTCAGAAGTAATGGCAAATCAAAATTTGAAAAAAAATCCTTGCCTACTTTTAGGCACGCTGCACTCACACACAGCTCAAAATTTCCAACTTTTTAACATTACCAAAGCTTTGAACATAATAAGTTTTCATTCCCAATCATTTTTTAACAAAAATTTACACTGCTTGGAAATCTAGGAGTACCTCAAAATTCACTAAAACGCTCGCCGCCGCCAAAAGGTTTAGGATATCTGAATTCTAGCAAGTTCCGGACCTACCTACTATATACATCTACGTTTTTCGAAAATTTCAGGGAAAAAAGGGAAAAAAGTTTTTTGTGCTGAGCAAATTTACAAGATTTAGGTGACAAAAACCACCATAGCTGGCTGCTCTATACTTATTTTTCAACTAAATTTCTACGAATTATGGCTCAACGCCAAATCCAAGTACTTCTGAATTTTGTTAAAATCTAATGGCTGAATCGGAAGCTATGGCCCAAAAAGCAGTTATTTTTCTCAGCTTTTTTCAAGATGGCACCACTGCCATAGTAATTTGATGATGGACTGCCGTTTTTGTGCAACTCGGAATTTTGAAAATTTCAAATCGACATGGTGGACAAAGATGAAAACTTATCAATAACTTGAATTTTTTGTCAAAAAGCAAAGATTTTTGATTTTCAATGGTTTGAAGGATTTATTTTCACGAGCCTGTCGTAGCTACAGAGCTGTCTCTCTGCAGATTTCACGATGATCTAATGTTTCTATCCGAAGTTATGTCAAATCAAAATTTGAAAAAAATCCTTGCCTACTTTTAGGCACTCAGTGCCCAGCCCATAGGTCTCAAAATCATAGACAAGCGTAAAACATAACAAGGTTTCATTTCCAATAATTATTTTTAACAAAAATGTACTCTGCATAGAAATATAGGGGTACCTGAAAATTCACTTAAATGGCTGCTGCCGCCAAAGGGTTAAATATATCTGTATTCTAGCACATCATGAACCTACTAATTTTATACATCTAAATCCTTCGAAAAATTCAATTTAATCATTGGCCACTCCAGAGATTATCTCCCTTAATCGTTTTGCTGATATGTGTATATATATACATACATATATATATATATATATATATATATATATATATATATATATATATATATATATATATATATATATATATACATATATACATATATATATACATATATATATATATATATATATATATATATATATATATATATATATATATATATATGTATATAAAGAAATAAGAATGTTCGGCGAAACGATTCTGATACTAATTTTCTTCGAATGGCCGTAAAAATAGCGATTCCAGAAGAAAGGTGACGTAAAGCATGTATAAAATCAGTTGTTTCTACACAAACGAAACGAGAATACCTTTTTTTTAATTTCACCATGAAAAATTCTATTTATTTGATTCCAAAAAAAACTGATACCAAAAAATCTATCCAGGATTACAATTTTAAATTTTCTTTAACAAATCCGCATAGCGAAAAACCTTAATACTTTTTAAAAACCATGCATTTCAATTCAATTCTGTATCTTTCTGAACAACATCCCCCACTGCTTTTGTTCGTCATCATAAATAATTTTGTAATCAAATCCAATAATTTGGCTTCGCTCAAGAGGCTTAGCACGCAGGTAAAAGGTAACACCTGCCAGCAGCCGCCGCCGTGTGGTTTCTTCTTTTCAAGTGACTTCGTCGTTATCGTAGCGTTGCGTTACTCTCGTCCGCTGTCTCTTAAATGGATTTTCATCTTGTCGTTGGTACGTTTTGTTTTTTTTTTTTATTTTTGTGATCCGTGGAGTGAGGTCTTTGCGTTTTCGGCAATTTCGTACCTGGACGGACACTTTAACCGACCAACGCCTTACTGATGATGGCTGAATACCTTTCGAACAATTTCTTGTTGAGTTTACTGCTGCTGCTTAGGCCCGAGACGTGAATTGGGGCAACGATGAAGAAGAAGCAGATGATGCTCTTCAGATTAACTGGGATTTGATGGCTTCAGCAGGACAGCTGTAATTTTTACCTGGTTACTAGGTATTTGAATTTTTTTCGATGCTCTCTGTGCTCTTTCCTTCAGATCATCCCTTGGAGTTTCGATTCGACCGGCAGATTTTCTCATTTTCGCCCTATTTGTGGGGCTTCTTTGATCTGCAGAAAGAGCTTTGACGTCTGGTCGTCTGTTGTTGATTTCAGATGAATTTCAAATGAATTTTACTGAATGCACGTTACGGCCTGGGGTGGATTTATTTTCGTTTTGAATTATGAAACTTGGTGTTTTCGAATATGCACGGATGTTTAATGTTTATGCGAATGCGAAATAGGTGTATAATACATGCAGATGTAAATACAGTCTTCCATGCATTGCATGTGATCGGAATAACATAAAGATTTATCAGAACCGCGTACATCTGCTCTACTGGTTTATGCAGTTGATTGCCTGCTGCCAAAGAGGCGTAATTGTAAGACGAAATCGATCGCGCAGTGTTTTGAAGGTGTTACGGGAAAATTTGCATAAATGATATTGGGCATATGTGTATCCATATCGAAATATGCAAGCTATCAAACAAAATTGGCAGATGTTTCTAAAGGTCGTTGATATGAAGTCAATTGTAAATGATTTTTATTTATTTTTGATAAACATTCAGCTGGTATGAGGATATAATCTTTCAAAGCTAGTTATTCACCTGATAACAGCAGGATGGCAATAACCTGGTATGATTTTAATCAACATTTTTAAACTGTATCCAATAATGTTTCTCCACTCCAAGCTGTTTCTTCTCAAATTAGGAGCTGTCATTAAATTTGAAACTCAAAGATTCCAAAGCGAGACTTTATAAACGAAGTATAGTTAGAGTAAAGTATTTTTGGAGCAATAAGATTTAAGCAAAGAGAATCTTAGTTAAATAATGTAATACATTTATAAAATTAACAATAATATTTGAAAAAAATGCAAATAAAATCTACATGCAATAGCAATAAAACATATAATTAATTTAAAAAAAATGAAATAAAATATCTAACACTTAAATAAATTTAAATGCAATAAAAAATATATATACGACCATACATAAATAGAAATAAATAAATAAAATAAATAAATATGCATAAAGCGCTAGCGTGCAGGTGCTTGTATGATTTGACTCAAATGCGCATTGTTGATATATATATATATATATATATATATATATATATATATATATATATATATATATATATATATATATATATATACAGGGTGTTTGGTACTCGGTGGATACTATTGTAAGGAGGCATTCCTTGATATATTTTGAGCAAAAAATTTTGCTACAGGGTGGTCCGGTTTTCAAAATCTACGGAGTTACAGGGTGGTCAATAAAACTTTCGGACCTGTACCCTGACTCACTTCAATCATTATATCTTGAAAACTAATAATCATAACGCATAGTTTTATGGCTTATTTTTTTATGGAATCAAATTACCTTTAATTTGATGTCTAAATTGTAACTGAACCTGATTTTGAGATATTTACTTGAAAACACAACATTTTGGCACTTCTACCCCGAAAATTCTGCGACCCCGCCACCAGAGCTTTGAAGACGATCATTTCTATAGACTGTAAAATTTTTAATTTTGAAACTAGTCTTAGGCTTCAACCAGGTTGCAGATAGTAAAATTATGTCTACTAAATTATTTTCTAAGAAATATTCGAGGTCTAAGGCTTTTTTATGAACGCTTTATGCATTCCAAAATATGCATTTAAAACTTTCACGGGCCATAGAGAAACTTAAAAACTACACCAGCTATTGCGAAAATTTGTTCTTCTTTGGAGCTGACAGCCTTTAAACTTTGCACTGAGAAAACACATGGCGCCAATTTATAGACTTCTGGCGCCATGTACATAGTCGACTTAGGGATTGTGATATAATATAGCGCCACACGACATAATATATGGCGAAAAGTACATAGGCCTACACGCCATGTACTATAGTCCTCCCCGCCATGTACATGGCGTGGCGGACTATATTACATGGCGTGGACGACTATAGCACATAGCGTGGAGAACTATAGTGCATGGCGTGGATGACTATACTGTATGGCGTGGAGGGCTATAGTACATGGCGTGGAGGACTAGAGTACATGGCGCGGAGGACTATAATACATGGCGTGGAGGGCTATAAGCATAGCGTCTGCTCCTATGTACTATGGCATGTGGCGCTATATTTTATCACAAATCGACCGAAATCGACTATGTACATGGCGCCAGATGTCTATAAATTATGGCATCTGGCGCTATGTGTTTTTTCAGTGCATCTGTAGATGATCCAGTTTGCATCCAACAAAAGGCCACGAACCTTCTCAGTTCGGAGCACCTGGAGGTAGAGCACTTGATGTTAGGGGATGGAATTCTATCAAAGAAATTCCCGAGGGATTAATGACATCAATGATCATATCCTCTCCTATATTCAAGAAGCTTGCAGATATTTATGCATCTCCTCAAACAGGATGGCTGCGAGTTATAATTGTAGTGCCATGAGCCATATTACATGGCTCATGGCACTATGCAATATGGCATGTGGGGCCATAATTTCTGCGCCATGTAATTATGGCGCTGGGAGCTATACTGCATGGCTCAGGGTACTATGTACATAGCGTGTGGTACCATAAATGTTGCGCCATGTCACATGGGACCACGCGCTATGTAGATTCTGACATTATGGTGCTGGGAGCCATATTGCATGGCTCAGAGTACTATGTACTTGGCGTATGGGGCCATAAATATTGCGCTATGTTACATGGCTCTGGGCGCTATGTGGATTTTTTTCAGTGTGGAGAAGCTCATTTGTTATCATCAACAGCTCGCTTGTATTAAAAAGATCATTTTGTGTCCGTCTGACCTGCTGTGCGTATGTCAAACCGGTTGAATTTAGTTGATTCTCAGCTTCTGTTAATAATCTAGAGTTTCGCAAGGGAATGTTAATAATCTAGAGTTGCGCAAGGGAGGAAAATCGCAGCTCGAGAAAGCGATGTTCCGAGTCTGGTTATTTTATTGGGAAGTTGAAGATGTTTTAGCTAACAGACGCTTTTGTTGTCTTTGCTTAATATGGATGTACTCCAATCGTTTTGGGCAATTCGAGTCCGAAGATTTGTTAGCTCCGTTACAATTTGCACAGCTAATTTTATTGAAATTTTGACTCTCAGTAGTCAAGTTATTTATGCCACACACACTGCATTTAGGATTTTGCAGTTGTCTTGGCCATGGCCAAACATCTGGCAGCGGTAGCACTGCGTAATCAACATTCGTTTTCTGGACCAGGAATACCACCTAACACGTATTTGGAATAACGATGAGATTTTTGAAAGCTCCGATAGTTTCATTGTACCTTTTTTAAAGTACAAAATATAGTTTACTTTGTGCTGAGTGAAGGTTTTGTTGATGAACATTTTGATGTCCAGACAGTTATTGATACCGAGCTTGAGAAGTTCACCGTACATCTCAACTATGGGGATTTCATGCAAACCGGTCATCACAAATTTGATCGGAATCTCTGATCTATTGGTGAATGAGTAGAACTCGTTTTTTAATTTTGTAAGAAGCGAAACTGTTTTTTCATAACTTTCTTTTGAACGCGTGAAAATTTTGATGCCGATAGACATCAGTTTCAGCTCGAAATCATTTATATTGTTTGTTTTTAAAATTGTAAGAATATTGTCACGAGAGACACTTTTGACCTCAATGGGGCGAATTTTGATGTGCACTTATTTGTTAGAAGGTTCACTAGCAACATTGGCATTAATATCACCTGCATCATCTAGAGGCAGGATGCTGAATGGGTTTTCGCGAGCTGGGTCCATTTTTCGCTTCTTGACTGAAGCGTAATAATCGGAGCGAGTTTGTATTAAATCACGGTTATTTCCCGAGAATTCATTCTCACTTGAGGACAGCACGTTAAGAGATCTTTTTTGGGCAGAGATTACTACGGATTTTTTAAACTTAACGATTTTCAAAACTTTCACCTAGCAACGATGTTCACCGAGCAAGCGAATGGTTCGAACTCCAAATTTGTTTCTTATACTTATTCATTTTAACACGTTTAAAAATTATAAGTATTATTATTTATTATATTGATACATTCATTATGTAGAAAATATTTCTGTTGCTATGATTCGTGTAAACCAATTACGGCAAAGAGCGGGGTAATTAGCATCCACCGAATACTAAATGATTGGTGAATTCTACTGGATTATTTGAATTGTTTTTTGACCATTTGCTTTTTTTTTAACTTTTGTATTTTGAAAACTTAGTTATTCTCTTTTCTTGATGGAGAGAACGTTGAAGTATGCTTAAACGACCTTCTTTCAAATAATGATTCCTTCATGGAATCTTCCTGTTCCGTTCCCTTTGTGTAGTCGTTAGCTGTTGCACGATGTCGGCGTGCGGTAGCTCCAAGAAGCCATCTGCCCGCAAGCCCACTACCTGACTGAGCTAGTCTCCTGGGCTAAGGCGCGCAGGGCAAACAGGATGACTCCTTAACCTGTTAACTGGGTATGACGAAATGTTTCGTCATCAATCAACTGCAAAGGGCATGACAACATTTTTGTCCTGAAAAATTTAAATAGTAATTGGGCATGATGGACTTTTTTCAGGAGAATTTATAACTTAGTATGTAACCGCGAAGAGAGACCACAATATGGCATATTTGGAATTGGTTCATATTTGTGCATGTACTAAAGCCGTCAAGTACAGGATGTTGGTGAATCAGTGCAAAATTGTCCATAATATGAGTTATGGAAAATAGTGTAATTACAGCGAATTTTCGTAATTTTTAACTGACTTTCATTGTATTTCTTTAAAACAGCACATTACTAGACAAATAAATATTATTGAAATATAAGCAGTTCGCAAAATAATCAGTCAATGAGTATTTAATTACATAGTGCTGTATATGCTGCTAAAACAGAGTACGGGGGTACTCAAGTGAAAAAGGGACTTTTATCCTAGAAATCAAAGGTGTAGGAAAAATAAATTCAAGGCTATGATTTCAATGATTTTTTACGCAATTTTTTCAATGTTGCCTGATTGCGCATTCACCAAAAATGACACAGATCCAATTCTAAAAAGCGTTAATATGTTCTGGGAATTTCTTAAGCATCTGAATTCTCTGTAACTATCGCAGATTGGCTTCTCTTTTGAACACAGCATTTAATTAATTTGCAACACTCGCTGGTATTTGTTCTTGAGCATGAATGTCTTGGAGTACTTTGCAGATCGCTTTAACAGTGCGAACTCTTAATACACCGTGTACAGGATTAGTGAGCTTCTTAAAATAACTAGTCCATTTCTACCGAATCTTTTTTTGTGATCACATTTCTGTTTGCTTCTTCACAGATTGGCGTCTTCGGCTGATATCCTCGTCTTAAACTTTTCACTAATTTATAAGTTTTTCTAGTTTTATTACTCGCTTGGTTTCCTTAAATGCTTTCCAATTGATTGCAATAATATGTCTGTTTTTATTGCTAATGATCTTGTTTGCTAATGTTCGGAGTTTTTCATATTGTTTTTTGTTCGTTCTCATATTCTTCGATCTTCCATCCTATCATCCGTTGTCTAATTAGACATTTTTGCGTCGAACTTCATAGCCAACTACTTGCTCTGCAATATTTGGTAGCGACAAATAACAGATTTTGGGTCCAAACATTCTTTGCTCTTCTTCCAAACGTCGAAAAATCTCAAAGAATCTAAAGCCCAAAGCATTCGGGGGTCAATCTGCTCAGCAAATTCAAAGTCATTTTAAATTATATTTTTGATTCCGGTTTGAACCTTGGATACTTCCCAATGAACTGGAATATTTCTATGGTCACGGTTAATCAGAGAAAAATGCCCTTTCTATACATCTGGGTTTATTATGCTAAGGACGGCGCACACTGGGCTGAATCCCGATTCTTGCTGGACAAAAGTCAAAAGATCAATGTCACAATGTAAAGTTTTCAGGTATAGGAAATTTTTCTTAAGGCTTCAGTAAACCTAATTCCACAAAAAAATTTGTAATTATACCGAATAATAGTGTGTAAGAACTTACTGGAAAAACGGTCGAATGCAAGTAGAGCGTGAGACGCTCTCGCGGTATATTAATGTGACCTTCTTTTGTATTATCTGCTCGGTGACATGAATGCTTATTTTCGTTTGAGTGTTGATCTAACTTGTTGAAATACTTTTCAAAAAAAAGTTTAAAGCACTGAAAACGCTCAATTGAAAAAGGTAAGTTTATACCATTAGAATATAAGAGAGTGTCATTTTGCTTCGAGGAAATTGAAAAATTCTTCATATTTTAACGCGCAACTTTCTTTCATTAGATTTCACTGACTTCAAATTTTGAGAATTTCTTTATTGTGGTATAATGAATAACATATTCAAAAATGGAGAGCCATGATTAACCATAAATTGAGATATAACAAAAATTCTGAGGTCAGAATTATAAAATTTAAATTTTCATTTTAAATCCTTAACGGACCTTCATCTTTTATTTATACTCTATACCTTAAAGACCTTACAATAAACATTTAATGCTAATTACTTTTTAATGCTAAATACTTTGATGTTTTTTTATGTTTTTTTAAAATTAATATTGTTTATTGTATATTCGTAACTGTCTGTCTTAATGTTATAACAGCAAGAGAGGTAGTTAGGGGAAAAAACATCATTAAAGATCATTAAAAAGTAATTAGCATTAAATGTTTATTGTAAGGTCTTTAAGGTATAGAGTATAAATAAAAGATGAAGGTCCGTTAAGGATTTAAAATGAAAATTTAAATTTTATAATTCTGACCTCAGAATTTTTGTTATATCTCAATTTATGGTTAATCATGGCTCTCCATTTTTAAGGTATTTTAGGGATAGGGTATAAATAGAAGATAAGGGTCAGTTTAGGATTTAAATCAATAAACTGAAGTTTCGAACGCAGTGTTGAAATAGACAAATTCTCGTGGATATTTTCCAAATCACAGTTAGTTATGGATTCTGCTCCTTTTAAAGCTAACCGAACTTTTTATGAAGCCTTGAGGGACAAAGCACCCACATTCTGGACCAAGACTTTCGCTGAGAATCAACAATTTTTGGTAAACTATTTAAAATCTCTACTGGGCACATCTTGGAGAGAGGATGAAAACTTTCAAAGTGTCATTAAGAAACGTGGGGCTGTGACGTTACTTCTGCTCTAAACGAGTACATGCAGCTTTTTCATCCAGAAGCATCATCTGAGGAAACAGAGGAAACGGAGACAATCCAGAATATTCAAGTGATAGCATTTTTATGTTTTCTACTGTTCCGCTTCAGCTGACTGTGATCTTAAAGGAATCGGGAGAGAAAATCATGCTGTGGGAAAACCCACATCTTTCATCGACTCGATACTGTCGACCAATAAAGTTATTGTTTATTAAAGAAACGAAAATCGCCTCTAGAAGAGAAGTAGATGCTATCCAAGAAGAAATAGAAGCTCTGGAACCTTTCGAGTTCACAATTAATGGTAATTAAATTGCTTAATTTAATATATCTCTAAATATATATTTTGTTATTTATAAGTAAAAATGTCAACATTTATTTCAAAATGTTATTGACAATGCTCGATACAAAAATTATCAATGCTCTTACCGAAACCTCGAGCCAATCGTGCTATTTGTGTGGTTGTAAGCCTACTGAAATGAATTCATTAGAAAATATTAAAAATCGACCGATTAAAAAGGAAAACTTACAATATGATCTCAGTACTCCACATGCATGAATAAAATTCCTAAAATGCATCCTGCATATAGCTTACAAATTGGAATTCAAAAAGCCAACCGTGCGATGGGCTACTGCTTATGGGAAGGATGAGGTTGACACCAGGAAAAAAATATCCAGAAGGCTTTGTGGGATTTTATAGGAATAAAAGTGGACAAAAAGGTTCAAGGAAGTGGGACGTCAAACACCGGGAACTTGTCACGCCGATTTTTTGAGCATGCAGATGAAGCCGCTGCAGCTACAGGAGTTGACAAACGATTAATATCTAGATTTGGAGCTATTGTTCAGATATTTATAAAACAACTTCCTCAAATTGTTCACTATGTTCATTGTTCACTATTTCTCATTGTTGCAGGTAATTTCAAGCGGATATACGATCAGGGAAGAAAAGTTCAACACGTTTGCTTTTGATACTGCCAAGCTGTTTGTGGAGCTATATGGCTGGTACAGGATGCCTCCCACCGTACAAAAAATTCTTCTGCATGGCTCTTTAGCCACCAAACATGCTCTTGTTCCAATAGGGCAGCTTTCAGAGGAGGTACAGGAGACAAGAAATAAAGACATGAGGCGATTCAGAGCCCATCATACTAGAAAGTCCTCATACATTAAAACCTGTGAAGACTTAGTTCACATGCTATTGGTCTCATCGGATCCTGTTATTACGCGCCTTAGAACTTTCCAGAAGGTCCCGTTGAAAGAGCTGAGTCCTGATGCAAGGGAGCTGATCGCGGATTCAGTGAAGGAGGATACGAATGATAGCGAAGCGGAGAAGGATTTTCTGAGCGAATCGGAAAATGATTCTGATTTTTAATTTTTGTAATATACATATATATAATAAGAATATTTTATTTAACTGGAAAATAAAAAAATCTGTTTTAAGAACTGAAACACCTACTTTTTATATCGTATATTTTTTTAAATTATTATTTTAAGCTATTCCAACCTTTCAGCCCTTGTTAAGCCCATAAAATAATTTTGTCCAACTAGAATTGGGATTCAGCCCACTGTGCGGCGCTATTCTTACCTTAAACAGAGTACTGTCTTCGATTTTTCGTATGAAAATTTCACGTGAAATTCGTTTCGGCAAAAATATAGCTCGAAAATAAACAAGTGTTGTATTCAGCTTTTAGCGTGAAAAGTTGCTTTCGCTTTGAAAATGCAGATGGCATTGACGCCTGTCTCCAATCATTCCACGGCAATTTAATATGTGCAGTTCATTCTTTCGAGCTAAAAAGTGACATTTGGTGTTTGAATTTGAAAGTTGAATTGTGCAAATGTCTTTCCAATAAGAAAATCAATCGAAAATTGAAATTATTGACATTTTATAAGTCAGGGATGAGCAGTGCCTCTGCTTCTCTCCATTGCCAAAATTTTCGCTCGAAAGAATGACCAGATAATGGAAGCATTCCAAAATTTAGCTTCACGATTAACTCAGTACCAGCCTTAAAGTTAAAACCAGGCGAAATATTAAACAAAAATTAGAAGTCGTGTGCTATACTTAAAGTCCTTAAATATTCTGAGCAATTACTTAGGGTCATTAAATTTAATAATCAACAACAACTATGAGTTTTAAGGACAATCCAATCGATAATCTTTCCTAAGTTTTCATTTTCGCACTAAACAATTAATAACAACGTTCTCAAGTGATTTCCGGCCGCAATCCGAGACACAAAAACATCAAAAATAACAACAACCATTCACATCTTCTGTTTGCAAATCGGCACAGTTCGCCAATTCATTCGGTTATAATAGTAAATGTTTGAAATTCGATTATATGGGCAGAACAGACGGTCGATATCTTGTGCATGCTAAACGAAGAGGTAGAAGAGCATCTGCTTCGATTCTCTTTCGCAATAACGGACCTGCCCCGGGGAACATTTGTTTGTGTTTACTAATTGGGACCGGCAGCAGCAACAGCATCTGTGAAACACACGCGACAGACGGTCGAACCTTTCCTTTATTCGTTTCCTTATTGCCAATGCTGTTAGTTAGCCAATTTCAAGACAAGTATTCTCCCGGTATCGCTTTCTCAAGAAATCATCGGATCCCAAGTGACCGATTTCCCCTAGCCAGATCAGATGAAGGGAGGAATCCTTATCGATTCAGTTCGGGAAGATGTGACGCAATATGGGGGGTACGATTTGTATCACTTCAAAAGTATCTTTAGATTTTTTTATGCAACGATAATGGCACGTTGCTATTGAGTCTTGTCTTTAGCCGACTAACAGTGTACAACTGGCCAACCATTCGCTCTTCTTGACCTATAGGATCAAGATGAAAAAGTGCTTTGGCCTCAGGGTTATTGAAATTGGAGACGACTCGATTATGTCGATGAGTTGGATTTTTTGTTGATACGAAAGTTTTATCTCCTTATTTGCCTAATTAGTTTGCTCTGATTTTGTGCAGTTTTTATGAGCATACACTCATTGGGTGGTCTTCTCACATAGAAAATTATTATTTGGATATTATTGAGAAAAAAAAACATTTTAATTTAAGTTAGAGTACATTTGGTAGTTATGTGTATAATTTATTGAAGAGTGCATAGTAGTGGCTTTAAGTAGTCCTGACCAATCTTATTGTTTCAGTTGCGACAATGCACAGACATAATTATAATAATATGCGAACTGCAAATAACACTATCCTTAAATGCAAATCTATGTTGTTCAAAGTTAACCAATCGATATCTCATCATATAATTTCACAGGCCATTGAATGCTGAAAAAAGTTAGAAGAACACCTACATATATAGGCTTCATATTACAATTTTTAATACGCGTATGCATGATGTACCTGTGCGCTCAGTTAGCCATCTGGTCTTTTCGATGTTTAACTTTTTATTAAAATGGATGGAAGCCATTTCAATAGCCTTTTGGTAATTTAGAAGTCATGTGGTAAATAACTATTGAAAGCGTATACTTGACACCATCGGCCGAGTAGATGTGTTTTTACTAATGTTCGAAGAAGAACATTAGTATTAAAATCACTTTGGCCAAAAATTCATATTTCTATATATATATATATATATATATATATATATATATATATATATATATATATATATATATATATATATATATATATATATATATATATATATATATATATATATATATATATATATATATATATATATATATATATATATATATATATATATATATATATATATATATATCATCGAAAAATTTCAGTGAAAAAATCTCAGGAACGCGCCATCCGATTGAGCTGAAACTTTCAGAATACATTGGTGTATATGCAGAATAGTGCCAGGTCTCACAAAAATAATTTTTATATATATTATAAATAATAATTTTTAACCCTTTGGCGCCGGCGGCCATTTTAGTGATATTTTTAATATACCTATTATTCCGTACACAAATAATTTGTGCAAAAATAAAGTTGACCAAATAAATTTCGAACGTGTTTTACATATGAATCGGATAATGTTTTGGAATTTTTTAACCCCATGTGTGCGCTGAGTGCCTAAAAAAAGAACGGGAAAATTCGAAAATTTTTAAATTGCGATAACTTTTGACAGAGCTATTCAATCATTACGACATATTGGTCATACAACATATTGGTTTTATTTAGTTGTAGATTTGTGAAGGTTTTAATGAGCGTGCTGGCAACCCTGTAGCAAGGGCAGGTACTGAAAGTGAAAACCTCTAAATCATCGTTTCTCTTGAAAAAATGCCGTTTCTTCAAAAAACAGCCACTTATATGTAAATGTTGTGCTTTATTTACATAGACAAAAAATAAAATTTGATATGGTATAACGGGCACGCCTGGTAACCCTTGCCCAATTTACCTATATTTTTAGCATCAAAAACTTCTGTTCACGGAAACTCACGATCCGATTAGCAGAATTAATGGAAATTTGCAGAGTGTATTGGTCTTAGATAGGACCAGGTCCGATAGAAGTGATTTTGAAATGCGAGCGATTCTGTGCCAGTGGTGCCATCTTGAAAAATCACTAAAAAAGATAACTGCTTTTAGCCCTATAAATTCTGATTGAATCGTTCGATTTTAACGAAATTCACACAGTAGCTGAACCTTACCTCAAACAACGTTTGGTAGAAATTTGGTTGAAAAATTCGGTTGGAGCTGCCAGCTATGATAATTTTGGTGTCTTAAATTTGAAAAAATCAAAATTTGGAAGTGAAAACATTCAAACCATCGAATATCCTAAAAATGTCCGTTTCTTACAATAAAACCAATCTGTATACAAATCTTATGCTTTATCTACACGTTCAAAGTAAAACTTTGGAAATTTCATGTCGGACAAGAACGGTAACCCTATTCCAGTTAACCTATATTTTTAGCATCAAAAACTTCTGTTCACGGGAGCTCACGAATCAATAATCAGATACAATTGAAATTTACAAAATGCGTTGGAGTTAAGTAGGGCCAGATCTGATAGAAGCGATTTTGAATTGTAGGCAACTCTGTGCCAGTGGTGCCATCTTGAAAAATTACAAAGAAAAAAACTGCTTTTTGCCCTATGAAATGTGAATAAGTTACCAGATTTTCATGAAATTGACACAGTAGCTGAACCTTACTCTAAACTCTGTTTGATAGAAATTTGGTTGAAAAATTCGATTAGTGCTGCCAGCTTTGGTAATTTTTGTATCTTTGGTTTTGAAAATTCACTCAGAAAAATAAAACTTTTTGCCCTATAGCTCCCAGTGCAGTCATGGAATCAATACGAATTTCATACAATTAATGGAACCTGTTATAGGCATTATTGAGGCCAAATTTGGTTGAAAAGCCACGATAGGGTTGCCAGCTATTGTTGATTTTGTGTTTAATTGCAATGTCTTTATTAAGCGGTTTCATCGTAGAATTTTCGATTCGTTATGATATTATAGTGATTATAAACAGCAAATGTTAAGCTTTCGATTATTTGGAAAAAAACTCGCTGTAGGTAACCCTAAATTTCTTTATACTCCTATAGCTTCGAATGTAATATAACAACGCGAAGCAGATATGATATATTCTTGGCTTTGATACTGGCGAAAGGTTGCCAGCACGAGTCGGTTGTGCTACTTTTGTATCAATAAATGCTTACAGTTAGTATTCATACTGGAAACATTTACAATGAAAATAAATAACCGATGTTTCAATTCCCAAAGTTCTGCAAATTTTTCGGATCGCAGCCCCAAGTTACTTCAGTTACAGTGCTGCAGGCACTGAGCATGTTCTTCATTGATGTTATATGAGATGCTGCTTTCAAAATTTTGTGAAATAAGCAACTGATAACGAATATAATTAACCCGTGTTTTGCTCTCATAAACGTTGAAATTCATGCCAGTGGTAATATCTGAAACCTTCTACCATATGAGTTATAATGCATTCTTGAGACCAAAGTAAAACGTGGCATTTGAAACAGTTTGGCCGTAATAAGCAGCTCATGTGGTAGAATATGCACTCAAAACCTGCACGATTCTTCTACTGTTCTTCGAACATTAGTGTTTCTAGCGGTTCAGGTGCGCTAGAGTTTTTTTTTTTATCAATGCACTTCATTGAATAAATCTTTTGTTTCAAAGTCATGATAATTCTGAACTTAAACGAAAGCTTGGTTTGTTTCAAATATATTTTTTTATTTGTAATTAAGATTCAAATGAGAGAAACTGTACATTTTTAAATAAAGTAGCTTAAAATACATATTAGTTATATTTACTAAACAGCATATTTTTCATAGATTTTTGTTGCCTCTATCTTCCTCATTGATGATTGTGCTTATTGATGAGGTGTCTAAGCTCTTTTGTTTTTGGCATACTCGTATTAAAATCCATTTATCATCAATCCTTAAGGGATAGAAAACCAGAAAAGAAAAGGTAAGGTTGCACTTATCACAGCTCAGCACTAGCTTTTGTGGGCTTTAAAGCACATCTTCTTGACCTTTAAAACTATAGTTCTAATTCGTCAAGTAACAATATAGCTATAATTCGTAAAGTTTATGGCTGCAACAAATTTTCCATCGATTGTCATGACCTTCAGCTTAAATACGTTTTTGCAATAACACGCGAAAAATATAGAGTTTTTGAATAAATAGCTGAGAAGAATTCTAAATTCATTAAGTCTACATTATGCAATTCATTGAGTCTACGGGTTTTAAAATATCTTACTAAACGATGTACCTAAACTTCCAAAATGTGCACTCTTACTACGTGTATCAGCGATAATTGAATTAAAGTTATTTAGTAACAAGACAATGTTTTTCACTACGAGAAACCAATATTAAATCCTAAACTTTTCACTAGTTTATAAGTTTTTAATGATTCGACAGTGTTAAGCTAATAAATTGCTGGAGTAATTATTTACAACGACGCAACAATCAATAATTTGGTGTAGATCAGCTGCAGAAATAAATTCCAGGCGTCACAGTTTTGAGCTACTATTGCATTTATTAAAGCGTCCTGGTGTACATCGTCGCTCTAGCAAAGTTCTATTTTCGTTCTACTTTCTAATAATCTCGTTCCCAAATACATTTTGAGCTCATTGTTCCTCGTTCACATGTCCTACGTGCTCAGCTTAGCTTAGATTTTTCACTTTGATTTTTATCAGGAACCTCATATGTATATGTTTATTTATTTATTTATTTATTAATGTCCAAATCAACAGAACAAATCCAATAATAGAATAGACAACGTTATTTTTTAAAATATTTTTAAACGCAGCTAACGTTCGAGGCAGAGGACCAAGGTTAAGGTTATTATCCTGACGAGGCAAACGCAAAAGGGGAGAAAAAAAATAGGTGACGGTACGGGCAAATGTAACATTAAATTTGAAAAATGTTCTATTAGGACGGTCCGAATCTCTAACAGAAAGTTGAATGCTGGGGTCCACCAATATACAGCCGTTAAAGAGTTTAAAGAGGAGGCACTCGTCGAGTGATACAAGGGAAGGAATTTGAAGGAATTCACGTGACTCAAGGGAAGGAATTTGAAGGATGGAGAGGCGCATACAGTAATCGCAATACGGAATACAGAGCTTAAAGAACAATGAGCGGGTGAATCTGCGTTGCATGGATTCAACCGCAGCAATCAAGTATGCGTAATGTGGACACCAAATTTGGCAACAGTATTCAAGAACACTATGAACGAAAGAAAAAAACAGATATAGAGAAGTGGAAAGATTAAAAAAACGTTTAGAGGATCTGATGATGAAGCCGGAAAAACGAGAAGCCTTGGCAGTGATGTGTAAAATATGTAGATCGAAATTCAACTTGGAATCGAAAATCACGCCCAGGTCCTTGAAACTAGCAACAGCATTGAGAGAGGAACCGAGAACAGAGTAGGAGAAGAGAAGAGGGGATGTTTTGTGGGTGAAAGACATTTGATGACACTTCGAAACGTTCAAAGTGAGAGAATTTGCTGCGCACCAGGTAGCCAAAGTACCCAAATCTTTCTGCACTAGCGGATTCAATCACTCTGAAAATTTTGAGATCATCAGCGTACAAAAGACAGGGTGAGTTAAAGAGGGAAGAAATATCGTTAACAAACAAAAGGGAGAATAAAGAACCAATAATAGATACTTGCGGAACTCGTGAGGTAGGAAAAAAAGGGTGTAGAATAACAAGAGTTAACAATCACAACACAAGAGCGATAACAAACGTAGGAGAAGAACCAAGAAAAGAGGACACCAGAGAGGCCAAATCTTGCTAACTTTGACAGAAGAATAACATCGGATCGAAAGCCTTGGCAAAATCTGTCTATAGGACATCTACTTCCTTTTGCTTCTCGATTGCGGAAGCAACGGTGTTTGTAAAAGACAATAAGTTTGTAACCGTTGACTTACCTTTAATGAATCCATGCTGTTCACTGGCCAGCAAGGGCTGAATAAAAGGGTACACTCTATTGTAAACTACTCTTTCGAGGAGCTTCCTAAAACATGACAAAAGGGATATAGGACGGCAATTAGGGATGGAAGAAGTATCACCAGCTTTATGAATGGGAAATATGTTGGCGGATTTCCAGAGGGCAGGAAAGGTACCGGTTGAAATGTTCTGGTTGAGGTTGTGAGGTACCAGTTGAGATGTTCTTGTTGTACAGGCGGCGGAATCGCCCATTCTCACGCGGGGGTCAAATATTCATGCGGATACGCGGATACACAATAAGACTAGCTAAGCTTCCAGGTTTCTGACGAATACATGAAGACTCGTAACACAAAAAGAGATTGGACATTATGAGGCGACTTTAGTCGAATCGGTTCGGTAGATAAAAAAACCCTAGCACATCAGAACCGCTAGAAACACTAATGTTCGAAGAACAGTAGAGGGTTTGGGCAGATTTTGAGTGTGTATTCTATCACTATTTACTTTTATTAGTTAAAACTAATAAACCCTTAGTAATAATAGAATCTAAGCTTATTTTAATTTCGGTGACTTCATCGAAAGTTACAGCGATAGAAAGGTGTTTGGGGCTATCATCCGAAAAATGTGCAAATCTTAGAAAGTTTAAACATTGTTTACTTATTTTCATTGCAAATGTTTGCGATTAAAATACTTAATGCAAGCATTTATTGGAACGAAAATGACACCAAAGCAAAAATTATGTCGTATCTCCCTCACGTAGAAGTTAACCTGCTCTGCGAATTTCGTGTTGATCCGATGACTGAATTGAAAATTAACCGAATGCAAAGAAATTTAGTGTTACCATTCGCAAAAGTTTTCAAATTTTCTAGATCTTAATATCCGGTGTTTATTTTGACTATAAGATCTCTACGATTTGAAAATTTTATGCTCCAATCGCTTACTAAAGGTATGCCAAAAAAATGCAAAAACTAGCAAGGAGGAAGATAGTGGAACTTGGTGTGCTCTTCTGTTAAATTTGACCAAACTATTCTTGCTTAATTTAAAGTGGATAGTACGGTTTATCAAAAAAAGATTTCTTTGATAAGCCATACTATCCACTTTGAATTGACCAATGATAGTTCGCCCAAATTTAAGAGAAGAGTACACCGAGCTCCACTACTATTCTCCTTGCCAAAGCCGAGCACTGGCTCAAGAGATGCAAGAAGGATTGCTTTTCGTCTTCCGAGCGCCAAATCCGACAAAAGTCGATGAACTCTGCACCCAATCGTTGCCCATGCTGTCTTATGAGACCTGACCGTAAAAACCCCCACAGCACAAACCAAAGCGCTTCGAGTCAAGCCTAATAGCTGCCTGGTGCGATGGGCGTTCATGGAGAACCAGGACTGTTTTGTTATTGCACAGGATGATTCATCGGCCCAAGACTTCGTAGCTTCCTCAAGATATTTTTGCCTAGGAGTCAATTTGACCGATTTTATCTGTATTCCTATTGAGCACAGGCATGAGACCTCCGGTTGCAAGGTACCAAGCATCGCTTGCTCATCGGTCTAACAGTTACCCTGAAAACCTTTTTGCCCAAGTATGCAAATCAATTGTACTGTCAAATGACTCGACATCTCCGTAAGAGATGCACGGTTTTCAGCAACAATCAAGATCCGAGGATGACCGAACTCTGTTCTATTCCATGCTGAAATACAATTCAATCTCACAGTAGCAAGATTAGGTTGCTGTAAGCTCAGTATATTGATTGTTAGCCAATGAAGCACAATAAAAAGTTGCTTAGTGTGGGTGATACGGAGTACTCTGGTCACTAGGAGTGCAGCTAACTTTCGCACTTTTTCAAGCTGACGTTTGCAATTAGCCTTACACTGAGAAAACACATGGCGCCAGACGCCATAATTTATAGACTTCTGGCGCCATGTACATAGTCGATTTAGGGATTGTGATAAAATATAGCGCCACATGCCATAATACATGGCGAAAACTACATAGGCCTCCACGCCATTTACATGGCGTGACGGACTATATTACATGGCGTGGAGAGCTATAGCACATGGCGTGGAGGACTATGCTGTATGGCGTGGAGAACTATATTGTATGGCGTGGAGGACTATACTGTTTGGCGTGGAGGACTATGCTGTATGGCGTGGGAGACTATAGTACATGGCGTGGAGGACTATAGTACATGGTATGGAGGACTATAGTACATGGCGTGGAGGACTATAGTACATGGCGTGGAGGGCTATAAGCAAAGCGTCTGCTTCTATGTACTTTTCGCCATGTATTATGGTATGTGGCGCTATATTTCATCACAAATCGACTATGTACATGGCGCCAGAAGTCTATAAGTTATGGCGTCTGGCGCCATGTGTTTTCTCAGTGCATCTGAAGATGATCCAGTTCACATCCAACAAAAGGCCACGAGCCTTCTCAGTTCTGAGCACCTGGAGGTAGAGCAGTTGATGTTAGGTAATGGAATTCCATTGACGAAATTCCCGAGGGATAAATTACCTCAAAGCCCATACCCCTCTTATACTTAAGTGGACGTAGCACCTTCGAATTGAAAAAAAAAATGTTTTTTTCAAAGGCTTGTTTTTAATTGAATAAAAAACTTATCTTAATGAAACTTTTTACACATACTTTACTTTTTTTGTACTACATTAAAAAAATTGTTAAAAATGTTTTGTGCCCCCCTGTCGTCTGCTACAATTTGTTTGGCAAATACACCAAAAAAACCTGGCGTGCATGATAACTGTCGTCAGAAAAGTCGGAAAAAACAAACAAAAACGTGGTTTTGAACAACATCAAAGCGGCCTTAGAATGAACTAAAAAAAAAAAAATTTGGTTGAAAAATAACAAAATGGCGGCGTTTTTTCGAAAATCGAGATTTTTTTCCCTCAGAAATCGGTTATAACTAAAAAATTTAATGCCGATTTTTTCATCCGTAGTTCATTCTGAGCATCAACATGTGCAAATTAACGTGTTAAAATTTCAGAACGATTGGATATTATTGTTTTTCTGAATCATGCACGCCAACTTGCAAAACGTTGTTTCGAGAAAATCGCGCTTAAAGTTAAAACTCAATATTTTTTGCAATAAATCTTACTGAAAATTAATCTGCGATGCCTAGACCTTACAATGTACCTCCTGCTTGCTCATACTCCTCCTTTTCCAAAGATTTTTGCTCCCTTCGAGCAGTTCTGGCCTCTTTAGATGCCTCACTCGAGTGTTATTCCGCCTGGTTGATTCTTGCAGCATCTCTATGTTCTGCATGTTCCAGCGCACGTTAATTGTAACTCCCATTGCTTGCATTATTTTCAAGATAGCCATAAATCCTTCATTAAATGTACATGCAGAAATATTTGCAGCCATATTTAGCACGTTTTCCCACAAAAAGTATGTTTGAGGGCCAAATTCTAAACACAAGAATTATAGTTTTCGTTATTATTCTGCGGAAAATTGCCCAAGCAACGCTTTAATAAATCTTTTGATAATAAGTCATCATAAATAGGCTTTAAAATTTCTTTTACCTCATCATCTAAAGGTGGAGGATGCTTGAAATTTTTTAATGCATTATCACCAGCTGCCTCCGCCTTGCGCCAGTTACACCAAGCCGTTTCTCAAACAGGACAATAAGAGTGTTGAGGGTTTTCATCAGTTGAAATTTTGTGGTAATATGCTGCCCAAATCTACTTGCGCATATTTTCAACTGAATCAGGATTTCATCGTATAGCTAGGCTATAAAATGTAGCAAAATTTTTCATTAATTTTAGTGTCAGTTGAACTTTTTTCGGACCTTTTTTTGGAGATTCTACACTTTTTTTACAGCAATTTTTTTTGTTTTTTTTTGCCAAGGCTAACTGTTTTTTTGCTTCTTTTAAAGGAGATGACTCACTTATCTTTGTCTACACTTTGGGTTAAGTCGATGTAGTGATATAGCCAAGTCATTCGCATATATACTCACAAATTTTTTTTTTTAGAATTTCAATTTTATATTATTAAAATCATGTTTTTAAAGCTCCATTCTAACATACTCAATCAAAAAACAAAAATCGATTTTTCAAAAATTTGGAGGTGCTATGTTGCCTTAAGAAGCTTGCTGTCATTTATACATTTCCTCACACAGTATGGCTGCGAGTTATAGTTGTAGTGCCTTGAACCATATTACATGGCTCATGGCACTTTGTAATATGGCGTGTGGGGCTATAATTTTTGCGCCATGTATTTATGGTGCTGGGAGCTATACTGCATGGCTCAGGGTACTATGTACATAGCGTGTGGGACCATAAATCCTGCGCCATGTTACATGGGACCACGCGCTATGTAGATTCTGACATTATGGCGCTTTTTTTCAGTGTAAGAAGTTATACGCAAGTAGTAGGCCGAAAAAAGACGTTTTTTTTATCAATTTTGTGTGAAAAGGTATTTTATTTTACAAAAACAAAAATTATACATGCATTTAGAGGCAACTTCTAAATTTATAATTGCGTTGATGATTTGTAAAAATATGGATCGGCTGCGCTCCTCCAGACGATCTCCTGAAGGTCTTCCAAAAAAAGTGTTCGGCGGTGACCACGATTTCTCCAGTATAGCTCATTTGAAGTGAAAAAACTGAAAAAATTATTTTAGTGGATAGATAAAACTAGGCATTGATCGAAAGAATGAACGAAATTTAGATTTTTGACAATATGGCAGTTTTGTAAAAAAAATCGAATTTTTGACCAAAATCGCCATTTAAAACTTAAAAAAAAAAAAAATTGTCCGAAATCTTATTCCTTCGATTACTACTTGAGGAATATATCTGAAAAAGTTGTGTTAAAATTTCAAACCCTTCGGTTGAGCAGTTTTTTAGAAATCTTGGTCACCGACTTGGAAAACAGAGTTTTCAGAAAAACGCGTTTAAAGTTTCGGAAAAAGCTAACATATACAACAGTTTTTTTTTTTAATTACATGGAGTCATCTATTCTAGGGCCATAAGATGTACTCTTTGTAGCATCAGCAGCTTCTAATACTTCGATTAGATGATGTCTACGAGCCATTCTTCGCTCTCGCGTATTCCCATGCGCTCTCCAGTCAGAGATCGTGACGCGCTCTGCATCCTCTTTCTCGACATAGGCATGGGTATTGGGCCCAATTGATAGTCCCATTGCATTCATGTAATATAAAATTGACGTTGTACCTTCATTGAAGATCCCGGCAGCGATATAAGCTGCTATTTCAACAATTTTTGAGCCACACGGAACTATTTTCGGAGGTTTTTTTCATAACAACTGAATGCAGCTTTCATTGTTGTTTTGCGTAAAATCACTTACACATCTTTCCAATAATTTTTTATCACAGAGGTCTATGTAAATTGGAAATATAGCTTCAGCAGCATCAGATGGTAAAGGCAGATAATTATGTTAATACCTAGGAATACAAAGAAAGAAAAGAGCAGCTGCTACTTCAGTCTGTAATAATAGTAATAAAAATAATAATAAAATTTTATTCATTACATTGTACATGGATACCTTACTTTACTAAGATAGTTTATACTTAATGGCTATCCTATTTTGGCCTGCTGGCTCTTATTATTTGATTTTTATTTTTATTTTTTTATCATTCATTAATTTTTCGATTTACACTTATTAAATATTATCTAGGTAGTACAATATCTGGGGTTGACTTAGTAATAAAGTACTTAAATACAAACTTAATTTATCAAACTAAATCTAGCTTAAGTCTAAATACAATTAGCTTCACCTGCTTAGACCAAAATTCAACCTACCTAAATTCAACCTAAATTCAACTATCATCTCCGATTCGTCGGAAGGCCAACATGATTACTCCGATCTGTACTCCGCCTACTTTCTAACAGTCCGAGACGTGATTACAAACATGCGTATATCTCGGAAAACACTTGTCGGATCGATTTGAAATATTCAGGGAATATTATAAGTTAAATATACTTTCCGAAAATGTAAATAATAAAAAATCGATTTTATGAAAATCCTCACTGAGTATAACCCCTTAAGAGCAGCCTGCAACCAGAACGCCACCCCAAACAATAGAATTGGCTCAACTAATTTGGTGTAAGGCCAAATAACAGGACGAGGCTGCACACTATAAATTTTGTATTATTAAAGTGCACTGAAAACCTTCCAAAATCCTTCTGATAGATTTTAGCTCCATAGTAACTTCGAGTAGAGGGCAAGCACTAAATATTAGATCCTCTGGTTTAAATCAATAGGGGTCTCTATTCAGTTAGTCAAAACGAGGAACTTTATGCTTCTTTCTAAACAGTACTAGGTCCGTAAAAAGAAGGCGATAATCGTATATTCCTTAAGAGCGAGAGATTTCTGAATTTGCTCAATAATGACATGAAGAGCAGTTTCGACAGACAGACAGAATTCAAGCGGGAACAAAAACAAAATTTTTAAAATGTTTCTTAATCTGTTATTCGTTGATTCTGCCAGTAATCTTTACATTGTCTCTAAACAGTCACTCATACCAAAAAATGTTAGCTATATTATCAAAAATTTAACAAAGTCTCATGTTTCATCTACAAACTCATCAGTTTTAGATATAGTACCTTAATTCATCTTTACTCCAGCGTCTATACTTTAGTGAAGGCTTAAACTGTATTATTTTCGTATACATATAGCATAACTTTAATGCGTCACTGCTTTGGTGAGGCTACAGATCATTTTGAAATAACTATTTCAGGCTATGTTATTTTGTAGGCTTTTAATTCTATAAGGGGTTTTTAATTCCGCTTGACTGTAACTGATTTTTTTCAACTTAGTTATCAGTTTAACCTTACTATAAAATCAAAAATAATGGCTACAAATTGAATTGTGGAAAATTGTATAGTTGGTTGAAAATATCTATCTATTATATAGTTTAAATTAACTTTTTTTAAATCTGTCATTTTTAGACTTTTAATATGCTAGTATATTATTTTCTTTCAATGTATATCTTGTTACGACTACTGTTACGACCGAACACTGAGACCCGTCAAGCCAACTTGCCGCTACGCCTGTCGTTTGCGAACTAACTAATATGCCAGTGGCCGGAGGATTGCTTTGAATCCTTTTCCGCTGCTATGAGTACAACTCAAGCTGCCGATCGCTCTTTAACTAGCCGAAACCGCAGCGACAAGAAGACCGAGTGTCAACAATTAATATATGCTTACCAACCGACCGCACCAAGCCAGGATTTTGCTCGGAACACAACAATCTTTTGATTGAATATAAAACGCAAAATCGAAGCTATTTAGAATTTAATTTTTTATTTCGATTACTCAAGTTATTCTTCTCTTATTTAACTACGGTGTGTTTCTTCGCCACCAAAGAATAAACGTAGCAAATCCAAAATTCAAATAAGCATGGTTAATTTAACTAACATTTTCATCTAAGTCAATTTTTTTTTCTCGTGAATTGCAAATACGCATATGAACTTAATGCATTGTACCTATAAAGTCAAATTTTAATTCCTTGTTTATTTTTGGTCTTATGCAAGCAGATCGTATCTGCATGCTTGCATGAATATGTATATTATGTATTCTCCGGCGTATAGTTCTCCCGGTTTCGATTAAATACCCGTCCCATACAACAATACGGGCTGTTGGCATAATGTTATTTAGCATATCGGCAACAGATATGCAAACTGTTGATTCGAAAAGTGCAATTTTCATCCTCTTCGCATTGCGTCGGCGTTCTCTTGAGCACTCATGAAGAATATCGAGAGCAAAAGTGTTGTCAGTCAAAGTCAATTTATTGAAAACTGCAAGTTTGAAAGGGGAAATCATTAAACTTTGGAACGTTACTTTAAATATTATTCGTGTTTTTTATTAATAAATTTAATTAATTAATTAACTAATTACGATACTGAAAGGGTCTTTAAATTTACTGAAAATTGTCAGTTAACTTTTCTCATGATTTGACCATATTTCTGTATTTTCCTGGAATACAATTTTTATTTAAATCTGAATTCAAATTTTATTGTATTAAATCAAGCCATTGATAAGTGCAAGGAATATATGTAACTGCAAGATTCGAAATTTACAACATAAATTTAACTACCATCTCCCGCAGAAATGGTCACTCTTGGAATACCTGTTCGGCAGGTGAAATTTTCCACTTGGATTGTATTCGAGCCTGCGCCACGCGAAGTAAACATACCATACGAATGCCTGCGCCAGCATTTCCTTCAGAGCCACCATCGTCATTGTCGTCGTAGTACTCAAGTCGAGTCTCAGGCAGATGTTGCTCCTCAGCAGTGCCCTGTGCCTCTTGTAGCGTTTAGATGAAATTTGAAGCCCATATAAAAGGACTTGGTCTGCAGGAGATCCCAGTTAGTTCGAATTCGAAACTGGACGTGATTTCGTGTTGTCCCCCAATAGGAAGCAATCTCGGTGCGGAATAGTTCTCGTATTCGCAGACGTTACTTTCCTCGAAGCATAACGAATATGTGTCCATCCGAGAATTGTGTTTAATGCGAAAGGATATTAGATCAGTGCTACACTGAAGGTGTCGTGGAATTCGTCTTTTTGATTTGTTTCTATTTGTTTGTACGTTCGTTTGTGACGAGTGGTTTCGAGTGGATCTAATTAGCGCAATCGTGAAGATGTTAGATTTCAGTATGAATGCAAGAACCTGCCTTACGCTCGGATTACTTGTCTTTCACCTGGGCGCTACCGTTTCGGATACGCTCGGTCGCGACTGGGAAAATGTACAGAATAACATTGTCCTTCGCGATAGTAAAAGTAGCACAGCGAAAAATCATCGACCTTCCGTGAGAAGTGATAGTGTGCCGTTGATGGGTGGCAGTGGTGGAGTCGATGGAGGGGTGATGATTGATGGTGGTGTCGTGAATGATGTTGATAGTGATGTTGGCAGTGATAATGATAGTGATGATAGCGGCAAAGCACTGTCTTTGGCCGATCAAGTGAAATTGCTGTCGAAGCAATTGGATGCTTTGAATATGCGTCGTCGCGAAGACTACAAAATCCTTGAGAATAGTATATTGAAGTCGATTACACGGACTACGGGCACATCGAGCTCAGATGGTGTTAGTTGGGATATTAGACAGGAGTTGGATCAGTTAAGGTAAGATTGGATTTTCGAGTTTGATGTGGGTCAGAGAAGGTGATATTCGCTTGATAAAATATCTATTGTTGAAGATTTCGTTTAACTTGAAAGGCAAGATGTTAATCAAGTTTTTGACATAAATACGATTTGGATTTGAGAGAGAAGTAGAAAGGAGACATTCCAATTATTTGGCTATAGTGCCTTAAGTGGTTAGCGATGTCTCTAACTCTCATATATTTTATATCATCGCTGTCTCATATATTTTATATCATCGCTGGTAACGAATTATGAAAATACCTGGTAGATCCAATTTTTTTAGAAACAGAAGATTGAATTTTTCTATGTGATTGTAGTAGGCTGTTTTAAAATAAAGCCAAAAGCCAAGGGTTTATAATTTATTCTATTGATTTTTACATAAAGCTTAATTTTAGTTGAAAAAGTTTTTTTTTAAGAAACAAATATTTCGTTATTTTCTACCACAAGATAATTGTTTGTGAAAAACAATTTTTAAGCGGAACAATATGATTCACGCATAGTATTAAACATTTATCTTCGAAAGTTTAAGCTAGATATATGTCAGAAAATTCATGAAAGTAGTAGTAACAAAGGAAAATAATTACCGAAATTTGATCTCTGTCCAGAACTGATTGAAACCATCTCATACTTTTAGGCGGTTATATGCCAAAGATCTGAACTGGCTTCATATATTCAAATGTGAAGATTTCCACTAGTCAGTTTTACTGCGTAGTGAATGCTAACAAAAATATTTGATTGAAGCAAGCTCAGAAGCATTATTCATTTTCAGACAAAAGGGACTTTTATATAATTGGGGCAGTTTATGCTTCAATCTTAGAATAAGTTTTGTACCAGCAGTTTTGCTATGCATGACCACTTTTAAAAAAAATATACTTTGGAAAACGTACTCGTCCCAAAATCTTATTTATATTTTTTTTTTAAAAAAATTTATCTCTGTAAAGCAATCATTAACCTGCTTTGTCCAAATTTTTCTGACAGTGATTAAAATCAAGTTTTGCTTTAGAGGAAAATAGGTCGAGTTAAAAGATAATAGCTTAAAATCAAGCTTTGTTTACTATTTTGCCCTTCAGAATAATTTCGTAAAATTATTTAATTTTTTAGCTTTACTATTTTTGATGTACAATTTTTAATTAAAACCTTTAATATTTACATCTTCAGAATAGGTTAGAGCTGTTCTAAAATTAATTTGAAAATTTGAAACTCTTTCCAATAGAGAAAACGCTAGATAAATAAAGTAATCAAAAACTGACTGTAAGTTTCACTAAACTTATTGGGATAAAAAAAATTACCGGATCTTTTATTACTGAAGTTGTATTTCTAAAAATTACTGGAGTTACATTTCTCAGGAATTTACTGAAGCTAGTTAACAAGTTTTGATTCACTTTTCTTCTAAAAATTTTCTAATTAGCTTATTTACTGCAGTAAGCTGCAATTGCTTTACTGCAGGTATTATGCAGGTATTTTTCTGCATCTTGCTTTTGCGGATCAAGAACCTTTCAAAGCGATAACTTTCGTTATAAAGTTTTTTGCAAAGGCATGACTCGCCTTTTCTCAATACGTAGTTACTTTATCTTATTACATAAGTATACGGATTTTCTATGTGCAATTTTTTCTACAATTTCTTAGATTTCTAGCAGCTAAAATGTTTACGCTAGTCGGAAAGATAAATTCAGCATATTAATCCAGTGTCCATGATAAAAGCATGCATGTGCAAATCTTTCAATCATCTTGTTTTTGAAAATTCTGAGCGCGGTGGGTTTACAAACATATTTCAACCAAAATTTAACATTTAAATAATTGTAATCATAGTTTTCTATGTTGCTTTATATTCGATTTAATTTCAGAAATTTACCACTCACTTATTTGATCTTCCTAATAGTCGAGCTACATAGGTAGAATTCAAAAATATCAAAATCCTTTCAGTGCCGCAATCCTTGATAGAATTGTCGTATCGGGTGAAATCTGCAATAATAGAATTTTGAATTATCATCGAATTTTGATTTTGAAGTTTTGAAAGCTCACCGAATTTTGATTTTGAAGAATTGTGCGTTCATTAAGACATTGTATCACCAAATGAATGAAACATTTTGAGGGCTAAAATTCAAGTTTCAAAAGTTTTCAAAAGTTTCAATTTCAAAAGTTTTGGTATAGGAAGTTGATAGATTGATTAAATTTTCTTGGCTGTCGCTAGATCACGTTTGATCACTAGATCACTTATCGATGTTTTGTCGTCTGGTTTTACTCAGAGCTGCTTCAGAAAATCCAGGTTTCTGGCACTTTCTACAGGTGTCACTGTTAAAGTTAGCGGCCAATAAAGATGCTGACGAACTACTTGCAGTCAGTCCAGTTTGACGCAAATAGGGAATTAGTAGCTGCAAGGTTGCATAGCCTTCACACGAATTTGATCAACGGGCAGGTGTAAGCTGCTCACTAGCTGCACAAAGCACCCAGCGTTGTACGGGAGCCGATGAAATACTTCGCAGATTTCATTGGAATTAAGACATCTGGCGATCCAGCCAAGGGTAGACTGTTCTTTGTCCACTTTCTCATTCTCATCAATATCCGGGAACCTTTTAGATTCTGCTGTTACCCTGCTTGATCAGAGTCTGAGTCCAGTCGAGTAGAGACAAGAGATATTTGTACTTTTTCGTGCATTAGGTATGCCGCCTCTTGTACCACAAATACCTCTATCTGGAAAATGCTACAGTGATTTGGAAGGACTTCAATGATGCTTTTATATCGCAATCTGCAGGGTATACTGCAGCACCTACTCTTTCAACTGTTTAAGATCCATCAATATATATCCCAAGAGCTACTATTCCCGAAAGTTGACTTCATTCCTGCGAATCATATTGATATCTTAGTGCAACTTGTGAGCCCCATTGCAATAGCGCAGTGACCAAAGAATCATCTAGAGTCGTGGTGTTTTGACTCGGGAAGCGTTCCAGCAGTTTTTGCAGTAGCATTTCTAACAAGGAGGTCAAAAGAGGGAAGATGAAGCAGGACGTTTAAAGTAAGTAGATGAGTCGTGGTTAATACACTTGTGATACACAGAGCTGCTTGTTCAATATTTCAGCTAAGGTGATATTTTCCATTTGCGACCACCAGACCAGACAGAATTGCTTTCGCCCATGCTTTACCCAGCACCTTCTTGGTGGCATAAATAGCGTTGCTTACTCTTTGTACTGAACCTACTCTCCAGAGTAAGACCCATAAGTGATGTGAGACTTGAAACTTAATCGAGTACCAGCCAACTTGATTAGTTTTATTTCAGAAATCTTGTGTTTCTTTTTGAAGAGTACATTATTGAAGTTGATGCCAAGGCCTCCATCGTTCACACTCTAAATAACAAGCTCCAGAGCGTGCTTGAAGACTGGTAACTGGCTAATTATGCTTATGTTTGCTTATTATGGAAAGCACCTTCGGAATTTGAAAAGGTCCCTAAGGTGTACTCTTTGCTATCGAGCGCATTTTCTGTTTCAGGAAAAATCATATGGACAGTTGCCTTCACCCATTTTTTTTCTTTATACGTACTTTGAGCCTTCAATAGAGTTTGATATCGTAGCCTCTCTCTAATGTAGAGATCATAAAGGAGGAAGTACGCATAGTACGCGCATGGATACGCATAGTTACTTTTACCTTCTTTTAGGTGTTAATGCAACCTAAGTGGCCCTTTATCACAGTTCTATCCAAAACCACCACAAAAAATGTAAATTTTCGTCTGGGAGAGCCTATAAACGTTCCCGTATTCATCCTAACATTATCTGCAATCAGTATCTTTGGCGAATTTAAAGAGATCGAATACTTGACCTCTGTGAGGACCCAGATCTTTTCTTTCACCAAGGTGTCTTGCGCGTCGGGCAGTCTCTGGGACAATAACATTCAAAAAGTTTCATGAGATTACCTTTGTATGCATTTACTGCTTCTTTAAGGTCCACTGCAGAGTCAATTCTGGTCAGAGAGCCTAATTTATCATCAGCTTCTCTTTTGAATATCTCCTAGTTTTTGTTCTAGGGGTCACAAAATGGCCTAGAATTGCTGGTTGAACTGAAATTCAGAGTGATATTTATAAATCCAGGATCTCATTCCACTGTATTATTTAAAAATTTGCCTGTCCAGCAGATTCCGTCCGATCTCATCAGCTCATCACGCAATTTACGGGATTAATTTATGGTTATAAGTTATAAACCTCTGTATTTTTTTGGTAATGTGAGGGCAGTCCTGTAGATAAGGCAGCTACGTAAGCAGAAATCCTTCAAACGTTTGAATTTTTTGTTCTCTGTTTCATTTTTAGGGAAAAACTGTAATCGATTGATTAATAAATTTTAAGCTTTACTGATCCTGTTGACCTGAGTTTTGCGAAATTCCTCATTGTACAAGAACGGTCACCTTTCAGTAGATTGCCTATTTTTTAAAAGAGATCTCACAGCCCGATGGTCAGATTATATTTACATGTTCTGATGGGCTTAAATTGGACCAGATCTGATAGAAGTTTGATGATACGCTGACAACATAATAAATTTGGTACCACCTTGATATTTTTAAAGAAAGCTTGCTGCAAATTAAATTCGCACAGTAAATGTGCTAACTGTACCGAAATAAGTGGAAAGTCTTGATTGCTGTCATGAAAATTTTGAATATTTGAAAACAGTGCTATTATGTATGTTAATTATCATATCATGAGAATAAGGCAATTTTTTAATTTCCTTAGCTAAGAATTTTCCGCAGATGGTAGTTTAAAATTTTGCTGCCCCTATAGTTTTTAATACACTAAACATCACTGTGAAATCAAGATAGTCGTGATTGCGAAAAATTAGCTCGTAAATATTTCAAACATATTAAATAAGAAACAAAATCAACACATTTCTTCCAAAATCAATCTTTCCAGCGGTTGTTTTGGCCAGAGTCTGTTTAGAAATGACTCAATTCTTCCAATAATCTTCCTAATTTGCTAGCTGCCGACACGGTTGAAAGCAGATGAGGAAGTTTGAAAACCTTTTTTGCTACTAAGTTCCTGTAATACCCTCCAAATGCCATATATGCATATTTGGCCGCAAAGCCAAGAGTCACTGTATGAGCACTGTCTCATCTACTACGTCTCTTCATCTCTACTATGTCTCTTCATATCTACTATGTCTCTTCTGATTGTACCGGTTTCACTTTTTTTGGCTCCGTTTTGACCATAATTAGAAATATCAATTTCAATTTTCATTTTTATTAATTTTCGAAGAACATTAGTATTAAAATCAATTCGGTCAAAAATTCATATTTTCGTATATATAGAGATACCGCTTTCGCGCTTAGTAGGGCAGTATATATATATATATATATATATATATATATATATATATATATATATATATATATATATATATATATATATATATATATATATATGTATATAAATATGTATATTTATATATATGTATATATATATATATATATATATATATATATATATATATATATATATATATATATATATATATATATATATATACATATGTATATATATATATCATCAAATAAATTCAGTGACTATATCTCGGAAGTACGCCATCCGATTGAGCTGAAGCTTTCAAGATACATTGGTGTATATGCAGAATAGGTCCAGGTTTCACCGAATGTCAGTTATCTTTAACCCTTTGGTGCCGGCGACCATTTTAGTGATATTTTTAATATATTTATTATTCCGTACACAAATAATTTTTGCAAAAATTAAGGTAACGAAATAAATTATAAGCGTGTTTTAAATGTGATTCGGGTAATGTTTTGGAATTTTTTAACCCCATATGTGCGTTAGATGCCTAAAGAGAGAACGGGAAAATTAAAAAAAAAATTATGTTTCACCAAGACAATGCTCTGTCTCGCATCTCAGTGGTTGCCATGGCGAAAATTCGCGAATCACGGTTTGCAGAGATAGACGCCGAATAATATTTGGACGGGTTAAAAAATGGGAGCATCGCTAGGAGAAGTGTCTTGTATTTTAACTCTGATAAGTAACTGTACTAGAAACAAATTCGAAATTATTTTTAATCCTATCATCGCATTCGATTATTATTCGATAATAAAAAATTTCTTAGGGGCGGACAATTCCAAGAGAAAATAAAGTATTCGACTGCCATCCAAAATATTCTCGTAGATTGAGTGATTATAAGCATATTCCCATAAAGTTTTGCCTCAATTCACATCAAATTACATTAGAATATGATAAATTGATCGCACGTTACATACCAAACTCCGGAAACGGTAGACATAAAGTCTCTTGATGCGAAGGTATTTCTGTCGTCGTTCCAATACAGCTTATCAGCCTTTATCCCTTGTTTAGCATATTCAGTACCGACGTCACATTCGAAAATACTTTCCTCCTCGTCTTCTAGTCGTCGACACTGACAGAACGGTAGTAAAACAAACATGGTCTAATGCATGCTCATCTTTTCCCGCCAGATTTACCGTCCAAACAAAACCCTATCGTTTTATTCATAAATTCAACCTAAAATTTTCCACAACAGCTTTCTTCACCATGCGTGCATTGCCGTTATCGTTTCAAATGCCCGAAACGCACCGTTGTTCCAGACTCATACAAAGATATGTATGTATATACATATGTATGTACATATATGCTTCTCCCAGGCAACGATAGCTGTCAACAACAGTAGCTACATACTTGTGGAAACTGTCGACAGTTTGCAAGGATTCAACAGAGCGTACGCGCAAAATAAAGAGATGAACAGAAAATGTAATAACGGTAAATGCAAAGCACATGCACATGAACAACTTTTCTGTTCGTCGTGACATGAAACGTGAAATGAAATAATAAAAATCGCGAAATTGTTGAAAGAGTTTTCGATGGTGGCTGGTGTGGCCTCGGAAGTAGGCTACGCAAGCCAAATAAGTTTAGAGCATTTTCAATTCAGCACGTGCTAAAAGATTAGCTTAAAAAGATACGAAAGCTAAGAAGAACTACCACACCAAAGAAATGAGTTTGCACAGATGAAAAACAAACGAGAAATTAGAAGAAGTCTGTGTGGGAATGTATGCAAAGAAGCTGGTAAAGTTTTAATCCAATATTGACAGTTGCTGGTATTTTGGAAGGATTTTGTTAAAAAGATCAACTTTGCAAGCGTCTGCAGGCCAAGTAAACAAGCATGATTGGACATTTTATTTTAGCTGTGAAGGGAAGTCAAAAGTACATTCTGGATATGAGGAAAAAAAATGAAATTCAGCTAATTATTTACTAAAGCCAGAGATTTCTAAGAGTAAGAATATTGTGCTTGGTCTAGTTTAGACAAGGAAACTAGGCATGTTTGACATGCTGTTCGACATAAAACAATTTCACGCATATCACGAGATCAGATATTTTTGTCCTTGCGACCATCTTTGCAGCAATATGTTTTCCAATGATGAAAATCTGTCAGATCTCCGATTCAGAGAAAAAGTCTTCAAAATTCAGCAGTCTGTCAATGCATCAAGCATACTTCCCCCACGGTTGTGTGTTTTTCATTAAATTCCCTTAAATTCATCTAGTAACACATCCCCGTATGCCCTAACATCTCTATCTCATGTTCCGGAAAACCCAAGATCATTTCTAATGACCTTGATATTTCTCCGGAATATTTAAGCGTTTCCATTGAATTTACCGGAGATGCTGTAAAAGCTTGTTCCGGTGGTATTTTTTTATCGAATGTAATGTAAGAGTACAAGGATACTTTCAAGGCGACGCACATTTCTGAAGTGATCAGAAAATTCAGTTTGCAACTTTTCGAGTTATGCAATCACAAACAGCTTCGATTTTTTTTTTATTCTCACAGTAAGGCTCTTTTTGCTTTGCACGTGGCTTTCAGTTTCGATCAACCTATAAGTGAATAATTATTTCTTAGTATGCTTAGATGGGGAGGAGTTTCAAGGGCCGGTGAAAATGTGTTTTGTGAAAATTTTTGAAATTCCTTGGAAAGCTACGTATAGAAATGTTCATACCGTGACATTGTTTTGAAGAACGTTTTCCCTCGAGCACGTTTTTCTCGGAATTTATTTAGATAATTTCATTATTATTTCCCAATGTATTTGCAAACGTTCACAACCATATCGTACCAGAACAGTACTGCCTGATAGACGCTGTGGCTTATGCCCAGACAATTCCTATTTATCCCTAAAATTAGCCTAAGTAGCAGTGCGGCCAGATAGGCGCTGCGGCTCACCCCCAGAAAATTCCTATTTATCCCTGAAAATACCCTAAGTAGCCATAGTGACGTCATTTCCGGGAAATTTTTCGGGATTCGCAAAAACCAGGTTATTTAAATATTAATTTTTATGTGTAAGACTTTCGCCACATGAAGCAAACTTTTTTAAGGTGAGGTGAAACTTTCCTTCACTCATCCTAATCTTTTGGGACTAATTTTTTCCTGGGTGCGTTAAGTTTTCACTTAGAAAAAATTATTATTATTATCGACAGAGTCGCGAGAGACAGTTAGACAGTACCATGGGCAGATTTCATCGGTTGATTAATTAATAAGCGAGCTCGGAGAAACGAATATGACTTATTCCGATATTTTGGGATGTCCCCGTGTTAAATGCAATACACATCAAACAATGATAGAGAGAGGGTGGTTAAATGACCCCATCATGGATTTGACGACAGCGTATTGCAAATAGTACCTACGAAAAAGTAAATCGGTCACTCAGCTGAATAGATGGAGACATAGGGTACGGCAATCGCGGCCTCTGTCGTCAATCGGTTAGGTAGAAATATCAATTTTGAAACAGCATCACCAATATCCGCTTATTGATATGATTGAAGATTGATATTTTATATTTATCTTATATCATAAAAAGGTGGACATGACGCATTTCGAAATTATTATTTATCGAAACATCCGTTCCGGAAAAATGCATTATCAAATTTCAGAATACCCTAAACAAAACCCTGAATATTTTTCCCCCCTGTTTGTCCCCTGAAGTCTTTAAAATATCCCTAAATCTAGGGTTAAAATCCCTAAGATGGCAGCACTGCTAAGTAGCCATACTGACATCATTTCCGGGAAATTTTTCGGCATTCTCAAAAACAAGGCTATTTAAATGTAAATTTTTACATGTGGAAGACTGCCGTTACATGAAGCAAACGTTTTTAAGTTGAATTGAAACTTTCCTCCGCTCATCCTTGTCTTTCAAGACTAATTTTTTCCTGGGTGCGTTGTTTTCTCTCAGAAAAAATAGTCCCGAAAGGATTATTATCGACAGAGTTGCAAAAGAGACAGTTAGACAGTATCATGTGAAGCCGACGTATGCGACCAATTACAACACCGCATTCCGTAATCAATTGACGTAATTTTTTTCACTCACTTTTCGAAATACAAATGACCGTCTTTTTACATCGGTCATTTCCATTTTAAAAGGTTAGGTAGAAATATCAATTTTGAAACCGCATCACCAATATCCGCTTATTGGAATCATTGAAGATTGATATTTTGTATTTTTCATTTTCTTATATCAGAAAAAGATAGACATTGCATGTTTCGAGATTATTATTCATTGAAACATTCCGGAAAAATTTATTATCAAATTTCAGAACGCCCTAAACAAAATCCCGAGTATTTTTTTTCACTGTTTGTCCCCTGAAGTTTTTCAAATATCCCTAAATCTTGGGTTAAATTCCCTAATATGGCAGTACTGTATCAAAGTGTCCACAGCCATATCATATCTGACGTTAATCTTTCGAAATAAGCCATCAAACGTGATAAGTTGAATGCATTGTTTATTAACCGCTTTCCATTAAACACATCCAATTTCTCATGCTGCCCGTGAGGTCCCAAGTTTTCCATAAACATCAAATCCAGCCAAACGTTGTAGCGTATATTCTCTTCCTTCTGTCAGAATGGAGTCCAACTGAAAATCTCGCAGTGCCGATTTATATAACGGCATACTGTGAGACAAAACCTCAAGTGATTTCCTGGGGCTCTGGGTAATTTGATACCGATGCGAGCGATGAGAGGTGATTATGTGAAAGTACATGATAAAAGAGGCCATCATGCAGTACCGCCACCAATCTAATACATATGTACATGTTTTCAGCGCGCCCGACATAATATACACCAGCGACAGCGAGTCTGTTGGCAAATACATACATGCTTTATGAGAAATTAGGCTTTGAAAATATTTAGTATGTAATTAAAGTAATTAGGCTCGAAAATTCATCGTATGTAATTACAGTTTTGGTTTTAATGAATATAAATATCCTCCAGGAGCGCAACGGGATCGCAGCTTGAGCTAATCTCTGTGCCAAGGATCTAGAATAATGAAAGAGTGTATTGAATTACGACCAGAATATGCGACTTGGGATGCGAGCATGTGGGCGAAACAAAGGACATGAGTTCATAACCCATTCTGCTCAACCAGACAGTCCTAGACCGAACATGTGCATGGATAACCTTTTTTCGGGAAGTAATGAGGCTCTTAATGTTTGGCTATAAACATCATTTCATTATTCTCTGGTGCTTAAGGCAGTCTATCCACTGTATTGACATAGTTTCTCATGCTTCGCTTTTTTTGTGGGTCAATCAATCTTTCTGCAGCAAACAATAAGCTCCCTGAAGGCTGTTGGTTCTACTATGAGAAACCGTTTATTTATCGACCCAAAAGAAAAACATAAATAAATTTTGACGTGTCATAACATAATAGAGAGGCCACTAATGACGCCCATTTTCCGCGAATAGAAAACCCGGTCCCTAGCCGGCGACAAGGTCGATGATGTATTGCTCGATGGCGAGCAATTGGAAGCAAAACACGAGATGATACGAAGGAATGAAGCATTTTTCCATTCAACACTTTTTCGTTTTTCCGTAAATCTCCCACTATGTCAATCGTCTCGGATTAACAATTTGCTTGTTCGAATATTTTACATGGAAAGAGTTAAATATTGTAACCTGTATAATAGTGGCGACGAGACTCCGAGCTAAAACAAAAACTGATAGTTATTAGTGTAGACGATAAAGTGAGCATTAAACTGAATTGCTTTCCATAAGTTATCGGTGAACAGATTGGATATGTATGTCATGGGGTCCGGGTCACAAACAGTCTAATTATGTTTGGAATACACACGGCGTAGATGTGCTAGCGCTAGTGATATATGTACGTATCTGTGGGGTTTTACTTGCACGAAACCACGTAGTCCTGATAACAGTTGAAATCCTTTATGACGAAAATCGAATACACGCACTAAAAACCCTGCAGCGTATATTAGCTGGGTTAAATAGCCTGTAAGTTTATGGTGGGCGTAAACGGAATAACGTTGATTGATAAAAAGATAATGTGGTCCTCAATAATTGTACATGTTTGGAAAAGGGGTTAATCTGACAAGGGAAAGGGATAGAGTAGTTGTGTTAAAATACATGAATCAAATCAAATCATATGAATATATCTTCAAAGTGGCAGTTGATATAATGTCAGAAGTAGCTTTGCCTTCTCGCAAAGTGAAGCGACCTTTAAAATAGGACAATCGGGAATATTTGTTTGGTAGCTCGACAAATGGATGCCTCACTTGCCAAATCGATTAACTCCATTTTCTGAATTTCATTAAATTTTTACTATCAAAGCACTTAAGAAGCTCCTAACTGTATATATTCAAAACAAATTTCTCTAATAATAAGTATTTAGTGGTGTTAATACCTATTATTAGAGAAATTTGTTTTGAATATATACAGTTAGGAGCTTCTTAAGTGCTTTGATAGTAAAATTTAATAAAATCAGAAAATGGAGTTAATCGATTTGGCAAGTGAGGCATCCAAATATCTTCTTCACTTTTTCTAGCATGAAATTGGAGGCTAATGGATTTTGTGTTGGGAAGAGCATCATAAACTTCATTTTTGTTTAAATTGCTTTATTTTTCTCATAATTAATATAACTTTTCTTACCCCTATTTTGAATCTGTGATTTCTTTAGCACTCGAAGTAAGTAATATCTCAACTACTTGGTTTACACACAATCTTATGAATTATAGTTTGTCACGGGTCGCAGGGTTTTGTCTCTAGTCTTAACATATTTTAAAATAAAAATCTCCACCGTCCTCTAAAGGAGAGAACGATGGAGATTGGGCCGCAATGTCAATATACAAATTGCCGGATCCTACGCTTTAGTTTTAGTATTAAATAAGACTAGGTTGTGGTCGAAATCCGAACTATTGACCTAGGCAGGACCGAAACTATTGCCAAGTTACTACGAGAATCTACCCTAGTACGGAGGACGACCTAAATACGTTGAGGATAGCGATTTATCAATCGAAACCCTGACGATTTACCAACCAAAACACTGAAGATTTATCAATTGAAACACTGACAAGCAACACTTGGCCACCGACAATCGCACTGATTGAATCAAATTCGCGGCCGCAGCGAAACAGACGGATCACTATCGCGAGGATCATTTTCTATTTATGCACTAGTATCCGAAAACAGAAATAGAGACTGCCGCTTACCTGACACAAAATCCAATGCGCCCTGGAATACACCGAAATATCAGCACGACACGAATTGAAATGTCAACAATCCGTCACCTGTTGACATTTGATGGATGGCAAGTTTGAGTTTTTACTGTCCCAAAGTAGACGGTGGATCGCATGTGGGCCGTGAAACTCGGATTGAGTAAAATATTCAGTCAGGTGGTTGAACTCAACGGGTTTGATCCCGATACCGCCAAAAATTTTCCTGAGCACCGGGAAGTGCAAAATGGGTCTCTTCTTTTGACGACCGGGTAAGCGCATAAATGTGGGATCCAGCGGCAGCAGTCCTAAAATTTATTTTCTTTTTTTAAATTTTCTGGGTTCGGCGGTTGGAATTCACGGAGATAGCCACGAGTGAAGGAATAAATTGGAAAATCCATATTCAGTCATTACGGTGGTGAAGACTTTGAGATTATGTAAGGTTGGGTTAGTGAAGAGGGCTGCCGGGAATGCGGCCAGCATTAGGCCACCAGTTTGGGCCCATTTGCCACCCTCATAGACAATCACACGCATTCACACTTACAGCCATGGCACTGGCGGGATTCGAACCCGCAGGCCCCATAGCGCGCCGCTTTTCAGCCTGACGCCTTAGCGAGCAGAGCTACTGGGCCCCCTAGACTTTGAGATTAGTGTTGAAGAATATCAAGAATTGCGGCGGATTGAGTATAGCGTCAGGAATTCCAGCTAATCAAGTGATTTCGAGAACGAAGGGCCCCGTCGAGGGATAAACGCAGCGTTTGACGAAGCAGCACATCAGTTTACAGGTTAGAAAAGTAATTTTGTAATTTACGATTTGTAGCCATAAGTATCGCAACTCATTATTGTGAATCGGGGTATCAATCTCACGATCGAGCATTGTGATAGTGAATTATCTCGGCTATTCAGATCTTGTATTTAGATTATGTCTTCTACCATTCATGGTAGAGTGCAATTAATGAATAGGGTCGTTCGTGTAATAAAGCGTAGTTTTACTCGATTTGTATGAAACTATATTGTTTTCTTACGCGGATTTCAGCGGAAAATAGTTTGTGCCAGATAAGTGAACCCGCCGCCACCTTCTCGCTTCGGGGCGACGGCTGTGAGGCAACTTCTCGGTTTCGAAGCGAGTGGCGCCCACTCACGACCTTTATCACGCGAGCAAAAGCCGCCCGAGAATTGCCGCCCTTGCGTTCCCGATTGGGAAAAAGGGTAATTAGAGCGTGTTTGAGGATAACGGTGACAAACTAAACTAGTGAAAGAAATGGAACACAAAAACATCCAATATCAGCTGTTTATACTTACTAATTTGACCCTTACTTATCTTTACTAAATTAAGACACCATCTACATTAAATAAGCCTATGATGACGTTTTTCTCCCGTGGATATGTGTTGAAAGTCAAATACAAATCCGCGTAAAGTATTATTGTTAAATAAATTTATTTATATAAAATAATTACTGAATGTGCAACTTATACTAACCAAAGTCATTTCTTTTTATGCGCACTAAACTGCTATCTTTTCTCTTCGAATAGGTTAGCCTCTCTTGGGCAGGCATCGTCTTTAAGCCGCCAATATAATCTTGGTAGCTCTGCTTTGACCGAATTTCGTGGCGTTGAATATCTTAACTGTAAAATTGAAGGCTTTAAGGTAAACAACCTCTTTCTGGGTACGTCATCGGGAATCATAAGAAGAAGTCGAATCTTGGTTACTTATTCCTACACATGCTCGCAAGCATTACCTGTCGAAGTTTCATACTATAAAAATTCTTGCAAATTAGCAGTTTTAATTTAAAGGTAAACTATATTGAGTGGCAGAAGGTGTTAAACCTCGTGTCAGCATGGTGGTGGACCAGGTGCACGCCCAATTATCGAGTGCAGATTACGTGGGAGTTTTAGCTAGGACATGGGTCGTTTTCGCCAATTCTAGCACCATCTTTGATATGAAAGTCTTTTCAGTACCTTTCTAGGACGAATTACAGTAGCAATTGAAACAAGATAGTATCCAATTTCTGTAGATTAATTTTCTTCTTCCACTAGCTGGTGATGGGCTTGACTTTGTCGAACATGATGTAGAGCTTGTTTTGAACGACACTGGCTGTTCCGTGGGCAGTGTAAATGATCAAGACGTCAGCAATCAATTGTATTGGAGATATTCCATAGAAAATGAGAAAAATCAAAATAGTCTCATGATGGTATCTTACTGTAGGCGATCAGAAGCCCGAAAATATCGGTTTGTGGTGACTTTGCCACTTGATACAACAACATTTTTGGTGTAGTTCATCTTGTGGACGATAGAACACAAGTTCATCCACCGACAAATTCTCTATTGTTTAGATAACAACAAATATCTGAAACGACTTTTCTAACTGCATGCACAATCCTAAGAAAAGCTGGTATAGTGAAGTGTGTAGAGCGCTGGCTCCTAGAGTGTAGAGTTTCTGGTTCGAATTCAGGTTCGGGTAAGAGACCATGCACCAAGCTTTGGAACTAATCACATCACACTCATATTCACGATTGATTGTAATTGTATGAATGAAGTTCTCTACCAGTTTTAGCGCCTAGACCCGCCAAGCGTTGACGTGGGATTAATTTTTATCCACAGTAGAGAGGCCGGCGGGAAAGACAAACAGAAAGTTGCTGATCAGTTTGACCTCTTGAACGGACTTTTGCAATAAGCTGTTGACGAACATTTTACACACATTGCTAACGTTAGGAAAAAGGCTTATAGGTTTAAGCTTTTCTTCCCACTCCTTTACCTGTATGTTTTTCTCTTTTGTCTTGTCTATACCTCCTTCCCTCGTTTGAGGATCAGGAAATTTTCTGGCTATTTTCCATCATCCTGGAAAATGGCAATTGTTCAGGGTCCTTTTGAAGGGGATACCAAAATATTCACATTGAGCTTCGAGATATGTGTAGATTATTTATTTAATTCGAAAGACACTATTCTTTTCAACGTTACAATTTTTTTAAAGCTGACTTTCAAAAAATGTCCTCTGAAATCAATCTTATCAATTGGTTTTCATTTTTCAGAGGATTGGATGTTGATTGTGCCTTGTAAAAGTTCTACTCTTTCTTTTCTAACCTTATCTTTCGTTTTACTCCCATTAAATGTCCTCTCAAACCTAATGATGCTCCTTGGTTTACATTGAATGTCTCTGATGCTCTTAAAGCTAAGAAAAAAGCTCGCGCAAAGCTGAAGAAGACGGGTTCTCCCACTGACCTTCAGGAATTCCGTAGTTTGCGTTCTGATGCTAAAAAAGTGCTCAAGCAGGCCATGCGCGATTACTTTTCAAACATCGAGGCTTCAATTTGTTCTAATCAATCTAAATCCTTTTGGTCCTACATCCGTTCCCTAAAATCCAGTTCTTCAGTTCCTGATTCTATGTCTCTTGGTGATGTTGCTGCTTCCACTCCTCAGGCTATTTGTGATTTGTTTGCTGCCTATTTTTCCTCCTCCTTTAAGAAAAACCCACTGAATACCTCGGTAGCTCCCAGTGTCTCCCGTACCTATCCTGATTTATCTATGTTTAGTACTAATCCTTTGGAAGTTGAAATCCTTTTGCATACCTTAAATTCCAATGCCAGTTCCGGTCCTGATGGTATTCCTAATATCCTTGTCAAATCCCTCTCATCCTCACTCTGTGCTCCTTTAGCTATCCTTTTCAACATTAGCCTTACTTCTGGTGTATTCCCTTCTTTATGGAAATCCGCCAATATTTTCCCAATTTTCAAATCTGGTGATCCTTCCGTTGTTTCCAATTATCGTCCTATATCCCTCCTCTGCTGTTTCAGTAAAATCCTTGAACGTCTTGTCTACAATAAAATTTATCCTTCTCTACAGCCCTTACTTGCTCCTGAGCAGCACGGTTTCATCAAGGGTCGCTCTACTTCAACCAACCTTATGGAGTTCACTAATTTTGTAGCCTTTGCTTTCGATTGTCAACGTCAAGTTGATGTAATTTACACTGACTTTTCGAAGGCTTTTGATTCTGTGAACCACAACCTGCTTCTCCTCAAACTTAATGGTTTCGGTGTTTTTGGTCCCCTCCTCTCCTGGTTTTCCTCTTATCTTCATAGTCGTCCCTGCAGAGTTACTTTTAATGGTTCCATTTCCTTTCCTATATTTCCCACATCCGGAGTTCCTCAAGGTTCTATCCTAGGTCCCTTACTTTTTATCTTGTTTGTCAATGACCTTCCTTCTGTTATCAATTCTCCATGTCTCTTTTATGCAGATGACCTAAAACTATACAGAGCAATCAAGTCTGCGAACGATTTTCATCAATTGCAAGCTGACTTGTTTGCTCTTAATCTGTGGTGTCAAGACAACTTCTTGCCACTGAACATTTTAAAATGACATCAGATGTCTTTCGCATATAAAAATACTCCACACGTGTTTTCTTATTCTGTGTCTGGTATTTCCCTGTCAGTTGTCCAGCATTTTAGAGACCTGGGTGTGGTATTTGACTCTAAATTAAGATTTGATCTTCATGTCATGAATATGACGTCCAGAGCCTCTAGGATTGCTGGATTTGTCTTGCGTTCTTCGTATATGTTCACCAATATTTCTTCCTGTGTTCATTTATTTGTCTCCTTAGTACGCAGTATTCTAGAATATGCGTGCCAAATCTGGTCTCCGCGCTTTCAATATATATCTGACGCCATAGAATCTGTTCAGCGCAGGTTCACTCGCTCGCTTCTTTTCAAATTCAATATCCCCCATTGTCCCTACTCCTCTCGGCTTTCCCTCCTTCGTATGTCCTCCCTGCAATCTCGGAGATTGTTCCTCGATGAGTGTTTTCTCTTCAAACTTTGCAGTCATTTTTTTGTCGGATCTTAGTTCCCAGATAACCAGACGTGAATCCAGTCGTCCTAGTCGATCATCGGAGGTTTTCTCTGTTCCGTTCGCACGTACGGAAGTATATTTCCATTCTCCTTTGCTGCGTCTACCTAGAACGCATAATGCCCTTAAGCTTGGTCCTCTTCCGCAATCGTTCTCACAATGCAAGCATGTATTGAAAATGTTACATTGAATTGCTATTTACCTTAGTCCTAATTTTAGTTTTCAAATTAGTGAATTATTTTTGTTATATCTTTTACTTTTTTATGTTTCATTCTTTTTTTTGCTTTCTTGACGCTGTAAGTGGAACTGTATCTGTAGCGCAAGGGATTAATAAATAAATAATATGGTCCATGATTTTGTCAGTCTCCCTGCAGGAGGTAAATTTCATTTTTCGCTCCATTATCTTTTAAGATACCGACCGTTTTCTAGGCAAAAATGTACGCTCTCAATTGAAAAAAAACTGCCTAAAGTGATGCTACTCTTTTTGACATAGATACTAATATCATCATGTACAGGTTCATTTGAGCATCCGTAAACAAATTGCGGTTTCACAACAACCACAAAAAACCTAGCGATAGGAAAAGCTTAGGATAAACAAATTCATAATGTTTTGCAAAACTCGAATCAGATTGTTCATTAGCTAGCCCTTTTGTCCAGTATCTGATCAGTTTTGGGTAGCGATCATTTCTGCAGGCTTTTTTGATAGCTGAAGCAAATAGTTAGACATAGCTAGTAAAGAGGTCTGGGCACTTATGAAAATTTCTGAATGAGAGCAACATTCGATTTCATCGAATGTTATATACCTGCTTCTGCTTTTTCATATAATAGCTGTGTTTAATGAGCACGAAAAAAAAGCAGAGCATCTCAAGGCCAGTTATAGTAGCGCGGCTGTCAAAAAAAGTCGAGCAAACTAGAGCAATTGAGAGGCAAAAAAAAGTCGAGCAAGTGAGAGCAGCTGAGAGGCATTTCTCAAAATTCATTACTCGTCAGAAGGTCAACCTGTCACTTCACTAACAAAAAACTGCACTTCAGTGACAATTTTTTGTTGGAAGTCGGTTCTCTGACAGTTGGAAAACAGCTGGTTGCTTGCCCGAACTTGCTCTACCAAAAAAGTAGAGTAAAAATCGTGCTCTAAAGTGCTCTAGTTCAACTTAGAGCAGACTCATGAAACACAAATCAGACCAACTTCGGGCAAGTTAGAGCAGCCGAATTGCTCATTAAACACATTTTGTTGAGATATCTCAACCTAGCTCAACCTAGAGCAGCTCATTAAACACAGCTAATAATGTTGCTTCGAGTTGTTTTGTTGTTATCTTTCCAGTAAGCATACGAAAGCATCTGCGAGCATTGCCTAAAAACACAAACAGATCAACAACATCGACTTTAGTTAGATCTACAACAACAGCCAGGACAGCAACTTAAGACAAATTTTCTGCACCTTTCTCCTATCCCTCAGCAACTGTTAACTTAATGAAACAAAATATATCAGATTAGACTAATTATTCCAAAGCCTCATATATTTTTTTATATGATTTTCGTAACTAATAACATCAACAAAACTGATGTATAGCTTCGTGATCTGAAGGTTAAGTTTAGCACCCTCCTCTACTCTGGCTTTTAATCAGATTTTCTGCTTAGCCTAAACATGCTTGACTGATAGTACTTAAAATGAAGAGCCTAACTTCTATCAGTTATCAAGATTAGGTTTTGTTACCAAATTTGCCGTCAAGCAGGCCATGCGTGATTTCTTCGTAAACGTTGAGTCAAATACTTACGTCCGCTCTAATTAACATTTCTTCTAGCTTTATGTACATTTCCTGTAAAACTCTCATCACTTCTTTGATTCCATGTTTCTCAGTGACACCACTGCTTGTAACCTCGAGATTTTTTTAAACTTTTTGCAAAATATTTTCTTATTTCTTCTCTCAACTCAATTCAATCTCATATTATGGTCGTCTCTATGTTATGCCGTCGTTCCTTTCTTCGAATGATAATATCTCAAAAACGGTTATCGTTGCAAGGAAAAGTTATACAACGTTTTTAAATTTTTTAAGCTACAAATTCGTCATACATTATTTTTCTGTAGAGGTGACTGTTACTGAGATATTTATGAAAGGTCACTTTTGGTGACCTTTTACCCCGTATAAAATGTAATGCAGCACTCGGATCGATGGAAAATTTTGATATTTTGTTCAGCACGCCAGTACCAAGCACGCCGAAGTTTCGCTTTTTTATGTCGAATTTCACTTTGCCGCAAACTGTTTTCCACTGCCAAATAGTTCGTTTAAACAAGCTAATCGTTTTCGAAAAACGGTTCATTTCGGAAAAACGATTGGTTTGAGAAAAACTATTCGTTGCAGAAAAACGGTTTGTTTTAGAAAAACGATTGGTTTTAGAAAAACTATTCCTTTTAGAAAAAGATTGGTTTTAGAAAAACTATTCGTTGTAAAAAACAGTTCGGTTAAGAAAAACGATTGGTTTTAGAAAAGCTACTCATATTAGAGAAACTGTTCGTTGTTGAAAAACGGTTCGTTTTAGAAATGCTGTTCGTTTTAGAAAAACTGTTTGCCGCTATTTGGAAAACCTGATCGTTTTTTGCAGCCAAACATTTTTTGCAAACTGTTTGACGTTTTCGAGCCCATCACTAATAGACACTGAAGTTTTCAGAAAGATAAAAGTGTCAAATTTTACTGGGACAGCCCTTATGTAATACTTCGAATTGTCGGCTGGTTTAAATGTATAGCATTGTTAATTAATTTTGTTTTTTTTTTGTGTTTTGTCCTTATGTTTGTTCGATTAAGCATTAGCCTCTTAAAGTAGAAATCTGCACAAACAAACTTATATTGTTAGTAAGGAATGTTAGAAAATGTTAGCAAACCCTATCCCAATAAGCTCAATCGACTTGCAGGCAAACTTCTAACTACAAAATTTACAAACGGCGTTTCCGACTAAGGGCTATCTATCCAAGTTCACCTACTTACATATTTTTCTATTTTTTTAAATGATTTAAATTGATTTTCACGATTTTAAACCTGTTTTTCTGCAAATTTTACTTAGCAGAATATTTTGTTTTTCTTTCCAGGTAAATATTGAATAAACATTCTCTGCAGATTCCTCTGCACAGGATTTTTTTCTTCATTTTAGCTTGTAAGTATTTTTTCGGTTCAAGTAAGCTATAGTAGCTTGAGTTTAGAAATAACTTCTCAGAATATAGAAGGTTTCTCTATTCAAATAAATACAGCAGTTGACTAACAACCTCCACTAATATGTCATTTGAATTTACCTGCGGCCCTCGACTTTGTGTACAGTATAAAAACAACAAAGATTAAGTTAAGCTGAAAATACGCCAAGGTTAGCATTGAGCAGCAACATATCTCGAGGGGTTGGTGTTGTTGTTGCAGTTAGTTTCGATTGAGCATACTACATACTACTAAATACGTCCTTGATCATACTACAGTTAGATGACTATAAGCAGGAAGCGTTGAAATCGCAAGGACAACCATGGCAAAGTCGACAATCGAAAATTTCACTGAAGTCGAACACAGCTGAATAGGCTTTAGACCATCAAGCTGATGCTATTGACATAACCTTGTGAGCTTTTCATGGTACTCAGGCATAAATTCCGTTTTGAGATAGCAGGATTGTCGTACACTGGAGTATGCCCACAAAGTAAATAATGGCTGGGTACACTACTTGGCCTACTGAGCAGAACGGAATAACGCGATACCCACTGTGATGTTCAGTACATCAATACCAGGCAAAATTACGACGACAAACTCGAAACAAAGGCATTACACTTAATATTCAGTACGCAAACCAAATAATATTCAAAGAGCGATGTTGCTGCTCGGCTTGTATAGTCTCTGTGTACTTGTTACGTACGTACCAAGTTGATGTATGTACTTTGAAGGATTCAAGGACACTGTCGATAGAAGGGAAATAGATTTTCCATCTATTGGGGGTAATGGTAGCAGCAGGATGTTTGTTCAACCGGCGTAGAACCTTATCTGCTAGTGCGTCATACTAATAGATGGGGCGGGAACTGAAAGGCATTTCAGAAATGACGTCCGCAGGCCTAGTATATTTAATTGTAAGTAATTAAGAGGAACAAACGTGCTAACTTAGAAAATTGAGGATTGTTAAGCAAAGAGATAAAATGTGAACTAGGTCTATAAGTATGAATGATTTAGGATAAAATGGATTTGGGGATGCTTTTTGTAGGTGGTGATATTATTTCGGTTATGGTTTAGTGAGGCTCTTTCTTGAATCCTTGGATGTGATAAGTTAGTTTTATAGAATACAGGCTTAGTTAGAGGTTTATTTAATGAACTATATTTAAATTTTTTGGTGTAAACTTTAAGCCAATTTTTGGCGAGAGGCTCACTTTTGGTTAGACCTGCAAAAACCAAACAAGCCACTCATGTTACTATATCTCGTCCGTAAACGCGATGAAGTATTTGACTGTAAATAATCCTACCGTAGGACACCATAGCCATGAAAATACATTCCAATGCTCACCATAATCTCCCGAGAGCACTAGATCAAAGCACTTTTTTTTACTAATGTTCGAAGAAGAACATTAGTATTAAAATCACTTTGGCCAAAAATTCATATTTCTATATATATATATATATATATCATCAAAAAATTTCAGTGAAAAAATCTCAGGAACGCGCCATCCGATTGAGCTGAAATTTTCAGGACACATTGGTGTATATGCAGAATAGTGCCAGGTCTCAGAAAAAGTTAAAAATCTTTAACCCTTTGGCGCCGGCGGCCATTTTAGTGATATTTTTATTATACCTATTATTCCGTACACAAATAAGTTTTGCAAAAATAAAGTTAACAAAATAAATTTTGAACGTGTTTTACATGTGAATCGGATAATTTTTTGGAATTTTTTAACCCCATGTGTGCGCTGGGTGCCTAAAAAGAGATCGGGAAAAATTGAAAATTTTTAAATTGCGATAACTTTTGACAGAGTTATTCAATCATTACCAAATTTTCAGAACATATTAATATTATTTAGTTGTAAATTTGTGTTGCTTTTGATGAGCGTGCTGGCAACCCTGAAGCTAGGGCAAGCACTGAAAGTGAAAACTTTCAAATTATCGTTTCTCTTGAAAAAATGCCGTTTCTTCAAAAAAAAGCCACTCATATGTAAATCTTGTGCTTTGTTAACATAGACAAAAAATAAAATTTGATATGGTATAACGGGCACGCCTGGTAACCCTTGCCCAATTTACCTATATTTTTAACATCAAAAACTTCTGTTCACGGAAACTCACGAGCCAATGAGCAGAATTAATTGAAATTTGCAGAATGTATTGGCCTTAAATAGGACCAGGTCTGATAGAAGTGATTTTGAAATGCGGGTGATGCTGTGCCAGTGGTGCCATCTTGAAAAATCACTAAAAAAGATAACTGCTTTTAGCCCTATAAATTCTGATTGAATCGTTCGATTTTGACGAAATTCACACAGTACTTGGACCTTACCTCAAACCACGTTTGGTAGAAATTTGGTTGAAAAATTCGGTTGGAGCTGCCAGCTATGATAATTTTGGTGTCTTAAATTTTAAAAAATAAAAATTTGGTATTGAAAACATTCAAATCATCGAATATCCTAAAAATGTCCGTTTCTTACAATAAAACCAATCTGTATACAAATCTTATGCTTTATCTACACGTTCAAAGTAAAACTTTGGAAATTTCATGTCGGACAAGAACGGTAACCCTCTCCCAGTTAACCCATATTTTTAGCATCAAAAACTTCTGTTCACGGGAATTCACGAACCAATAATCAGATACAACTGAAATTTACAGAATGCATTGGACTTAAGTAGAACCAGGTCTGATAGAAGCGATTTTGAATTGGGGGCAACTCTGTGCCAGTGGTGCCATCTTGAAAAATTACAAAGAAAAAAAAACTGCTTTTTGCCCTATGAAATGTGAATTAGTAACCAGATTTTCATGAAATTGACGCAGTAGCTGCACCTTACTCTAAACTCTGTTTGATAGAAATTTGGTTGAAAAATTCGATTGGTGCTGCCAGCCATGGTAATTTTGGTGTCTTTGGTTTTGAGAATTCGCTCAGGAAAATAAAACTTTTTGCCCTATAGCTGCCAGTGCAGTCATGAAATCAATACGAATTTCATACAATTAACGGAACCTATTAGAAGCATTATTCAGGCCAAATTTGGTTGAAAAGCCACGATAGGGTTACCAGCTATTGTTGGTTTTGTGTTTAATTGCAATATCTTTATTAAGCGGTTTTATCGTAGAATTTTCAAATGGTAATGATATTGTAGTGACAATAAACAGCAAATATTAAGCTTTCGATTATTTGAAAAAACTTCCTGTATGTAACCCTAAATTTCTTTATACACCTATAACTTCGAATGTAATATAACAACGTGAAGCAGATGTGATATATTCTTGGCTTTGATACTGGCAGAAGGTTGCCAGCACGAGTCGGTTGTGCTACTTTTGTCTCAATAAATGCTTACAGTTAGTATTCATACCGGAAACATTTACAATGAAAATAAATAACCAATGTTTCAATTCCCAAAGTTCTGCAAATTTTTCGGATCGCAGCCCCAAACGCCAACTTCAGTGACAGTGTTGCAGGCACTGAGCATTTTCTTCATTGGTGTTATATGAGATGCTGCTTTCAAAGTTTGGTGAAATAAGCAACTGATAACGAATATAATTAACAAGTGTTTTTCTTTCATAAACTTTGAAACCCATGCCAATGGTAATATCTGAAACCTTCTACCATATGAGTTATAATGCATTCTTGAGACCAAAGTAAAACGTGGCATTTGAAACAGTTTGGCCGTAATAAGCAGCTCATGTGGTGGAATATGCACTCAAAACCTGCACGATTCTTCTACTGTTCTTCGAACATTAGTGTTTCTAGCGGTTCAGGTGCGCTAGAGTTTTTTTTGCATTTCGTTTAGCAAGGAGTGAGAACGTATTAGTGCTTACCATTCATTCGAATCGTATGCATATGCATGAATGTATGTTTATTCAGACATTTCATAGCATCACGGAAAAACACAGTATGGCAAAAGAGAAGTGTAATTTTTTTCAACGCCCCTGCGACTATCATTCGTATCAACACGTTTGGTCTCTTGAACTTTAAAAGAGCGGGGACACGGAAAATGGCCACGAATGGTTTTGTGGCTTTTTTTATATCAGGATTCATTGTAAAACGTAAGCAGAATGGAAAGCGTAAAAAGTGTTGGTCGTTATTTTGGTTATGCAAGAAATGAGGATGAATGTTCGTTTTTGTTTCATGAGTGCAATAGGTTGTGCTTTAGCAAGGGTGTTGGAGTCGAGTTCAAAGGATAATGTTAAACTATTATAAATTTCAGTTGAATTGAGAAAAATTTTCATTTAAGAAAACCGTTGGTGATTTTATTTTATTAAATAAAATGAAATAGTTGTGGCGAAAAGAGATTTGTTAAAGGATTTTTCTTTCCTTAACTTCGAAGCACCGGTATTTTCGGTGTGTGATTCTTGGTTGCGTCTCATCGATAATTAGATAGTGAGTCAGTTAATTGATAAATATATAATATAAATTATATAAATTAAAAACTCATGGCTAGTGGGGCTGTATATTTGAGTCCTGCAGTTTGATTTCCTGTAAGGACTAAGTCCCAATTTCAGAATGTAATAAAATTAATAAACAGGAATAAGATGTTCGCAAATTGCAGTCAAGTCTGAATTATGCTCCTTTTCGCAAAGTTCCGATTGTAAGCTATGCTCCTTCTCAGCCTCATTCAAAGAACAGTCAATAGTCTTAAAGAATATTGTAAAACTTCAGATGATTTTGATGGAGAAGCATAAAAAAACACTGTTTTTACGATTTTTTTTTTTTAGAAATATGGATAGAGTAAATTTATTTAAATCTTTTGTACATTATTAACAATCAGTTCAGTAACAATTATGTGAAAATATCGACAAACAAACCGGTGACAAAGGCTTTTCAAGAACGTCTTTCTGTATCTCAGCTGAAAATTGTCGGAAATCAAAGAACATTAAAATTTAGTCAAAGTATCATCAATTCCTGATTTCAATTTTTTTCATTTTTAAATTTTTGAAGTGAAAATTGCTATTTTTCACGAATTTTTATTATATTATTTTTTTATTAAATTTTTATTATATTATAATATTTTTAACCTTTTTGTTGGTGGAAAACCCTCTTAATGTAAAAAAAATTCTAAAACTTATCGTTGGGGGGAAGTATTTTACGTGTAAAATGTCCGTGCCAAGTTTGAAATGAATCGGATAGGTGGCTTTTAAATGACAGTGAACACGAACTTTTAAAAATTGTTTTGAGAAAATGATATCTAAACTCCGAGCTTTCGGAACAACAATAATAGAGGAGATGGGACTAAGTATTCAATAACTTCGGGAGCTTTGCCCTCTTCAAATTTTGGGACTATATTCTTGAAATGTTTAGCTATTTTCACAAGTTCTAGCGCTTACCAATCATTGGTTCAAGTTCCTGCAGGGTTTCCAAGGACGCACCTGACGCAAAGAAGATGCAGTAGGAATAAAATGAGAGTTCTCCAAAGAAACTTACAGCATTGCTGCCATAATAAGGTTCAGATTGTCCAGATTAGTGAGCCTCCCAGGTAGAGGAACTTGTCTACTTGGGTTGTTTCGGATGTAACGGGTTAAACGGCGATCTGGATGACTGACGATTTGAGCGCAAGTTCCCGTGGCTGTGAGTTTGACGACAACCACGCATGGGTAAAATATGGGAAGAATAGCTTTCTTTAGGTATTACTTATCACCGAATGACCAAATGCAAGAGATAAGGTCAATTAATTGGAAAATACTCTTAATAATATCGACGGCGATGTCAATATTGGAAACGATCTCATTTCTATTGTTCTGAAATGCGTCACTACAACCAAAAACGCTCGAGCATTTCGTGTAGTAGAGCATGTAGAACATGTGTAGAGTATAGCAGATTATGTGTAAATATGTGGTGCTAAACACGAACTTTATGCCAACATAACAAAGACATAGCGCTGGCAAATCCATTGTTGGTAGCTGCATTACATCGGAAAGACTGATGATTGTCGTCAGTGTTTACATAGAGAGTGACAAGATACATTGGTGTGGATCACAGCTACATCACATTCAATGTTACTGAGAGTAAACACTGGCAGCACCGCTCGTCCTGAACGACGCTTTTTTGGAACGCATCTAAGCTAAATAGAAGCTCACTTAATGCTCACTTAATGCGAGCCTTGCGATAGACGCTTAACCCATTTGGCTTCCAGTTAGTAGTTGGCGCTACTGCTACTAGCATCGTAGAGTAGAATAGCAGAGCATGTACCTCAACGACCCTGCCACCAATTGATTTGTTGCTCCGAAGCCAGAAGTGAGCAACGGTAGGTCCGTCCACGTTTCACAGGAATACGAAAATTTGAAAATTAATATGGAAACTGACAAAACAATCCTGCTAGCATTAATTACACTGAATTATTGCTATAAATTTAAAATTTTCATTAATTTTACAGAACCCATTTATTTCACGCACGCTATTTACAATATTTTCCTATCTTAAATCAGAAGAAATTAAAAGAAATATCAACAAAACTAAAAACCCTTACCTACCTTATCAAACTCGATCTTCACCTTTTCGCACGATGTCCCTCGCTGGAGCCTGTTCACGAATCCGTTGTCTATTTTGTAGTATATTCCCAAACATATCGTCTATCCTTAAAACTTTTGCCTAATTTTTACTAATTTTTGAAGAAAAGTAGTATTAAACTCGTTTCGCCGAAAATTCATATTTCTTTATATATATATATATATATATATATATATATATATATATATATATATATATATATATATATATATATATATATATATATATATATATATATATATATATATATATATATATATATATATATATATATATATATATATATATATATATATATATATATATATATATATATATATCATCAAAATGATTAAGGGAGATAATCTCTGGAGTGGCCAATCCGATTGAGCTGAAACTTTCGGAGAACGTAGATGTATTTAGTAGGTAGGTCCACAATTTGCTAAAATTCAGATATCCTAAACCTTTTGGCGGTGGCGAGCGTTCTAGTGAATTTTGAGGTACTCCTATATTTAAAAGCAACGTAAATTTTTGTTCAAAAAAAGTATTGAGAATGAAAACTTATTATGTTCTAAGCTTGCTTATGGTAAAGAATTGGAAATTTTGAGCCGTGTGTGGGTGCAGCGTGCCTAAAAGTAGGCAAGGATTTTTTTTCAAATTTTGATTTGTCATTACTTCTGACGAAAACATTGGATCATCGTGAAATTTGCAGAGCGTATTGATATTGACTAAAAATTAATACACATGGATTTTCAAGGTAGTGCGGGTAACCCTGTAGCTGCGGCAGGCTCTTGAAAAAAAATCCTTCAAATCATTGAACCTGCTGAAAAATTTTTGATTTTTGACAAAAAATTCAATACATTGATAAATTTTAACGTTTGTCAATCATGTCAATTTGAAATTTTGAAAATTCCGATTTGCACAAGAACGGCAGCCCATCACTAAATTACCTCTATTTTCAGCACTCGAAAGTTCTGTTCACGAAAGCTGACGACCGGATTATCCGATCATAATGAAATTCACAGAGCATGTTGATATCAACTAGGACCAGGTCTGATAGAAATAATTTTGAAATGCGGGCAATCCTGTGGAAGTGGTGCCATCTTGAAAAACCACTGAGAAAAAAAACCGGTTTTTGGCCTATAACTTCCGATTCAGCCATCAGATTTAAACAAAATTCACACAATATTTGGATCTTACTTAAATATACATTTGGTGAAAATTTGGCTGCAAATTTAGAATAGGGTTGCCAGCTATGATGATTTTTGTCTCCGAAATCTTGCAAATTTGCTCAGCAAAATAAAGCTTTTTTCCCTATAACTTCCAGTGCAGTCATGATATCAAAATGAAGTTTATGCAGTAAATACATTTTAATGTGAGCCAAATTTGATAGGAATTTCGTACAAAAATCGTGAAAGGGCTGCCAGCTATGACCATTTTTCTAATTTTTTGGAATTTCTTTTCTGCGCGATTATGTCATTAGATTTGCAAATGGGAACGATCCTGCAATGAAAATTAACAACAAATATTAACGCTTTAAAAATTTGAAAAGTTTTGAGGGTGGTAACCCTAAAATTTTTTTCACCCGTATAACTTCTAGCGCAGTGATTCAATCGAAACGAAATTTATTGGTTGGATTTAGTTTAACGTGAAGCAGATTTGGTGTATATTTTGCTTTGCTGCTGATACAGGGTAACGAGTTTTAGCCATTTTCGTAACTATTGCATCAACAGATGCTTCAAATTACATACACATATGCAAAACATTTGCAATAAAACTAAGAAACCAATTTTTAAATTTTCCGAGTTTTGAACATTTTTTGGATGGCAGCTTCAAACAACGTTAACCGCTAAAGCTTTCGACGAAATCCTCCGATGAGAACGAAATTCAAAGGATAAGTTGATTTAAATATGAGCTTGTGAAGGTTAACTTATTGCTGCTTCGTTGGGAAAATGTTGCCAGCACTGAACATTTTCATCATTTGTGTTATAGTTTATTTCTGTTGCTTTGAACGAGGAATGGTTGAGATGATTCTACAAAAAAGTGTATTACGTCTTTCCACATTGTCACTCAAAGACAATTTCTTCGAAAATTAGTTTTCTAGCGGTTCAGGTGCGCTAGAGTTTTTTTTTTGTATTTCGCTCAGATGAAATCCAAACCAGATGAATTCCGAAATACGTGAATTCTGCACCAGTTGAATAAAAAAAAAACAAGATTTTTATTTTTTTTCTTCTCGAGCTCGCAGTCCGGCAGGACTTCTGTACACTTACCCAGCAGAATCAAAAGAGACATTGAGTGCGTTTATGCCGTAGCCAAATTAGTGAGCTCTGCTTATTTAGCAGCGGTATAAACCACTTTTAAATTAGCTGAGCTTGCTATTTTGGCTACGCTACTTTAGCGCTGCTAAAATTTAGCGCGGTTATAAGTGTGAAGGTAGCAGTGGTATAAACACTATAACAGTTATAAATAGGATTTCTAGTTTCGAGTGACATTCGCAATCTGGAAGCATTGGTGCAAGGGTGTTTTTGTTCTACGTATTGAGCTTTTTTCAGATATTACGCCATATTTGCTTTGGCTAATAAGCTATACGGTGTAAACGCTACTACTATAGTTTCTACTACTGTTTCCACTTGGCATTTCACATGGCATGCCATTCGACTTGCCAAGGAAATGGCTAATCGAGACGGTCAGTGGCACACTGCCTATGCCATAAATGTAGGCCATATGGTATGCCATTTGCTTGGCCATCAGACTGGCCATATTTTGACGTTTCTTGATTTTCAAAATGACACTGAACCCTGGTCATGCTCCGTTTCTTATAAGCGAATGTAGGTATTTTGAATTTACAGGGATTTTAATATCTCGTTGAACAATCAAAATATTTTAACAACATAGAATGGTGGGAAATAGCGAAAAAGTTAACTTGTAAAACGGAAATTTTGGATGATAAAATTAGGTTAGGTTAGGTTAGTAAAGAGGGCTGCCGGGAAACGCGGCTTGCATTAGGCCACCAGTTTGGGCCCATTTGCCACCCTCCGCTGGCTATTTAGAGCTGCCAAGTGACCGCTTCGCCAAACTGGATCAGCTGACTCAGCGTGACGGTATCAGCCACCTCTGCTAACCCTTGAAAGTGGTATGCACCAAAAATTTTGAGGCGTTTATTATTTAGGGCCGGACAATCGCAGAGAGTATGCTCGATGGTGTCCTATTCCATCTCGCACCTCTTGCATAAACTGCTGGATGTCAGTCCCATTTTCTTCGCATGAGATGCGGTAAGGCAGTGCCCTGTGAGCAAGCCGACCGTGGTTCTCAAGCAGTTCCTGCTGAGCTTGAGCAGTTTCCTGCTTTTGCTTGGATCAGGTGATGGCCATAATGTCCTGGCCACCCTGCAGTCCAGCCTGTTTTCCCATTCGGACTTTAGTTTGGCCCATATGGGGGCATCAAGTTTGTGTGTGGCGTCCGCGATTGACCGAGGTACAGTGATGCAGGGGCAGTTGCTAGCTCCTGAACCTTTCCTCGCCAATTCATCAGCTTTTTCGTTGCCTATGACCCCACTATGCCCTGGCACCCACATAATCCGGATAGGAATATGCCTTGCCTTTTCATTGAGAGCCACTCTGCATGCGTTAACAGTTTTTGAAGAACATCTGTAAGACGCAAGAGCGAGAATGGCTGCCCTTCTGTCGACGCAAATGGTCATTGGTCTTGTTGATATTCCACTAATGGACTCAACTGCCATGCGTATAGCATGTAATTCAGACTGAAAGACGGTAGCATGGTCCGACAGTCTACACCACAGGTTAAGGCTCAAATCCGTAGAAAATACGCCCGAGCCAACTCCTGTGTCCGTCTAAATTAATAATAAAATTAAATGCTTGTTATTTTTTAAACAGAAATAGGTATTTTGAATTTTGCGGGATGAGTAAACAAACGAAATTGCCTATTGACGATCGGTTTTTTAAATGACTTCTTCTCCATCTTCTTGTGAAAACCTTCCAACCATCGACTCTTCTGAAAAATTTTCATTGTTTACAATGAAAACCAACTTATGTAAAAATCTTACGCTTTGTTTCCACAGCTAAAACAAAATTTTTGAAATTTCACATCGGACAAGAACAGTAACCCTCCTCTAATTCACCTATATTTTAAGCATCAGAAACTTCTGTTCACAAGAACTCATGACCCAAACATCAGATACATCTGAAATTCACAGAATGTGTTGGTATTGAGTAGGGCCAGATTTGTGCCAGTGGTGCCATCTTGAAAAATTATAAAGAAAAAAACTGTTTTTTGCCATATGAATTCTGAATCCGTTACCAGATTTCCATGAAAGTGACACAGTAGCTGTACCTAACTCTAAACCGTATTAGGTAGAAATTTGGGTGAAAAGTTCGGTTGGTGTTGCCGGCTATGGTGATTTTGGTGTTTTGAAAATTCGCTCAGGAAAATAACGCTTTTTGCCTTATAGCTTTCAGTGCAGTCATAAAATCAAAACGAATTTCATATGGTGAATGGAACTTATTATAGACATTACGCGGAAGGAGTCTGGTTAAAAAACCATGATAGGGAGCGATTATTAAGCAATTTTATCGTAAAATTTTCAAGTGGTAACGATCTTGTGGTGATTATAAACAACAAATATTAAGAGTTCGAAAATTTGAAGACTTTTGCGGGTGGTAGCCCTAAATTTCTTTGTACTCTTATAACTTATAACCCTTTAACCTCGCAGGGAAGGCTTATTTAAATGTGAATTTTTTTTTTTTTACTATTTTCGTATCCATAAATGCTAGCATTAATTATTCACACCGCGAGCATTCACAATGAAAATAAGTTACCAATGTTTAAAGCTTTCTAAGTTCTAGAAATTTCGCAATTCCAAACATCTTTCTATCGGATGAAATCGAGATGGATAGAGTAATTTGATTTTGGCGTGAGGCAGTTGTGGGATGTGTTGCAGGCACTGAGCATTTTCTATGTTTATGTAATGTTATGCTGCTTTCAAAGCTCTGTAGTATTTAGCTTTCGTAAATCTAAAATTTCATACAAGTGGTAGCCCTGAAATCCTTTCCACTCTATGAGTTTCAATGCATTGTTAAGATCAAAGTGATTTTGCCTTCAAAACAGTTTGGAGCCCGTGTACTTGAATATCTGCACGATTTTTCTATTGTTCATCGAACATAAGTATTTTTAGCGATTCAGGCGCGCTAGGGTTTTTATACATGATTTTGTACATTCAAGCGCATAGATTTTAATTTTTAATAATCGAGGATATCGAAGCTTGGCAAAACTAGGTGGATGCATTCGTATGTTGTCAATTTGTTTGTTGTCGCAATTTCGATAGTTTTGCTGGCGATTGTCGTGTTGTTCGTTCTCGTGAAAATTTATTTCACGATGCTTGTGACGTATTGCCGTATGTATAATTTAAAATCGTTTTGTACTGAATTGTGTTGTGTTTGTTACAGTTGATGTTGTTTTTGCAATTTTGTTTGTTTTTCCTGTCGTTACGTCTTGTTTTAGTTAGTAGTTTGATGTTTCATGACATCTGTCCGCACATACTTGGTCACGCGAAACTAGCCTTAACTTAAATTTTATGAACTTAAACCTGGGTTTTGGCAGCTTTATACACTTCAATTTGTTTTTTAACATAAAAATATAAATATCTTTAAATTTTCAAAATAATTCGTTATCAGTCAGTTGAACTCAAAGAATGATGCATTGCTGCACGGCAAATTTATCATACCAGTATTATTGTCAATAATCTAATCAAAATTGTGATAATTACATGCTAATGAAAACCGTTGCTATGAACTTATCAAATTTTCCAGTAAAATAGGTTTCTATCAAGCGAATTTTGCATGGATACAAAATAACCCAATCATTCTAGTCCCGTATATTTTCAGCTAATCATTCACCTTTCAAATTAGCTCTGTCATCGCATCCGAATATTTTCCAATCATTCCGGAATTCTTTTTTCAGAATTCCAATGAAACTACAGTTACATTAGCAAATTGGTGGCAATAAAATCTATGGTCAGCATACTAGGTACAGCTTCATTCAGGTGTTCAGAGATATAATTGCAATTGGTCGAACGATGAAAAGGGTTTAAACTGTTCGAAAACCGTATGAATTGTTATTTCATGAAATCGAAATTCTGATTTCAGCATTTCAAATTTTGATTCATTCATTTCGTACGTTGGCCTAGTAAATACCAATGGCTCTCACTTGTTGGATTCCATTATTATATCTTGACAGCTTTGCATTTTCCAAAATTCCTCAGTAAATGCCTGACGGATAATGGGTTGACTGTGGTTTACTCAAATTATCAGGACTTAGTTTAAGGATTATTGGGCTGACACTATGTTGAAATGAAGCTGCGGACAAAATGCAAGTAACGTTGAATGGACAATGGAATGACATATTCGCATATCAATTCACCTCACTCGAATAGAGTGTATCCTTTAGTCAGGGAGTGGTGTTAGACAGTTTTTAATGGTTGAAAATTGTGGAGGCGAAACCTTAGCTGAATATCTAAAACCGTATTTTGATTTGACAACTGAAATTGATGACAGTAGAGTATGAAGATTTACAGACATGAACAGAGCTTTCTAAGAAAACCCAAAATCGATCCAATACCCTTTGATTCTCCTGTTTCCTAATAAAACCAATAATCGATTCCTAAAAATACATGCCTCATGCATGAAACACGAAATTGTAGATATATCCACCTCGTAGCCTGACACGTTTCACTCTTGCTCCGCTTAAAACCCTCCAGCGATGCTTTCAAGCTCATAGGCAATACAACTCTCCCTAAATAAAGCATCTAACTCCTAACACAAACATTTCAGCTCTCTAAGAGGATTATGCTCCTTCCCCCATGTCATCAAATGGGTTTTCTTTCAACAAGATCTTTGAATTTAGATATTTCTTAGAACAGATAACTTAACACACACCAGAATGTCTGCTCAACTTGTTGCTTATGTTTGTCGGTACGAAAGTCGTTGTCGTGATTGCTGTAGTTGCCCTTATTCGAACGCAGACGGGAAAATACAGGCCATATGTGTAAATGGTTCTATTAAATAACAACATATCGTATCGGATAATCAATAAACAAATGAGCGAATGATGGATTATTAGGTACACAGCAGCCACAAGATTAAATCAAGAACAATGCTACTGAGTGATTGTGAGAGTATCTAATAGTTGACTGTTTCAACTCTGATATGGTTTAATGATTGCTTGCTTTGTCAATACAATTTACCTCGAACGTACAATACCTGCTAGGTTGTCCACATCATTTATTGATGTATTTTCGATTTATTAAAGTCAAACACCGTAATATCTGTTTCATGTAAATTTCGATATTAGATCGGCGAGATTGGTTGCAAGTGGGTTTGAAATGCACTGTTTAAACAGCTTTGCGAGGCAGTTCCAATGAATTCATTCACTTTGCAAATGTTTGCAGAAGATGTCATGTAATTGAAAATGAAGGTAAATTTTGACTAATGAAAAACATTATGTGGACATGTTCGAATGGATACTCTGAGTGAGTGCGATATGTGGTGAAACCCGTTACCGCCGAGATTCTATATCATTTGCAAAAATAAAATGGCCATGGTGATTTGATACCCTCAAAATGTTGAGAGACTGTTCATTTTTGTATGATGCATAGCAATTGTGGTGATGGAATTTCGGCAGTTTTGGTGACGATCCGGGTCGTGGAAGAAGGAAGGAAATGGAGTTTCTGGAGGGGAGAATTATAGAAGGTTTGTATTCTCGCTCGATTCAGTCTTAACAATGTACTGGATTGTGGAACAAAGCCTCTTTTGCATCGAGACGTATCTTTCGCACGCTCACCCCGGCATGGCGGCACACCGTGCCTTCCGTTTATGGTTTTTCTATTTCAATTGTGTCGTAGGTGAATGCATTCAAGACAACAAAAAATGCCGCATCGGTAAAATAGGACAGCAGAGAATCATCACAACACCAGAAATTGTCGAGTGTGTTCGAGCAACAGCACAGCGATTTCCCAAACGCACTGCTCGAAAACAAGCAGTTGCTCTTGACATTTCAAGACGTTTTCTTCAATGAATTATGCATAATAACCTTTATTTGCATCCTTATATGCTTTCAGCACATGATTATATACCACATCGAACATCTTTTGAGAACATGATTGCGTCCATACCCCATGACGCAATTGTGTTTTTTCCAGATAAGGGGACAGGATGGTTTCCAATTTAAACAAAAAAATTTCCAATTATTTTTTATATAAAAGTAAAACATCTCAGAAATATTATGTGAAAATTTCAAGTCGATCGGACTAAAACTCGCTGAGATACCGGTTATTTTATGATCGTGTTGACAGGTATATTTCCACAAGAAACCGAAATAGTCTAGCTCGAAACTCCAAACGAGTCAGGTATATGTTTGTGCGTTTGCGCTAGATTTGATAATCTTAGCAAAATGAGCGGAAATCGTTAAAGTACTAGACACGATCGGGGCAAAAGTTTCAGCGATAAATCAAGACCGAAAAAAAGAAAACAATATTTCAATCCACACACAGCCGAGACCGATAAGGCTTCATTCAGTGCGTCAGTGAAAAAAGTTCAAAAGTGCGATGAAATCATAGTGCCCGGAAGATTCTAAAACTGGATATCGTTTTATAAACTTTATTACTGTTTTAACGACTCTATCCAGTTTAGTGAAGTGTTCTAAACCAGACTGCAATGGAAAAATTAAATTTCAACAGTGTCGAGCGCGTGGAATCGGTTTTACAATTGCAGTTCAGTGTGAAAAGTGTGAGCCACAATATATAAATTCAAGCCCGTCAATTGGCCATTCTTATGAAATAAACCGTCGATTTATCTATGTTATGCGATTATTAGGCCACGGATTTGCTGGATGTAAAAAGTTTTGTGGCCTGATGGACATAGGTGACTGTTTTTCGTGCCATACTTCATACGATTCAGCTCTTGCAAACATTCGTACTTGTGTGAATACTGTGACAGAAAAATATTTATCATTTGCTGTAGAAGAAGAAAAAAAACATCAGAAGGCACCGGATTTAAAGGTTTCTGGAGATGGAACCTGGAAAAAAAGAGGTTATACTTCATTATTTGGAGTTACGTCGCTCATAGGACTCTACACAGGGAAAGTTCTGGATTGATTAGTGAAAAGTGACTATTGCAAAAAATGTGAGTATTGGGCATAAAATTTAGATTCGGCAGAGTTTGAAGAATGGTTTAAAGAGCATGAAAACGAATGTAATTCCAACCAACAAGGATCTTCCGGTAAAATGGAGGTGGATTCCGTCATTGAAATGTTCAAGCGCTCTTTAGAAAAATATAAAGTAAGATATTTACAGTATATCGGAGATGGTGACTCCAAGACTTACAGTCGTATAGTCAAAGCTGCTGCTTATGGTGAAGATGTAGTGCAGAAAAAAGAATGTGTAGGCCACGTTCAAAAAAGAATGGGCCCCTTTTTACGAAATTTGGTAAACACAACTGTGGAAGTTGTAAAAACGGATGTAGAAAAAGTAACAAGCGTTTGTCTGGAAAAAATAGACTAACTGGTAAAATGATTGACATATTACGGGCTGGCAATAACAAGATATTGTGATTCAGTCGAGACCATGAAGAAAGCGATATGGGCCACCTATTATCGTTACGCATCCACCGATGAAAATCCTCAGCACGTGAAATGCCCGAGCGGCGAAAAATCTTGGTGTTCTTGGCAGCAAGCTTCTGCGGCAGGTACTTTGGCATCCCACAAACAAGACTATAAAGCACTCCCGGACGATGTTTTAATAGCTATCAAACCAATTTACGAAGAATTAAGTTCAGATGTTTAATTAGAACGATGTGTTGGTGGTTTCACTCAAAACTTCAATGAAAGTTTTAATCAAATTGTCTAAAAAATCGCTCCAAAATATCTTCAAGCTCGCTTACCGGTGGTTGAACTGGCTGCAAACATTGCTGCATGTGCATTCAACGAAGATGCCACGGCTCACTTAAGCATGCTACATTCTATGGGAGTCAACATTGGTCATTCTGCCCCCGAATATGCCCGGAAAGAGGACAGCACTCAAATAGAGCACGCCGAACGAAAATCTGTCGAATGCTCTAAGGAAGAAAGAACAGCTCGTAGACAACAAAACCAAGATTCGATGGACTCGTACAGCTGCTTCAGAGGATGCCAACTATGGCCCTAGAATAGATGATTCGATGTAAGTTTGAAAAAAATATCATTATTATACCTACAATTGCTTTTAAAACTAAAAACGCGTTTTTGTCAAAACTACATTTTTGAAGTCGGTGCGTAACATAACTCAAAAACTAATGCACCGATCTCAATGAACTTTGGCGGACATCTTTAATATGATAAATACTCGCAGATAAGTGATCGTTTCTTTTTAAAAAAAATTTTTACTATTTTTGACAGGCAATCATAGGCTGATATTTTATGTGAAAATGGTACCTCCAAATTCAAAACCGCGCCAAAAATCGGAAATCGCATATTTTTCAACATAACTTCGTTCATCCGCGAAAAAAACTAATATATTAAGTAAATCACTTCGATTTTAGATTTCAGATAACACTGTCAGGCCAAGTTTGGAAAACTAATTTTATTCACCGGTTAACGGTTAACGGTTAACTGTTAAACGATCGGATTTTCGCCGGTGAAAGCCCAGAGGTGGAAGATTTTAACCGGTTAACCGGTTAATCACCGATTTTTTGCGAAAAAAAAATCTTGAAAATTTTCAAAACCTTTATGCTCGTATACTCAGATTTACAATGAGTTTTGAATATTTAAATGACAAATGAGTTCAATCAAGATTCAAGAATTTCAAAAAGCATTTATTTTTATGAACAAATGCAGTCAACAGAACAATTAAATAGAATTTCTGTAACACTGATAAAATTGCTAAACAATATAAAATTCAAAAATAAATAATGAGTAGAATGAGATCATACAAAATTGTAAACTTAGAGCTAGAAAAGGACTGGACCGGACTGACGTGTGCATGTGGCAACACCTTAAAGGGGAAGTCCCTTGCAAATTATTTCCAACTACGAAGACTACAAATCGAACGGTGAAATAATCACCAAAGCAGCTAATTATGGAAGAAGCAGCGCGTGGATCCTCAGAGACTATTTTTTACACCGAGGGTCCAGAAAGATTGCTGCTGCATATGGGTGAAGTAGCTTGATTTCAGAAAATTCTGAGTTGACTTCCGCTAAAAGCTGATGCTTGACATTGAATGATAAGGGATCTGTTGGCAGGTAGGCTTTGACCACCTGAAAGTTTAGATGAATTATTTAGTAGGTGTTCAAAGGCATCAAAAATATATACAGGGTGGCCCACGAGATCCGGTGTTGTTTTGCAGCTAGGCAACACTTCGTGCATTTGTCGGCGACAAGCAAGAGGCGAGGAGTGGAGCTTGGTGGAGCCTTCCAAGTCTCTCGTCTTGTCGGCAAATGCACAAGCCTGCCTGCCAAAAATCCCGGGGCTCATGGGCCACCCTGTTAATCATAAGTGCTACGCTATTCTCACTGTTTTGATACCGTTCACAATTGGGATAACGTTATTGATAGTGGCATCCTTTTCCTTGGAGAGCATATTGGTTGCCTCCTCTAGAGGCTTCAGTAGGTTCCTGATCTCGATTAGAATATTGACCTTTTCCCCACTACTAATTGGCCGTGGTCTTCGCTTTGTGGAGCCGCGCTCACGCTGTATCTTGAAAACTACGGCAGTAATGTGCTCTTCGAGCTCAAGATAGCGTTCCATTACGTAGTAGCCCGAGTTCCAGCGCGTCCGTACCTCTTGGACGAGCTTTAAGCACTTTTCTTCTGATTTTCCAGCCTTGATTTGCTGCTGCTTAAGCTCCTCTGAGGCAGCTTCACTGGTGCGGAATAAACGCGCAATCTATTTCACTTCGATGATCTATAAGCAGAGCGTGCATTGACAGTTCCACTGGGTCCTGTGTTTCCCCCTCGTCCTGGATATCCCCAAGCATGACTTCAACATCCTCTTCGTTTTCAGGTTCATTCACTCGAAGATTTAATTAATGACTAGATAATAGCGCAAGAGAACTTCACACCAAGGACACAAATTTAAAACAAAATACTAGTGCTCCAACAATGCTCGCGTTGGCGTGTTCAGCCACACTGGAGAGGGGGAACGAGAAGGCGGTAGCAGTGCTCTGACACGTCGAAAATCGAGCAAGTTGAGTCGCGACAGCGAGATGGAATGAGTCAGCCAGCGAGGAGAGAATGTCGACGCGCAGTGCTGTAGCACACGGCGACAGCACAGCCAAACTGGCTATTTCTATCTCGACTTTTTCCTTGAAATAAAGAGCAAAATTTGCAGTGTAAGAAAACGGTTAACCGAAACATTTAACTGATTAATCGATTTGGGTGAAAGCGGTTACCCGGTGAAAATTAGTCGATCGGTGAATCGATTTAACCGGTTAACCGTCACCGATCTTTCCTTCCCTACTCGGTGTTGTCAAACGGTTGGTTGAATTGAAATTTTATATGTTTCCGACTGTGGTAAAAAGCAGAAATCATGGCTGATATTCAATTCTTCGTTTGTAAAAATTATCTTAATAATAAATGTATTAGTGTATTAAATAATAACCTGATATTTTAGGGAAAAAAATATTCAACTTAAAAACTTATGTTCTGTTACTTTAAATTCTCAGCTGCTTGAATTTTACTATTCCTGAAACATAAATCTTCTGACTTGTTACTGTACATCTCCATTTAACCCGATCCCAAACCTCCACCCACATCACTCTCATATGAATCAGTGCAGTTAAAAATTCATCAGTTTACAGCATCTACTAAAAGTGGTAACTTTTAGTAACGAATTCAATCCTAGCATGCAGAAAGCATTTTGTGCACTGCATGTACAGCTAATATCCCCCGGGAAAGCCAAGCTTCGTCGCACAGGGATGTTGTCCAGATGCACCAGCACTCGTATCCGCATGTTGGCGTTACAAGCTTGTTTCGAGTGCATAGAGAGTTGAATGCACTCTAGTTCGCTTGTGTCAAACTTGGTTTTTGGAACTATGGAACAACAGCAGTAGAAACAATATAGCGAAAATAGAATTATTCACGCGAGCTTGCTATTTGCACTCTCCCTACGGAATTAAAACAACAAAGGACTCCGCAGACAGTAAGAGCACGGACAATAATCGTAATGAAAATATGGTTGCTTTTGTGTTTCCTCCTCAGGCTTCCATTCGAAGTGATTTTTTCAACTTTCCTCGACCTTCTTTTCTTATTTTTCTCCCGGAAAACTGTCTTCAAACAAACAAGTAAACTACGAAACAGTATTCAGAGCGTACAGTGTTTTTTTTTTTTTCGTCGAAAACTTGAGAAGTTTTTGTCCATTATCCTAATTAAAGTCAAACATTATTGGTATTTGTCCAGTTCGCGCTCGACTCGACTAGCTATTACCTCCGCTAACAAGATTCTATAGCGAGTACTTGAAGTACATTTTCGAAACCAACACACCGAATAACTTGGACGAAATCGATGTCTATATTTTCCGATTTCCGATAGTCATTCCGCCGACTGATCAATCGCGCTAGGATCTTCCATCGCCTTGTCGGCAAAATCACTTGCCCGTTCGTTGCCCGTTCCTTCCTTCGGTTATTGTCGGCGGCCGTTTTGTCTTGTCGTTTCGACAAAGTTAGATTATTTTGTGGAAACGGAATGAAACTTTTTAACCGAGTCGGGAAAACTTTATCGTGTATTGTTTAAAACTGGGAAATGTTGTCGATTATTTTCGTTGTTCGGAGAAAGTTCCTTTTGGATTTAGACCATGTAACGTCATATTGTTTTTGCAAATGTCCGTGGAGACAGAGTGTGTTGGTTAGCTACAGGCCGGACGTACGAGGGTGAAATGTGAAAACTTTTGTTTTCTTTCCCCCGAAGAATAGACTGCTTATTTTTGGGAAGATGTCGAAAGTCGACGAACGAATCAGCAACTTGAGATTTCCTGGGCTAATGTTTTGGATAAGAAATCGTTTAGGAAAACGCATGTTTTCGAGACGTTTGTTAAGGAAAGTGGTTGTTGTTTGGGATTGAATGCTGTAGGATGTGAAGGTTTTGTGCGTAGGAGATAAGTAAAGAAAAACAGGAGAAAGAAGTGAATAGGTCGAAGTAATTATCAAGGGATTTGGATTGAATTTCGGTGTGATGTGTGTTGGCGTTTGATTTTAGTGCAAAGTAATCTAAAGCCAGTTGTTTTTATAAAAAATGTGGTTGTATTCTCGAAGGAATTTTCTTTCAGATTTTTATTTTTAGTTTAAAGTATCTGGCTGTGTATGTCAAATATGGTGTAATTAAAATTATACTAGTAGGGGAGCCCAAGCGGGGATTTCGTGCGTTACTCGAGCGCGTCAGAAAATCATATGGGGAGAAGCCTTGCACCCCTGTGATGTACCCTACCATATATGAACCCTTAATATAGTGGGGTGCGTTGAGGGCACCCCGTCAGATTAGTAAAAAAAAATTGATCCTCAGAAAAACTCGAGCGCGTCAGATTAAGATAAGGTAAGTTAAGTGCACCCAGAAAAGAGTATATTTCAATAATCTGACAATTTGAGCGTGACATAAGGAAATGGGCAGGTCACAAAGTTGTTAAAAAAACCTCACCTCGAAAAACTCGAGCGCGATTGAATTTTTTTTTATTTTGAAGGAAATCCTATCAGGACTACGAAAAACATATAATCTGACGGTTTTCATGAGGCGATGTAGCTAAAACCATCAATTAATGATGAAGCGTATATATGCTGAGAACTGTGTATTCCCCACTCCGCGCCAATCTTCCTTCTCACTCTTTCTCTACCTCTCAATCCTCGCACTGTCCTCACACTTCCGTCTGCTGCCATGATGACATCTTAGCCGATCACAATGACTTGTTAGTTTTTGTTGATGTACGACGCTTTGGTTTGTTTGTTGTGTTTTAAAATAATTAAGTGAATTTAATGCAATAAGTTTCATATGACGAGGAAGTTGAACAATTGGAAACCAACTTCGAAGACGAATCCGGTGAGGATGAAGATTCAAATACTTGTTTTATATATATTTTTTTTCTACTTTCATATCAATAAATGATTGAATTTTCTAGATATATATATATATATATATATATATATATATATATATTTATATATATATATATATATATATATATATATATGTACATATTGTTTTTATTTCATCCAGCAATAAAAAGAAAAAACGAAAAAAAATTTTGTTTTTTAAATTGTCAGATTAACAATATCCCTCCATATAATTGGCAGATTATCATTTAGGACAACTAAAACATCAAGTTGAACCCTCTATATAAAAATCTGACGCGCTCGAGTATTTCATGGTCACATTATTTTTTTACATTTTAAAAAATCAGTCATGACTTTCGGTCACGTCCAAATCGTCAGTCATTTAAATAGGACAATTTTTTGGGTTCACTTAACATTCCCTCTGAATATTTGACACGCTCGAATAACTTTTTTTTTGTTTTTTTTTACCCCTTTTTACGGCCACCCCCTCTAGTTAGTCGTCAGATTAATATCTATCGGTTATCAGAAAGACAAAGCGCGTATACACTATGAATGTCTGACGCCCTCGAGTATTTCCATGTGACTGTTTTTTTTACGTTTTTGAAAATTTTTATACGCTCTCCCCCCCCCCACTAAAATGGAAAACTTAACATAAACTTTTTTTCATTTTAGAACCTAACCTTCACAATCCAATAGGTCCCCATGACGCTTTAGTAACTGCAAATTTAGCATCCCGGGCTCCCCTACTATAAAGACAGGTGAGAGCAAGCACTTTCAGATGGAGCTTTGGTATCAGATTGCTCACTCAGATATTTCCAAATGTTTGGGGTTCGACTGCTCTTCTTGTAATGAAAACTTTACTTTTTTAGTGATTTTCGAAGAAAATTTGTGTTAAACTCATCTCGTGAAAATTCATATATATATATATATATATATATATATATATATATATATATATATATATATATATATATATATATATATATATATATATATATATATATATAGATATATATATATATATATATATATATATATATATATATATATATATATATATATATCATATATCAGGTCCATGATTTGTAAGAAATAATATATCTTTAACCCTTTGGCGGCGGCCAATTTTCAGGTACCCTTATATTTCAATGAAGGGTACATTTCCGCTAAAAGTAAACATTGGAAATGAGAACGTATTATGTTTTATGTTTGCTTGGGATCAAAAAATGGAAATTTGAAGCCTTGTGTGGGCGCGGAGTGCCTAAAAGTAGGCAAGGATTTTTCTCACATTTCGATTCGTCATAACTTCTAACAAAAACAATGAATCATACAACACATATGGGCTTTCAAAATTGTACGGGCAACCCTGTAGCTACATCAGGCTCCTGAAAAAAAAATTCTTCAAATCATCGACCCTCCTGTAAATTTTTCGATTTTTGAAAATAAATTCAGACTATTCATAAATTTTGACCTTTGTCCACCACGTCAAATTCAAATTTTGAAATTCCGCGGTGCACAAGAACGGCAACCCATGATCAAAATACCTCTATCTTCTGCACTTGAAACTTCTGTTCACGAGAACTGACGACCGTATAATGCGACCAACGTGAAATTTAAAGAACATGTCGGTATTAGCTAGGACCAGGTCTGATAGGACTGATTTTGAAAAACGACCAACACTGGGGCAGTGGTGTCATTTTGAAAAATTACCGAGCTTCCGATTTAGCCACCAAATTTTAATTCAGGCAATAGGTGAACCTTACTCTAAGACAGATTACGGAGAAATTTGGTTGAAAAATCAGAATAGGGTTGCACTTTTTGTCTCCTAAATATTATAAATTTGCTCAGGAAAATAAAGGTTTTTTCCCTATAACTTCCCATGCAGTAACGAAATCAAAACGAAACTTATGTGATAAGTGGACCTTACTGTATTTCTAATCCTGTAGGAATTTGGTAGAAACATCATGAAAGGGCTGTCAGCTATGATGAATTTTGTAGTTTATTGACATATTTTTTTATCGAGCGATTTTGTCATTAAATTTCCAAATGGGAAAGATCCTACAATGAGAATTAACAGCAAATATTTAGGTTTCGAAAATTTTAAATGTTTTGAGGGTGGTAGCCCTAAAATTTTATTCAATCCTATAACTTACAGCGCAGCCATTCAATCGCAACGAAATTCGCAGGGTGGGTTTCACAAAACGTGAAGCAGCTATGGTGCTAACACATGATTGCCAGCACCAGACAATTTTGTAACGAACAGATGCTTTCATTTTGTACGCATAAGCAAAGCATTTACAATTAAATAAACAACCGATGCTTAAATTTTCTGAGTTTTGGAAATTTTTCGGATGGCAACCCCAGACATAGTTTAATCGCTTAAACTTTCGATGATATACTGGGATGAAAACGAAATTCAAAAGATAGTTTAATTAAGCACTGGCATGTTATGGTAGACTTTTTGCTGCTGTGTTGGAAAAATGTTGCCAGCACTGAGCATTTTCATCACTTGTTTTATAGGAGATGCTGCTAAAAAATGATATTTGTTCCTTTGAGTAAGAAATGGTTGATATGATACTACAAAGAAGTGTATTACGTCTTCACATATTGTTAAGTCATTCAAAAACAATTTGTTCGAAAATCAGTTTTCTAGCCGTTTTGATGCACTAGGCTTTTTAGTATTCTCTTCGTAGCATATATGTTGCTTCATTTTCAAATATTATCGTGTGATACATTGATAAATAAAACATCCTTCCAGCGGAGAAATTGCAGTAAAAACAGATGCAGATCCAGAAAAAAGTAGTAGAAATTAGACATATATATATAGATATATATATATATATATATATATATATATATATATATATATATATATATATATATATATATATATAAATATGTATATATATAAATATATATATATACATATATTTATATATAAATATATATATATATATATATATATATATATATATATATATATATATATATATATATATATATATATATATATATATATATTTATATAAATCTATTGTACATGAATCAGCATACTCCACCTCTTTCGCTTTAGACCCGCTTATATAAACAAATTTGAATTGACTCGTGTAAGCAAAACACGCTAGACCGCATGGACGCGTGGACGCATGGGCTCATTCTGAAAAAGGCTTTACAGATAATGGGCCATTCAGACACGCGTCCACGCGATCTAGCCTGTTTCGCTTACACGAGTCAGTTTGATTTTGTTTATATAGGCGGCTCTAAAGCGAAGGAGGTAGAGTATGCTGATTCATGTACAATAGATTTTATAATGATTTCTTTCGCTCAGCGGCATGGTTGGATGATTCGTTGATGATCATTTAAATATATGTTTTGGGGATGATTATTTTATTATATGATGATGTGGATAATATTTTTTTTTGCATCCTTACGTGCAGGACTCTTTCGTAAAAATGAGAATGCATACGAATATCTAGACACAAACAATTTTATATGAAGGTATATATAGTCATATGGATAAATATATACAATTGTCTGCTACCAATTTATTTCTTTGAAAGGAAGAAAAAAATGGGGAAAAGTTGAGGAATGGGAATTAGTAATGTTTTAAAATTGATCACGACGATGTTTTCAAATATTAATTATTATAATGATTATAATTCGAAAATATGAAAATAAAAAAAAACCATCGTTGCAAGCGTGTAATATACATCCTCTTATCAATCCATCCATCCACTTATCATCTCGAAATGACAAAGAGTGAAAGTAAAACAATTAAGTCAATGGCATGGATCAAGTACTAAAGGTTACGACATGAGCGTGGCCACACCTACTTATGACGAAATAAGATGCAAACACGCCTAGAAATCGTCCGGAATTAACTAGTTTTTAGGTGAATGAAGAGTACTGTTTTCGGTTGTGTCCAAATGTTTCTGTGAATGAGTTTATTGGATGTTGCAAATCTAGACAGACGGGCATTTAAATTGCTGATCTAAAATGGAGCAATTGAAACTGCTTGAAGTGTATGTTGCCTCTTTCATGCTGTAATTCATTAAATTAGAGCACAAATGGTGCAATATTGACGTTTAAATTCTTTAACAAAGGAATTATTATTATTAATATTTCACAAAGGAATTATTAGAACTTCGCATATTTTGATTGTGAGCTCATTCAAGGATAAACGAATAAAGTTAAAGTATCATTAAGCGATATTTAAATGAATTTTAATTTCGTCTTTTAACGATATTTAGTTAGAATTGCCATATAATAGACAGCACTTAAATGAACATTTATGACAAATAATAGTTTAGGCAGTGCTGTATCTCTACTATTTATACAATGAAAAGTAAAAACCAACACAATTCATAGACTATTTTTCCATAATTTACTGGTCTCCGGTACGTGACGAAATAAGATGCAGCGCCGAACAGCGACCGTCCACGCGTCCATGCGATCTAGCTTGTTTTGCTTACACGAGTCAATTTGATTTTGTTTATATAGGCGTGTCTAAAGCGAAGGAGGTGGAGTATGCTGAATTATGTACAATAGATTTTAACAAAATGTCTTTCGCTCAGTGGCATGTGTGGATGATTCGTTGGTGATCATTTAAATATGTATATGTTTTGTGGATGATTATTTTCTTATATAATCATGTGGATAATATATATTTTGCGTCCTTACGTGCATGACTATTACGAAAAAAAATTGAATGCATCTGAATATCTAGACACAAACATATATATGTAGGTATATATAGTCATATGGATAAATACATACAATTTTCTGTAACCAACATATTTGTACGGAGCAAAAAAAACATCATTATAAGCGTGTAAAATCCATCCATCCGCCTTAACCGCGCCTTCAAAAACTGGATTTGAGTTGACTTGAATCGTGTAATCTAAAAACGCTTGGACGCGTGGACGCATGGACGCTTGTCTAAATGGCCCATAAGAGTTCGGATGATAAATTATTTTGCACTATAGATTGAGTAATTTGCGTCACTTACGTTACCCAAAGTAACGAGACTGCTCTCAGTGTCCTCATATGGGGCGATGTCTGAGGTCAATTGCCCTCTCCTATATCTATGCCAGTTAGTAGTTCGCTTTCTGCCATCCACACCTGCTTTTATTATCTCTACATAATTTTCTCGCAAAGTAGTTTTTTTTTAACACGGTCAAAATCATCATGTCTTATTTCTACAAAACAAAAAATTTGTTTGAAATTTTGTTTTATAAAGGCTGGTACTGAGTTCGAGTTCACGTGAAATTTTGACATGTCTCCATTATCTGGTCATTCTTTCGAGCGAAATTTTTGGCAATGGGGAAAAGCAGAGACAATGCTCATTTCTGACGGATAAAATGTCAAGAATTTCACTTTTCGATCGATTTTCTTATTTGAAAGACATTTGCACTGCTCCATTTTCAAATTGAAACACCAAATGTCACTTTTTCGCTCGAAAGAATGAACTGCACAAACTAAATTGGCGTGAAATGATTGGAGACATGTTTCAGTGCCATCTACGTTTTCAACGCGAAAGCAACTTCAAAGCAACTTTTCATGCTAAGAACTTAGTACCACTCTTGCTTATTTTCAAGCTAAATTTTCGCCGAAACAGATTTCACGTGAAATTTTGTATGAAAATTTCACGTGAAATCGAACTCAGTACTATGCTTAACACGGGAAAACAGCCATCGAATCACTTGAAATGCTTTAAAAAGCTTACAGAGAGGAAGCTCTTAGTCGTGCCCGACTGTTTGACTGGTTTTCTCATTTCAAAGATGAGCATCGATTACCAACTTCGCACTTGTCGACCTTCAACAGGCAGAAATAACGAAAATGTTTCAAAAGCTCGGGAAAAAATTAATGAAGATTGTCGGTACACCGTTGACAAATTATCTGAAGCTGCTGGTATGAATTGGAGCTCAATTTAGTGCATTTTGACTGAAAACTTGAGCACGGCTGCTCACAGAAGATCAAAGAAACAACCGAGAGATTGTTTGCCAGGAGCTGAAAAATGAGCTTGAAAGTTATCTTTACTTCTTCTTCAGCGTCAGGTCGAATGTGGAAACCACGTTGATCTGTCTTTTGGCGTCAAAGGAATGGTGCACAAGGAATTTGTCCCAATAGTTCAGACGGTGAACTAAGAGCATTACCTGGGGATTTTGAGACGACTGCGAGAGAAAGAGTTATGAGGGCAAGTCCAGAGCTGTGGGAATCGGGTGAGTGGCTTCTTCACCACGACAATGTACCTGCACATACAGCTATTCAAATTCATCAATTTCTGGCATCATAGTGTATGACACTCGTTCTCCACGCTCCTTACTGTCCTGAGCTGGCTCTGTGCGATTTGTTTTTGTTTCCCCGAATGAAAAAAGACTTGAAAGGGCGGCAATTTCTGACTGTTGATGAGGTCATAACGGCTTCAACGAGCGCTTTAGACAATGTCGCAGCTAAAGAGTTCCAGGGGTATTTCAGTCTGTGGAAAAAAAGATTAAGTAAGTGCATTTCTTCTAATGGACATAACTTTGAAGGAAATTAATCATTATTTGCAAATATCTTAATAAATAAATAAATCGTTATAAAAGTAGTCTCATTACTTTTGGGTCCCCCTCTTAAGTGTAGTTGTTGGCCATAACTAAGTCTAGAAATGATGCTTGTCTTCTTGGAGAAAAACATGTTGGGGCATCCCGTGCATGTATGGAAATATTGTAATTTGTACCGGCATCGTACAAGGTCTGACCAGCTTTATTAGATCTTACGCACTTTCAGTTAGAATGCCTAGCATTGCGGTCGCCACTGAGAATGAATTTTCTCTTTAGAGATATCAATAGTTTCAGGTCTTGGTGAAATAAGTACAATTGGGTAGAGTCAAGTTTAGTGCCACTGAAATATACTACGAACAAGATAAGGTTAAATCTTGTCTCTAGCTGAGATGAAGTTAAACAGAGCACGAACGAATTCGGTTTTGACTTCTTCAGAAACAACTAGCAAAACGAAATGCCTGAAATTGCTTTCCAAACATAGCGGCATGAATTGCTCTTGATAATGAGTGAAAATTTAAGTTTTTAGACTCAACTTCGGATATTGCAAAATAAATGCGAGAGCACTCCTTATACCAAAAACTCAACCATTTGCTCGGTCTAAATATTTCAATTTTGTCTCATAACAAACATATTTCTTTCATTTTTATTCTCGTCTATTCAAAATATGAAACAAATTTTCTTATTTCCTCGTATTTTTCATTTTCTTTTCTCCTCGTATAGGCAAGAAGTGAAAACACTCCGTGAAGGTGGTAATGGGAACCGAGAACGTCTCACAGTCGAATGGCTAACACAATCAATTGCCGAGATGAGAAAAGAATTGACTGAACTACAGGAAATCGCAAGTAACGCGTCGAAAGATTTGAATCGGCGAAGTCAAACGTTCGAGGATCTGGCAACGATAAAAAATGACTTTAAGACCGTTAAATTGGAGCTGGAAGCACTGAGGCATCGTCAGGAGAAGACTGAGGTTTTTGTACGTGAGCTACGTGAGGAGGCGCTACAAACAGAAGATGACATACGGAAAGTTTTGAAAAATTGCGAAAAGGTATGTTGAGTTTCTTACACACACACACACACACACACACATATGTTCTATGGTGCTTTTCACTACGATTCTCATATGGGAATACCTTGTAGATATGTATATATATATATTTCTTTTTTGTTGCGAATAATATAAAAAAGATGCTATTATTGATGTTACGAAGAAGAGAAGAAAAGAAGTGAAGTCTTTAACCTTGAACTTGAGCACGTTAACTGTTCGTGGGGGGACATTTCTCTCGAATATACGGATGAATGTGTGCTGAAATTGGAAAATAAGATGCGAAATTGGCAATTGTACCTGAAGCAAACAATTTGATACAAATTGAATGTATTCAAGAGGCTGGCTGAATGAGGTGCTGAATGGTTTTTTGAAGTATTTTTGCTATAATATTGGATTGAAATTCCATAAAAATAGAATGCCAATTTCACTGGTATTGAAGATTGTGAATTCTCCATGCTCGTGCTTGATAGGAATATCATGTTTCGGCTATATCTTCGCTTTTGCATACCACCAGAAGTAGATGGCTGGTGAAAATCTTGAGGTGAATACACTTCTTACATAATGAGATAGATGTTTTACACATGTTTTACACTCGCAGCAAAGGTTTATTTTATGCATGACAAGTGTATTTGATTGTGGTATCTTTGACAGAGTAATATCAGCTGCAAGCTTTGCATTTACACCATATAAATGTATGTTAATTATCTTCAAATCATTCTAATTGGAATTCCACCGCGATTTTTCTGGTTTTATACCAGCATTTCATACCTAATTTTCAAATCCCTTACAACATTTCCTTTTAATTTCACCGAACCTGTGTTTCACACATCCTCAACATATTCCCAGGACGCGCCGTTGTTGATGATTCACATTCAACGCCCAGCACCACCATACTCCGGCGCCAGTTAAATTATAACATCATTTTCACGTTTTAAATTATTCAGGACCTAATCTTGTACTAAGCCTATTATTTTCCCCATTTCCTCGCCTGGTTAATTACTCCAGGTATTTGCTCTCTTCCGCCACACGCCATCATCAAGAGCTCCCTACGCGGCTTTCACCTAAGCACTTCGCCAAATGATTTTTCCAGCTAAACACTGTAAAACTCCTGTTCCGTAAGCGCCACAGCTCAAGTACGATATTTGAATAAAAAGTCAGGAAGTTTTAGCTAGCTGCAGAAAGTGTATGTATTAAGTTTCTAGTCGAGTCATTTAGGCTGTGAAAATAGTGCAAACACTGGTTTGGAAGCCGAAGTTTGGACCAAGAAGGTTAGCAAGGACCGGCGATGCATGAACAAGTATGGGAAACAATTTTATCTTCGTGATAACTAACAACGTCATTCACTCACGGAAAATTATCAAAGTAGAAAAACTCTACGCCACCTTTTTTCGATCGATTCTTTGTCCGAGAGCCTGACCCGAGGGATTAAAGATACATTCAAGAGACACAATCAGGCATTCAACGATAAATTCTCGAATGATATTAAACATTCCAAACGGCCTGGTGAAATTTGACAGAAATAAAATTCTTTCCATGAGGACGAATTCAAATCCTCACTATATCACCCATATATGTATACGGCGAGCATGAAATCTGTATCCACTCGAGGCAGCCCCGCTCTACTGTCCCCGGTAAACGAAACTGTCTCTCTGAATATTGATTTTACGTTGGTTTCCTTTGTACAATTGCCTGATGAATTTTTTATAGGGATTTTGGGCTTTTTGCCTACTTTTTCAGCAGAACGGCATAACAAACGAATGGGTGACATGTGTACAAGTAGAAATATTGTAGTAATGCTGTTCACTTGATTTGAGCTGGGATTTCGTTGTATTGTTAAGAACTCTTGGTGATATAATATTCTTGCGATATCAAGTTGTCACCTGGTATGTCACTTTTAGGGACTAGCTTTCTGACAGATTAATGTTTGATATAAATGTGTGCGTTGGTGCTGAGGAAATGACTAGAGAATTTGTATGGTTTGCCAAAGACGGACAGAAAATGAATGTTTTTCAGGGTGGAAATTTTGTTTTTAGTTGCCACTAAGTGCTAATATTGAGTTATTTATTTATGTGTTTGTTTCACGATGTCATAAGTAATTTGTCCACAAAATTAATGAATATGAGGCATTCGTGATTTATTTATCTAGTTTTATTTGTCAACAACATGTATGTATGTCTCAGAAGAAACTTGATCAAGCTCATGAGTGCAAAAAAATAAATAATTTCCTCATCAGACTATTTTGATCAGGAGGTCAATTTATAAAACTTGAAAATTATACGCATCGGAAATAGACGTGGTGATTTGCGTGAAGTAGAAACTATTCAAAGCCATGATGCTGTGATTGATCTCTTCGAAATTTTTATTATTTCCCGTTAAAAAAATGACTTATCTATTAAATATTTGACAATTTCATGTTCTTTTTGGATTTTAGAGCATGGAATGGCTTCTATTGTTTTTTTTCGAAGTATTTCTTTCTTTTCGTCATATATTGTTTATGCTAATACACTTTTAATTTTAAAAAGATTTTCCTGGCTTTATTTTTTTATCCTCGGGTCATAAAAGTAGTTAAAAAAACTCTAGCGCACCTGAACCGCTAGAAACACTAATGTTCGAAGAACAGTAGAAGAATTGTGCAGATTTTGAGTGCATTTTCTACCACACGAGCTGCTTATTACAGCCAAAATGTTTCAAACACCACGTTTTACTTTGATTTGAGGTTTCAGATATTACCACTGGCATGAATTTCAAAGTTTATGAGAGCAAAACACTTGTTAACTATATTCGTTATCAGTTGCTTATTTCACGAAACTTTGAAAGCAGCATCTCATATAACATCAATGAAGGAAATGTTTAGTTCCTGCAGCACTGTAACTGAAGTTGGTGTTTGGGGCTGCGATCCGAAAATTTTGCAGAACTTTGGGAATTGAAAAATTGGTTATTTATTTTCCTTGTAAATGTTTCCGGTATGAATACTAACTGTTAGCATTAATTGATACAGAAATAGCACTACAAACTCGTGCTGGCAACCTTTTGCCAGTGTCACATCTGCATCACGTTGAAATTAGCCTACCCAGCGAATTTCGTCTCGGTCCGATGACTGCGTTCGAAGTTATAGGAGTATAAAGAAATTTAGGGTTACCAACCGCGGCATTTTTCAAATAATCGAAAACTTAATATTTGCTGTATATTGTCACTACAATATCATTACCATTTGAAAATTTTACCATCAAGTCGCTTAAGGGGACATTCGCCTTTGAAATTTTCAAAAAATCGATTTTGAGATTTTTACATATTTCGATTCTATATACGTTCTAAAGTTGCCTCCTAAAATTTCATCAAGAAATTCGCAATAGAAAAAAAGTTACAGCTAAAGTAAAAAACAGTTTTCGACCTTTTACTCAATAAATTTATGGTAAAAAAACTTTAAACGCGTTTTTCTCGAAACTACCTTTTTCAAACTGGTAGGACATTTTTCTCCGAATCTACTCCACCGATTTTAAAAAACCAAAAAGCATTCGATTACTTATTAAAAATAGTAAACAATAAGCCTCTAAAAGTTTAAAAAAATACTCCCCCCTTTTTTTACGGAGATGACTTACCCCCAAAAAATGCCGTTTTTTCGCATTTTTCAGAAATATACATACAAAAACTTCAAAATATGAAAAAGTATTAGTTTTAGAGGCTTATTGTATAGTTTTGAGTCTCAAAAATAGAATCCATTTTGAATTTTTCAAAAATTTGTTACAGGAGGTCCACAATATGTCCTACCGTTTGAAAAGTAACTTTTGGATGACTCCCTCTACAGCAGCCAAGGGAAACTAAAAATGAAAAAAAAAGTTTTTTTTATATTCTTTAGAGACTGTTTAACAATGTCGAAAAGAATTTTTGTCAATAAATATAATAGTTTTTTCATAATAAAATTTTTAAAAAGTGTTTTTTTTTTCAATTTCAAAGGCGAATGTCCCCTTAAGAAAGATATTGGAAATAAACACAAAACCAGCAATAGCTGGCAACCCTATCGTGGCTTTTCAACCAAATTTGACCTGAATAATGCCTATAATAAGTTCCATTAAATGTATGAAATTCGTATTGACTTCATGACTACACTGGACGTTATAGGACAAAAAGCTTTATTTTCCTGAACAAATTTTCAAAACCAAAGACACAAAAAGTACCATAGCTGGCAGCACCAATCGAATTTTGAAACCATATTTATATCAAACGCGGTTAAGAGTAAGGTTCAGCTACTGTGTCAATTTCATGAAAATCTGGTAACTCAATCAGAATTCATAGGGCAAAAAGCAGTTTTTTTCTTTGTAATTGTTCAAGATGGCACCACTGGCACAGGGTTGCCCACAATTCAAAATCGCTTCTATCAGACTTGGACCTACTTTATTCCAATGTATTCTGTAAATTTCAACTGCATCTGATTATTGGTTCGTGAGTTCCCGTGAATAGAAGTTTTGGATGCTAAAAATATAGGTAAATTGGGAAAGGGTTACCGTTCTTGTCCGACATGAAAATTCCAAAGTTTTTCCTTGACTATTTAGAAAAAGAATAAGGTTTGTATACAAGTTGGTTTTTATTCTAAGAAACGGACATATTTTAGGAGATTCGATGGTTTGAATGTTTTCACTTTCAGTGCCTGCCGTAGCTACAGGGTTGCCAGCACGTTCATGAAAAACCACGCAAGTGTGCAACTTAACAACATTTGTATGTCCTGTAAGTTTTATCATGATTTGATAGTCTAATAAAAAGTTATCACAATTCAAAAATTTTCAAATTTTCCAATCTCATTTTAGGTGCCTAGCGCACACGTAGGGTTAAAAATTTCAAAAACATTATCATATTTACATTTGAAACACGTTCAGAATTCATTACATAAACTTTATTTTTGCAAAAGTTATTTTTTGACCAAATATTTTTTTTTATTTTTTGACCAAACTTTATTTTTGCAAAAGTTATTTTTTGACAAAAATAGGTATATTTAAAATATCACTAAAATGGCCACCAGCACCAAAGGGTTAAAGATTTTTAACTTTTTGTGAAACCTGGCACTATTCTGCATTTTTTCAGCAAAATTTCAGTTCACTCGGATGGCGCGTTCCTGAGATTTTTTCACTGAAATTTTTTGATGATATATATATATATATATATATATATATATATATATATATATATATATATATATATATATATATATATATATATATATATATATATAGAAATATTAATTTTTAGCCAAAGTGATTTAGATACTAATGTTCTTCTTCGAAGATTAGTAAAAAAATCTTAGTAAATATCAGCATGTTATTTTGGAAGTAGTTCTTCCCACAGCTTCTGGCCTCGCTCTTGTCCTGAAGGATTCAGCTTATGCGTGATTAAAGCTGTATTAAGTTGAAATTCAGCACTCATTCGCATACATAAAACATTCAAAATTCAATAGATAATTCGCTGTTTTTCGTTGGATTTTCTCATTCAAGAATTTCTCGTTCAAGAATCTCTCGTTTGAAGCTTGAATAGTCTAGTGGGTGGAGCACTGGCTTCTTGCGTGTGGGATCCTTGGTTCGAATCGAGGTTCGGACGAGGGTTCGCGGAAAAAGTTTTGAGTTCTCTTAGCTCTGATTAGGTTCCTGATTTAAATCAGTGGTAAAGTGAGTCGTGGAACAAATCACTTCACACTCGTATTGAAAAAATTGTAATGAAGCTCTATGCAAGCTTTAACCCCCAGACCCGTACGAGGGTTATCGTGGGATTACTTTTCTTTACTTTTCTCATTCATACTGGTTGGTCCGATTTGTCGTAGGACTGTTTACAAGTGACTGTTGAATATTTCGATTGATCCAAACAAAAATCGAACATTCTAGTCCTTGTTATTTTAATTTTGCTCTACCGTTAAGATGGTCAACTTTTACTTGGCTGCTCGGATATTTTAGCTGTTACGAACGTGCCTTTGGTGTATTTATGCATGAAGCGCTATTAAATTCTTAGACCTATTCGTCTCAAATAGATTCATCTTAATCATCCATAAGGGTGTCTCAATGCAAGGTTATGATTCTGAATCAGTGGTTATGATTCTGCTGTATCAGGCAAACGATGTCATTGTCTTGCTTGGTCGCCATTTTGGTTGTAATTTCGGACATAAGCCTTTTCACCAACAAGGGCTATAACTTTCCTTGAATTGGGTTTGGGTTTTCCTTGAATTTCATTTTCATTTGGCCAGTGTTCAGCTTAAAGTGGGTCCTGGCTGCTACATAAGTAGAGCCTAACCGTTGCCGCAGCTCTGAAACATTTTTTGGTTATATTTTGAATTTTAACGTAAAATACGCTCTTTTGGGGGCTTTTTTCTAAGACGCTTTCTTGTTAGAGGCAATGCACATATATATTTCAGGTTATATCGCCTTTTATTTCATAATACGCGAATTTTCTATGCAGTGACTTTGATTGTTATTTTTAAAACGACAACGGGTTTCACGCCTATGTACATATGTATGGTCTATTCTGTCTGACGTACTTCCATATTTCTTCTTTTTCTTTAGTCTTAGAATTGCAAGCTAAAGCCATGATGGCTTACTAAGTCCGTTCTGAGTATAAACTCGTTGGTGAAAAAAAATATTTCTGAGATACAATGTCTCATTTTTTGGCTATGTCGTCATGGATTGATTTCAAATTCGCCAGCATCTGTCAGAATTACGTATTAAACTACGTTTTTGATTCGAGATCCGGTCTAAAGATCTAATAAATAGAACTAAGAACGATGGTTGTGCGTACAAATTTTCTTTGCAGACTTAGATCATCGTCGTGAAGATAAAGTCTATTGCCCAAGAAGAGCTGGTTCCATGTTCTTTCTTCTTTATGTACATATTTGGAAGTATTTAAGTTCCTATTTCTTGTAGCAGTTACGTTGAAGGTGGTCTTTCACTCCTCAGTTTCATCATTGCCGTGCTCCATCACCTAGTGATTTCCCAGTGGCATAAATCTTTCGGCTTACTCAACCTTGGCAATATCTCGGCTTCCATGACTGACGGCAATTACGTCTCAAATATCTTTTTTTCTACACAAATCTAGCTCACGCATTTTTCGTGCACATTACGAACTATTAGAGACGCCCATTTTGCCAATTAGTGAGTCAATGCGTACGCCAAACACCTTTCATTGTTCTCTTGTCTACTAAAATGCCTCATTTCGTATTTCCTGCATGAAAACGTCCTTTGCAGTATTATCCCAACGGTTTTTTGAAGTAAAATATCTTTCATTACATTTTATTATTAAGAAAATAGAAACATGTCTTAACGTTTTTAAAATAATTTATTGAATTATTTCTACAAAAACTTTTAGATCATTTTCCTTAGCCTACTTTGTGTATGTTAATTTTCGTGTTTATTGAAGTGTAAAGTGTATGTGGACTGCGGATTTGTATTTATGGATGGGTATTTATGGATGTGTATTATGTGTTCCCACAGGCTCATATTTAACTTATGAAAAGACAAAAGATTTATCCGCTCGTTCTCCTGAGCCAGCTGCTGCACTGTTTGCCTTGGATTTTTTGTACGTACTCTTAACTGCGAACGCTGACCTCCCTGTAAGTAGTGATTACCATACTCTATATTCAAACCATTAGTATGACTTGATTAGCTGCAAAGATTTTCCACCGGGATGGTGGACTGACTCTTTCTAGTCAGAACATTAGTTTGGTCTCGATCGCTTCAATAGTTGCGTTCTTCAGCAACTTCGAATTGCATGTCACAGATGGCCCAAAGAAGTTCGTTCTGAGTCTTTTACCGCCAGTCGATTCAGTCAGGGTAGTGGCACAGTTTTGGCACTCTCCAATACCGATTTCAGCATATCGATCTTTTCTTCAGTTACTACCAACTATCTCCATTGTTTTTCGAAGTGCTATTTAAATTCCACAATTTGAGTGTCAAAGTGCTGCTTCACTTCTATAGTTTCAGTTTTCAATTGCTGTTGGGATTGTCGCTTGATGCTCATAAGCTGCTGATGTTGCTTGATGCTCATAAACTGCTGTTTACTTTTTTTACTAACTGCTGTAACTGTATTTGTCCAACTTTATTTTATTTTTTTCGTATATATCTAAATATTTTCTAATATTAGGTTGTCGGCCAAGTTTGTGGTCTAATTGCGCCATACCTTGGTCTAATCAGTCCTTCATTTTCATGGGTCATTGTTCGCTGTTGTCAGGTTTCTACTCTGCATCAGATGCCATTTAAAAAAGTGGGTTCATTATCAACATTCCACACAACATTGTTATTTTTGGCTAACTTCCACTTCTTTGAATTCGAACGTTTTCGAATGTTAAAATCTTTCATTCAAGGTACTCTATATGCAACTCTGTCGATTCGTTCATTGTTCTTTTTTTGTCCATATTATTTTAAGTGTCCGATATTTTTCACCTTATAATCAAGTTCGCGTTTTTCACATACTTCTGACACCAATGATTAATTTGTTTGGTAAATAATCCATGGTCTCGTGATTCGTTGCGTTTTTATAATCAAAGCTGTTTACTTTCGAAACCAAACACATTTTTATTACAATTAAAACTCAGCAAACCGATCTATTCCAAAAAACTTTCACAATTTAATAAATTCCCTTTTGCTTGATTCACTAGTTTAAACCGAACTGCCTCGATGTGTTGGAGGACTTTTTTAATGCCCTTGTTCAATATTTCAATTACTCCAAATAACAGTCCGCAAGTTATTTTGTTTTGCTCCGATTTTTGATTGAGTATTCGAATAAATGGTTCCTTGTAAGCTAATAAGAACGTGAATTTGGTGCATGTTGGTATGCAGTAACATGAAAAATCGAACGTTTTAAACTATAAGTATAAATAAAACGACTCTTCATTTTACGTCTTTGGATTTTATAGTTGAATGCAGTTTTTAAGTAGTTTTTATTCGAATATTACACTATTGTAAAGCTTCCATGAACAGAGAATTAACCGGAATCTGATTTGTTTTCTTATGTTTTTTTTTTTCATTTTAAATAGAAGGCGCGGATATTATTGCAGAAGAAATGTTTCATTGAAAAAGGGCAACAATATCAATCTGCCAAAAATAGAAGAATGCCGAAGCAAATTATAATACGAAAGTTATATGCTAAACATACAGCGCTGCCTAAATGATCATTTACCACAAATGATCATTTAAGTGATATGTGTCATATGATAATTTGGTCTAATTACCACTAAATGATTTAATTATTAATCATTAGTATATCGCCAAATGATCGATAAATTATAGTCATTTATTCTTAAATGATTTTGAGTAGCCCGATATTATACATAATTCCTTTGTAAAAAGACGCTTTTCGAATTGCAAAAGAAAAAGAAGACAACATTTTTGAAATGCCAAATTTAAATTCAAAATAATTTAAGAGTTTGAATGTAGCTTTTGTGCGATTTGTGCTCCAAGTTGACATAAAAAAGGCAACATACACTCAAAACTTTTCCAATTTCTCCATTTTTCAAAAACTAATTGCCTTGAGTGACAGACATACGGTGACAGCCTTCATCATTTATGCAAGGGCTGTGTGTAAATAACTTTTAGGTTACTAAGTTAGGTATAAATTATCACTAGTAAATTAGTAATTCAAGTGCCTGTCTGTCTACACTCTTATAAGTAAATATGACATATATTCACTTCAACACGGCATAACAGATCCTGATTATGAAAATAAGCTTATGAGCACACTGCAAACTCTTGACAATAGAGTGTCTTAATTTTATTCTCCAAATTTTTGTTGGATAGTTTTGGTTTTGTATGATATTGTCAGTTGCTGCTAATTTCCTTTCTACTTGTTTGTATATTTTATGTAGTCAGAATAAATAAACCATTTATATTGTAAAAAGTTTTTACTTAACCCATTCCTTAAATAACATGATCCAATTACTGAAATTTGGACTAGACCGCTGACAATTAATACTGTTGTGTTTTTATGAGTGTTCTATTTTGTAAGATATTGCTTCAAGGTAGCTGAGAATTCTGACCTTCGAAAGCTCGAGTGACATTCTAAGAATTTAGCTGGAAGAATTTTCTTTAAACTTTGCGACAGTTCATGAAATAGCTTAACAACCAATCAACAATATGCTATGAATCGTTATGTCTACAGAAAATTCAGTGAATTTTCGTTCGCAGATAATTGCAATTTAGCCTTGCTCATTCAAATTAACTTTGTTTGGAATAACAGAATTCGAGGCCTCATTATCCATATTTGACTTTCTTAAAGTTTGGTTTTATGGTTGCTAGAGCCACTATATTGAAATTTTATAAAATTTCTGTCGCTCTTGAATCAGTATGTAAGATATAATGTACAATTGCATGGAATTTTAGGCTTTTTATATTTGTATCGCCTCTAATGTTTCTTCTACCCGCCTGTCTGGATCAATTTTCGAAAAAATATTTTTTATAAATCGCAGGGAGTGGTGACTTTTATTTGTTACAGCACATGGTCGGGAGAACGTTTCCCTTGATTTCAAGGATTTATAAAGATGTGTTGGCTATTGACTTTTAGTGCCAGTGACCCTTCACTTTCTTTTTAGTGACCGTTCACAGTGCTTTTAGCCGGAAATAGCCTGCACTTTTATGATTGTGTCCAAGAGGTTTGTGTCCAGTTTCATTAAGCTATTTCAAAAGCATCTATAACTGCATCGATAACTGCCCTCAGAAAAGTCACGAAAATAAATAACAAAGGGGTTTTAATTAGCATAAAAGTGGCCTTAGAATGAAGTAAGAGAAAAAAATTTGGTGGAAAAATAGCAAAATGGCGGCGTTTTTCGAAAATCGAGGTTTTTTCCCCCAAAAATCGGTTATAACTAAAAAAATTGCATGCCGATTTTTTCATCCGTAGTTAATTTTAAGGACTAACATGTATGGATTAACGTGATAAAATTTCAGAACGATTGTATAATTTTTTTTTTCAATCATACACGCCAACTTGAAAAGTTTATTTCGAGAAAATCGCGTTTAAAGTTCCAATTCAATATTTTTTTTGTGCGTGGCATAAATAACATATATATAAGTAATACTAGTACACCTTAATGTCTCCCTCTACTTTTACAGCTGCTATGTGAGAGAATAACGTATTCCACTATTTATATATGTACATATTAAACAGATGTTACTAAGAGAAAGTCGATGTAGCGGTATGGTGAAAAGAACGACAATCATAGAAACCATTTTTTTTTTAGAATTTCAATTTTATATTATTAAAATTATGTTTTCAAAGCTTCATTCTAACATATTCTATCAAAACAAAAAAATCAATTTTTTGAAAATTTGAAGGTGCTATGCCCCCTTAAGGACTCTAGTTCATGCGTAGTAGGGTTTAACCAATATATTTTCCTTCGCACATACGGTCGCATCCACTCTTGACCGTCAACAGCAGGTTGACCTTATGTATACCAACTTTTCCAAAGACCTGGACTCTGCCAACCATAGTCTCTTCCTTCAAAAGCTAAAGAATGATGGCATAGCTGGTTCTCTCGTATATTGATGTTTCTCTTACACCTTTGGTCATATCTATATTATAACTTTAAATTGCTGTTTCGTAATTCCGTTTTCTTCTGCATCAGATATCTAGCCACAGTATATTTTTGATCTTTTCCTCTTTCTATTGTTCATAAACGATCTCTTTTCTGTAATACGGTCTTCTTGATTTCAACATATTTTTTATAAGAGATCTTAATAATTTATATACTAAATTGCCAATGTTCTCACTTTCAACATCGCAAAAAGTCACATAATATTATGTAAATGTAAAACGTCACCTTTGAATTCCACCTATTAAGTTTCCGGTTCTCTTCTTACGCTGGAGCTACAATCAATGCAACGCAACATTTGTTGCCATGCTTTGTCGGTGAAACGAGTTACAATCAATGCAATACAACTTTTGCCGTCATCTGTCACTGGCTATATTAACGAAATTGTTTTTCGATAATATGGATCCTTAAAAGTCTCGGAAAGTGATATCAGTGAGTATTTTATCCGTTGAAAGCTGCAGAATATATTGCAAACCAAAAATGAGACAAAAAAACCAATTCTGGATATCATTTGCGTATGACATTTCCCATTTCCCGGACGTTCATAGGAACTGATGGAATTGAATATTTTCAAAAACTTTGCTACCATGCCAAGTTTGAGGTTCGAGCAAAGTTTGCTGCGCAACAAAGTCGTGTTGCATCATTGTAACTGCTCTCATACGTTCTCATGTGTTCAAACTCATCCGCGTTTTGGCTCTTGTGGTGGAAGGTTGTAGCCGGAAAACTACTGAGTGATTTGCTTTTCTCCGAAGGACGGTCTTTCTCTGGAATTGACAAAACGTGTATCAACGTGTCTTATGCCGGGTTTCCACCAAAGAGACAAAACAAAAAACACGGACAAAACATGTTTTTCTGAACAAGAACACGAATGTTTTGTAAAAACTGAACAGTTTCGCGAGCATTTTTGTCTCTGAAAACTGTTTTAGTAAACAAAACACCTTTTTTGTCCGTGTTTTTTGTTTTGTCTCTTTGGTGGAAACCCGGCATTAAACTGCGGTTTCGTGTTTGTTGCGTTGTTTAGGGCGCTTTTGTGTTTGTGTTGTCAAGTAATATATTTAGGTCAAACCCACCATAAACGGGTGTTGTCGAAAATGATGCCTGATGCGTTATCATTATAAACCAACCTAATCCTCGTAAAACAGGATACTCTACTACAAAAAAAAAATGTGTTCAAACTCGTTTTGTTGTGCAACAATGTTGTGTTGCATTGATTGTAACTCCAGCTTTACTGTTGTTGGTCATTATACTTAGCTCCAAGATTAAATGCGATAAACATATTTCAAACATCATTGCCAAGGCCTCTTAATTATAAGGTTTCATAGTCAGAAATTTTCGGTGTCCCCTTTATGTCTATTAAAAAAATACGTTAGAGTCTGTAAAACGCGATTGTACTCTTACTTTTTTCTTTAAATTTTGGGCTCTGTATCGTCCTTATAATAATTATCATTTGCTCTTACATCTTGTTTTCTTTGAATCAAGGAGACTTTTCCTAAATAAACGTCGCCTCTCTAAGCTATTTTAGAAGATTTTAGTTCATGGCTCTCGTTCTTTTTTTGTGTTTAGTGTGCTAAATGCCCGCACTGGCAGTTATTTTTATTCTCAGTTGTTGAAGTTACCTAGGCAACACAATGATCTAAAGTTTGGTACTCTGCCATCGTCGTATGGCAATTTATAACAAAGCCTCACGTGGCTAAGGAAACCACCTGATCAATGGTACAATGAAAGCATCCTCTCTATAGATTATAAGTTTTTTTCACAACTGCATGGTCGGTTGGATGTCAAACTCCGCTTCACCTTGCATTATCGAAAATATGTTTTTTGGTGCGAGTAAACACTGAGGCTTCAGTAAATGATGTACCAAATAATTTCATACTTCATGGGACGCAAGATTTATACATTTCACTTGTAGTCGAATAAGCTTCTCGAATAAGCTTGCATTATCCGGAATATCACTTTTGAAACTCAAAAGGACAAACTTTAGTCCATACAAATGCTATTTCTACTTATTTCTGTACGAATCATACAGATGTTAACTATATAGATGCTCTTTCCATCTGTTTTTTTTTCACTTATTCGTAGCATCCTAGAGTTTTGCTGTCAAGTGTGATCTCCCTGTCATAAATATCTCAATGAGGCAGTGAAATAGGTTCAGCGTAGGCTTACTCGTTCACTGTTGTTTAAATTCAAGATCCCTTACTGTGGTTATAGTGATCGTCTTTCTTTATTCCAAATTCCTTCATTAGATTCCCGACGAGTGTTCCATGGCGAGTGCTTGCTTTTCAAGCTACTCCATTGCCCTATGCTCTCTGATCTTGGTTATATGCTGTGTATACGTAACGTCAATCGATCAGCTAGATGTCAATAATAATATTTCCTAATAATATTTCCTCTTCACTTCACGCGATCTAAAGTCTATTCCCAGGAAACACAACGATCTTCAGCTTGGTCCTTTTCGGCTAACGTTCTCCCAATTTAAGTCGCAAATTAAAGATTTAATTCTTAATGCTCCTTATAATTCTTGATTATTTTACCGTTTTGCACTTTCTTCCATGCTCAATTGTGTATTGTATTAATTTGTTGAAGTTTCAAATATGTATATACTTAATATTTTCAGTTATTTGTTAAGTTTTTCTTTTTTCAAATCTTTTTTGGCTCTTTCTAGTATTGCTATTTTTGTAACTGGGCAGTAGCTAGGGATTCCAATCCCGAACCATTTTTTCAATCCCGGGATTACGGGATTAAAAAATCTCAAATCCCGGGATCCCGGGATCCCGGGATTCGAGGTTCAAAATATAACACTACAAAATAAGTCAAGTTTTTAATAAACAGATTATATTATGTGCCATCATTTCAAAACTACAACAATAAGTAAGCTCAAAACTGTATAAAAAAATATATGTCTGAATAATTACTAATTTATTTAATTGATGCTAATAAAAACAATAATTTTAATTATCCAAAACGTTGACAGTATGAAGACAAATATTTAAAATTACAAATATTACAAATAACAACAAAAAATTACGACAAAAATCACAACAACAAATCACAACTCTTAAAATTGAGATACATAATAAAGTAACATATGAAAAACTCTGCCAAAGTTCATTGGGTTTTTCGGAAGTAACATTGAAGCAATAGCAAAGCATCCAAAGTATCGTCTCCAAGCCTGCTTTTAAATTTATTCCCGATGTTGGACGCTGCAGAAACGGTCGATAAATATTGGTAGGCCTGCTCCAAACTATGCGAGTGCCACCACTTTCGAAAAAATTTATTTCTTTTGCAATGTTTTTAATTAGATTTGTTTCTTGCGGCATTTCATGATTGTTAATTTTCATACTTTTGCAGCTCTTCTTGTAGCATCAATTGACGACTACCTTGTTCTGATTCAATATGGGTATCTACTGGGTTCGCCTCATTTCTTTGGCTAGCAAGCAAAGGGTTCAGCATCTAGATCATTGAAGTATTTTTTTTAAATATTTGTATTACTTGGTTTCCAAAATAGAGATTCTATTTCACTTGGTAAACTTTTGCTGGCACAATGTAGATTCTGGAGATAGCTTAGCTAACCAGATAGCTCAGTACACGGACGCTCTTTTATTCGGTCCAATATTGCAATTTTCATAGCATTCACAAGAATGGACCGTTTTCACCTAGCAGCCTAAATAAAAATCTTGATGAAGTATTAGCAGTGCATAAATTTGCATCTTTGCGATTTAAGGCCTCCACAGTCAATTTTACAAGGAGTAAAACTTCAATAAGTTTCTGAATCGAATCAAACTCAGTTCCTTTTGATCGCTCTGGATATTGCAGGCCTATTAATGTATACTATTTTTCAAAATGGAAAACCGTTCGAGCATTGTCAAGAGATTATTTCATCTTGTTTTACAATCCAGTAAATGAGACAATTAAATGTCTTGCTCGGATTTGACAAAGTTTTGAAGATCGTTATTATTTTTCGTTGAAGCTTTTTTAAAATACAAAACTACCTTACGAACTTTTTTTATGCATGCGCTGATGGCCTTCGTTAGATCTAGCGTGTCTTGCAGGCGACCGGGTTCAACGTAGTAAGCTGATTCAGGAGCGTCTAGACTATCAGCTGCTTCATCAACTCTTTAATCTGGAATGGACCTCCTATTATAGAGAACATCGCAAACTGCCAAAAGGATGCTATGCGCCAAACAAATATGTTGCTCTGTATCAACTAGTCTGCCTTCTTTTCATCAGTTATGATGGTAACAATGTCTTTTCCTAGAGAAACATCAAATGAACCGTTCACCTGAGATACTGCTTGCATAGCCCACAACCTTTTTTTTTGATTGTTATTGAGGATTTTGGTAAATCTGTGTATGCATTCGCTAGTATTAATTTCCTAAAACCATTCGAAGTAACGAATGCACTAAATGCGAAACAGTCCATACTTATTTATTTACAAACCCCTTTGTATTCTCTTGTTAACTGTTACATCGGTTTGTTTTGCTCTATTCTTTACGCATTTTGATGTGAACCTGCATGTTAATTGCTTTCTCATAAATATGGATTCTATTTGCTCTTTTCGAGTCTTAACGTAATTTGATTGCCGATTATGCTTGACTCCCGGCCCCGGAATCCAGGCCAATTTCTGATCCCGAAAATCCCGGGATTAGAACTCATCAATCCCGGGATTTTCGGGACCAGAAATCAGTCGGGATCCCGGGATTGGATTCCCTAGCAGTAGCCTGCGTAAACACTGAAAGAAAAACTCTTGGTTGGTTCAACTATTTTTAATAGTATTGCAACGATTCATTCAAAATCGTTAAACGAACTACGGAAAATAGTTATTTTTATTATGTTAATATAGTTAATTTAACGATATAAAAGTAGTTGGTTCTGGTTATACAAAAAATATCACAACGTTCATGAAATCAACTGTTTTAATTGTTTCATAACCACGAAAATTAGTTGATAAATAGAAAAATATTCATCAATTCACTCAAAACTTCAACGTTTCGAATTATCAACAGTTTTTATGGTACTTAAACTACTTCGCAATAGTTGATTTCAACAAACGTAATTCAGTGAGCAACGTCTTTGGAATTATTCTACGCAAAGTAGAATGGTTTCAACATTTGGACGTTTTTCATGCTCCGAATGAAATTGTTTATCAACCACGCGTCATGGTGCATAAAAGTAATCAACCATTTTCTTATGGTTGTTTTAACTATAGCCCTAGTTGATGCAAAAACAACTAAATAAAACTGTTGATTTTCCATACTCCTCATACTCATACTCCTATTCTATCATAGAAGTTTCATATACTACATGGCAAAATTGTGCTCGGTTTGCTGTTCGATATAATTCATATTCATGTTATGCTGTGAAGCCTTTATATTACGTTGCATGACGCTTTATAAGTTAGTCACATGACAATGTCTTCCACTGTGGCAAACGCAGTGGGCTGCGGCAATTCATCCATTTTTTTTGTCTTTTGTATTGCTAAATCCTGTTGTACGAGGATTAGGTTGGCTTGTCACAATACAAATCAGCCATTGCTTGTCTATAAGACCATTCAACCTAGTAGTGATGCCAACCTATGGTAGGTACCACCGCTAGCAGTGCGGCAAAATTAGAAATTTGGTAAATTCTGCCGCAGCGGCAAATTCGGCCGCAGCCATTGTGCGCGTTACCATACAAATGCTAAATTCAACAAACATAATTCCATACTGCATACTATGCACACTGCGTACTATATATATTGTTGGAATACCATTGTTTGTGGTTGCTTATTTTTTTTGCACCACGGACGTTGTTTAACAACCACGCGTCATGGTGCATAAAAGTAATCAACTATTTTTTTGTGGTTGTTTTAACTATAGCCCGTAGTTGACGCAAAAACAACTAAAGAAAATTGTTGGTTTTACCAAGATTTTTCTTTCAGTGAATGGATTTAAATAAATAAATAAGTAAACTCTTACAACTTGAGTTTCGACTGGGTCATTCAAACCTGCTTCCACTCGCATCCAGGAGAATGGTGATATTAGCCTACTTCACACTCGACATAATTAAGATTGAATTCTTGACTAGTAAAATGGCGACAAATATCCTTGCAGCGAGCAGTAAGTTCAATTGTGCGCTAAAGAAATAACCACATTCCAGCACATATGCTACTTAGCAGATGCTGCTGATTCAAAAGCATAAGAAATTCTCATTTCTTAATAGTTTCCAAATTATCCTTCAAATCCTACGTTGTCCAAGCATTTCTTTTCAAAGTTTTAAACTAGTTTAAAATGCATTATTAATTTCTTATTTATTTATTTGTAATTTATTTCATGACAAATAAATAAAACAATACACATAAGATTATTTGCTCGTCTACAGTCCTGTATGACAAAAAATAATTATATTATTCTTGTATTATTTTTTAATCAGCTACATCAGCTTTGATGGGGCTGACGTCTTCTTACATCGTCCTATGCGAAATTGCAGCGGCAAATCATTTCGTCAGTTTACAAGAAAATACATTGTTAAAAAGGTGTTAAGAAAAATCGTACGATCACCTTGCTCGCATGCAAACATAATGTAATTCTAACGAGGCTTTCTGTTTTCCGGATATAAGTGATTATTCATAGAAATAAACACTCATTCATTTCACACATGTACGTACGTACCTGAAGCGTCCTCTTGTAAAAACGTAGGGTATAGTACCGCAGACACAATCTCTGCGACAAGTAGACGTAGCTTCTCGACCAGAAGTACGATAAGGGTCCGGATTATGTAGTTCCTGTCTCGTCTGGTAAACTTTAGTACCCCTTCGAAAGTTCCCGACCTCGACATCGCCGTCTGAAGCATGTAACGTGAAAACAAAGAGGAAACATTAAAATCCGATTATATCCTGATTGCGATATGTGTTGCAAGCAAGAGAGTAGTCTCGATGATATTCTTGTGCAATTAGTTCATAGTCCATCCATCAGCAAGGTTCGAGTCGTAGGGAAAGGCTTGAAGAGCTTGATGGAAGGAAATGATACTGTAGACAAGATTTTTGTTCTGAAAAGAACAGATAAGGGCAGATGTCTGGAATTTTGGATGTTTAATTTGTGTTCTTGTTTACTAAACAAAACATATTGACGGATAAGTGAGGAGCTTTGGGTAATTTTATCAATAATTAAAGTTCTTTTCTGGGTTAATATCATTTTAACAAACAAACATTGTAAAGTACTATCAACATATTTTGTAGTTGCCTCCACGCTTCGTTTTGACAATTTCAACAAAACTTAAAACAACTGAGCCGAGAAACTACACACAAATATTCAGTCAGAGCTTATTCAACACCGTACCGAAATTTTGTATTTGGCTTCCAGAAATCGCTATTCTGTTTTCTATTCATTAATAAACAATAATACGGAAAACATATGCAGTATACAGATTTCTTTCCAGAGATTAAAGTAATCCAAGCTCATTGGAAAGACCTGGCTGCACAACACGATTCCACAATAGTTCTCTCATGTTGCATACGAGCACATTTGCAGTACACTAACCACTCTCGAGGGTCCTCTACATTATATCCACGACATGTTTTCGACGTATGTGCTTGCGAAAACCTAAATCTACTTCAGGGTTGTAAGTTTTTCCAGCTTCGTCTCTTGATCCTTGTACAACTTTTCTCCGCAATAGTACCGGTTGTTTTTCGTTGGTGCATTCTCGTCGAGATGGTATAATGAATTTGCAGTGTTTACTGTGTTTCACACACGACTGATTCGAATGCCTCTCCAGCCGGCATCTGTAAAAAAAAGCTAGCGTTGACTGTTTGGTAGCCGGTTTAGTTGGCTGGAAGCGGTTGTAGTAGAAGAAATGTTTAGAATAACAACTAACCGAACTGGTTATTGTCTTTATTGTGGAAACTCTGGTAATTGGGCTATGAATTGTAAGTAGGTATATGAGTGTCGATAGTAAGTAAAAAGGATGGTTGTAGTAGCGAGAATCAGAGCGACTTTAAATTTTGCGTCCAAAATATGGTGGCATTTTGGATTTTGAAAAAATCTGGGCTTAACTCGACTGCGTGTTCCTTATAGCCATTACTACCATTTACCGATAGATGCTTGCTTGGTATGGTTGTGTTTTTACTAATGTTCGAAAAGCATTAGTATTAAAATAAAAAACATTAGTATTAAAATTCATATTTCCATGTATATATATACATATATATATATATATATATATATATATATATATATATATATATATATATATATATATATATATATATATATATATCATCAAAAAAATTCAGTGACTATTTCTCGGGAACGCGCCTGCCGATTGAGTTTAAACTTTCAGGATACATTGATGTATATGCAGAATAGGTCCAGGTTTCATTAAATGCCAATTATCTTAAACCCTTTGGCGCCGGCGGCCATTTTAGTTATATTTTTAATATACCTATTATTCCGTACACAAATAATTTTTGCAAAATTTAAGGTAGCATAATGAATTTCGAAAGTGTTTTAAATGTGAATCGGATAGTGTTTTGGAATTTTTTAACCCCATGTGTGCGCTAGGTGCCTAAAAAGAGAACGAGAAAATTTAAAAAAATTTAAATTGCGATAACTTTTGTCACAGCTATTAAATCAATATAATACTTTCAAAACGTATTGGTATTAGTTAGTTGTGAGTTTGTGTAGCTTTTGATGAGCATGTTGGTAACCCTGTAGCTAGGGTAGGCGCTGAAAGTGAAAACCTTCAAATTATCGACTCTCCGGAAAAAATGTCGTTTCTTGGAAAAAAAGCCACTCATATATAAATCTTATGTTTTGTCTACATAGCCAAAGTAAAAAATTTGAAATTTTAAAACGGAATAATCAGAAGTAATTGAAATTTACAGAATGTATTGGTCTTAAGTAGGACCAAGTCTGATAGAAGTGATTTTGGCATGAAAGCAATTTTGTGCCAGTGGTGCCATTTTGAAAAATCACTAAGAAAAATAACTGCTTTTGGCCCTATAAATTCTGATTCAGTCATTCGATTTTAACGACATTCACACAGTAGCTGAACCTTACTTTAAACCACGTTTGGTAGAAATTTGCTTGAAAAATTCGGTTAGAGCTGCCAGCTATGGTAATTTTTGTGTATGAAATTTGAAAAATTTATGAAGAAAATAAAGCTCTTCGCCCTATTGCTTACAGTAGAGTCATTGAACCATAACGAAATTCAAATGGCAAATAAAACTTGTTGTAGACAATATTCTGTATAAATTTAATTTTAAAATAATGTTAGGGTATACTTTTAGTTTTTTGGCATACTTTTAGTACGCGATTTAAGCATAGAATTTTCCAATCGTATTTTCCGATCTTATGGTGAAAATAAACACCAAGGATAAAGATCTAGAAAATTTGAAAAATTTTGCTAATGGTAACACTTAATTTCTTTGCATCCCTATAACTTCCAGTGCAGTCATTGGATCAATACGAAATTCGCACAGCAGGTTGACTTTAACGTTAAGCAGATGCGACATATTTTTTGCTACGGAGCTAGCAAAGGGCTGCCAGCACTAGCCCTTTTTGTTATTTTCGTTCCAATAAATGCTTGCATTCAGTATTTTCATCGCAAACATTTGCAATGAAAATAAATAAAGAATGTTTAAATTTTCTGAGATCTGCACATTTTTCGGATGACAGCCCCAAACACCTTTCTACCGCAGTAACTTTCGATGAAGTCACCGAAATTAAAATGAGCTTAGGTTCAATTTATAGTTAGGGTGTATTAGTTTAAAGTAGGAAAAGTAAGTAGGGGTAGAATACACACTCAAAATCTGTACAAATTCTCTACTGTTCTTGAAACATTAGTTTTTCTAGCGGTTCTGATGCGCTATGGTTTTTTTTTTAAACTTAGGGCCCTCTTTACTCCAGGGGCAATTGGAGCAATGGCCCAGGGCGGTAAATTTGTTAAGTGCTGCAAAATTCTCCATATCGAATCAACTCTGCAGGGTAGTGATCATTGGGACTCAAATCAGTAAGAGTAACTAATTTATGTTTTTTTTAAGTAGAAAATCTATTTGTGTGGTATTTGTAAAGAAAGTTATACGAAGAGGTATTTTTGATTTTGGGGGGGAAAATTATCCTACTCCGTGGCTGCCAAAGTGCATAAAAAATCGAGAAAGTATGTAAAAGTATGAAAAGTATCTAAGTCGAATTAGCAGCACAAAGTGTACATACACGTTTATGACTTTACAGAACGGAGCTTGAAATGATCAACTGCTAATAAGTAAGATAAGGCCATTCTATAGCTGCTTGAACTGGAATCACCACAACTACCAAACCACGCTTGAAGGAAGCAAACGTATTTTACCGTCCTACGACATCAAACCTTCTCCTCTCTGAGAAACACAAACCTACCAAAATTAAGGATTACAATATGACCCGGGTTGTTTTGTTCGACGAAGTAGCTTTTTGTGTGTAAAATCTGCCGAAACAGCCTTGGCTCATCCACAAATGTTACACAGCGCACTGTTAAACATCAAGTTAAAGTCAATGTTTGAGGATTCTTCTCCCAGCGTGACTTTGAACCCTTCACCCAAAATTTGACCGTCGAAAATATGGTCCACATATACACACGTGGACTGTTAAAATTGGCAAAGTAGTCAGTTCCACGGAAGATGATAATCCAAAACACCAAATCCAACTTTGCAAGTCCTTGAAAGAAGAGAATTGTTCACAAAATCCAAAATATGTGGCAAATTTTGAAAACTCATCTCACCGGAATATCTAACCACAAGTCGAAGCAACTGATCAGTGCTGCCATTTGTTTTTTTGAAATAATGCTAAATTCAATTTTATTTAATGCTAAATAATGCCAGATTCTGTTAAATTATAATGTTAAATAATGCTTACTTGTTTTATTAAAATAAACATGATTTGCTATGAAAACAATATCTATTTGTATAATAAAACTAAATTAGAAGCTTAAGATTTACATCTCAAGATGATTCTATATCTATTAAAGATATGTCAGTTACATCTCAATCTTCTTCTCTTGTGTGAAGCTCATTTTCACCAATATTTTTCGAAACATCATTTGGAGTCTGACAATCGAAACAACAACAATTATTTATTTTTAAGTGAATAAAAAATATTAGTGTCAGATGACGAAGATTTTTCTTCATCACTATCCTAACAATTGATTCATACGTTGGTTATCTTGAACTTGTAGATGTCCGAGGCTCCTGGAAGTCTGAGGTCGATGGGACCACATAAATAATTTTTAGCATCATCACGATTTAGTCGAATGAGAAACCTAAATTTACCATATTTGATGCAATCCAAAATTGCCTTAATATCTATCTTTTTATTTTATGTCATTTAATATTTCGCTTTTTCTGCAATGTCAATAGCACTTGTCACTAGCATTGGAATTTCTCGGGAATTGTAAACAAAGAATAAAAGGTAATCTTTATATTAGTGATGGGGAATTTCGTTAGTTTCAAAGGTATTAATCATTACTTTTATATCGTAACTCATTACTATAACTACTATTTGCAAGGACAACTCGGAAAAATGTGTACCCTTACGACAACAACGGAAAAAGTGTGCTCTTACGTGCATGATATTCTTGGAAGATTTTTTAGAAAAAACATTTATTTGTAAAAAATACAATTTTATACTTAAGAATATAACACTCTTGACAAAAAACAGTAGAAAAAGCACTTCATACCAAGCTTAATGAAAATTTAAATATTTTTTGTTCGACTTTAAAATAATCCATCATCCGCATTTTTTTTGGTTTTAGTCTACTCCGCCTGTCCGATATTACCTGGCCTATTTTCAGAAATATTCTCACTGCGAACAGAAGTTGCTGGTACTTCTAAATATTTTTTTCGCGAATTTTCCGAATCTTGGATAAACTTGTGACCTTGTTTTTCACCATGTAGAGGATTTTGATTCCTTAGAGTTTTAGGCTCTTCACCGAATTGTCATATTTAAATGAGGGTCCGGATGTTGGAATTGATTTCGCACCTGCAACTAATGTTTCGAATGCAGCCCACAATCCAATATCCTCATCAGGTCTAGTTGTTGTGCTTGGGATTGCACTGGTTATAGATTCTTCAATCCCAAGATAATTACTTGAAGTTTGAATGACATCAACTGAAGCTTGCACGTTAGTTTTTCAGCTTTTTCCTTTACTTTTAAGTCGTTCATTACTTTCTGAGCACCACTACTATATATACTTTATTTTCTTGAAAGCACAAAAGTGTAGTACTGGCTTTAATGTACTTTTGGTTACGATGGGTCTGCAGCGATTTTTCAGCGTGCTCAGGAAAATATTTTTCGCGCAATGTTATCATGAAAGTCGAATATTTTTGTGGATATACTTTATTACTGCTTTAGATGACTTTATAATCACTTACCTTTATAAATAAATTAACAATCTATCGCCTAAATTTCAGCGATTTAACTATTCGCGACAATGGTTTTTTTCCAAAAATCATAAAATTTTCATTATTTCAAAATCAGACAGCTGTCACTTCATTTTTGTACTTTTCATGAATTTAATTCACCACATAATTCAGGAAGTTTCAGTCCATGAACGTGACTGGAAGTACACGAACAGAGCTATTATTGAGAAAAATTTGATGTGAATAGAAGAGTGCCAGATTATTCCGAAATCTAAATTTAAATGCTAAAAATAATGCTAGATGCTAACTCCGAATTTCTAATGCCGTTTTTGAAAAAACAATGCCAGATCTAGCATTCAAAATGCTAAAATGGCAGCACTGCAGCTCATGCGTGTTGTTCGCAAAATTTGGTGCTCTTTGATCACGGACTACGCGGAAAAGCCAGTTGAAAGTATTAAAGGCTTGTTGAAAGTATACAACAAGATGTCAGGCTATAGTTGATAGCAACGGATGTTGGTTTATGCACACGTAAGTGCTATTAAGCAATAGTTCTCAATTTCTTGTCTACTTTTTCGCCATGAAAAAATGATAAGGTGGTAAATATTATTTTCCTCGAGCGGAAAGATCCCGAGAAATAGCTGTGCAAACAAGTAAATTGATTATATATATGCGTAGTTGTAAATGTTCAAGGAAAAAATAATGCCCTAAGCATTGATCCACAAGCCCATTCTTAATAATTATTATTTCATTCCAATTATCTTATTTGCCTAAGTAATAGAAATTATTTGAGCTGTGTGGTTAATTCTTATGACTTCATTACTAAATGATAGTTTGATTTGATGCTAATTATTCACACTTTATCCTGCTTTTTTTCTCATATCTCCCTTCTCTCTTGTAACTCTTATTTAACATTGCTGACTTCACGTTCATCAAACTTAAATTTGTGTCAGTGCACGGAACAAAAAAATTATAGGTTCTGGGAAAAATTGATCTTTCCGAAAGCAGCCATCGTTTAAATTAACTGATAAATGTCACTTCTGCTCATAAATCTGGTATCTCAGCGGTACTTGCCACACTTACATAAATTTGACAGAAGTAATTGAGCAAAAACTTTTTCGAAGTTCATGCCAAAATTCTCGAAAATACGAAATTGCATAGCGGGTAAACGAAGAGTTGTTCCTTGCTGTCATCACTAGAAGCAAGTCTGGTTAACTCTGGAATTTAGTAAAAAGTTTCAAATGCAATACTTATTGGAAAATGAGCCAATATATCTTTAGAAATGATAAGATAGAGCACACTTTAGCAGACAAGATTTTGTCTTGCAGTCAATATCTTCTAAAGTTAGTATCTCGTATCAATCTTGTACTAAGATAACGTCTCGTGTTAGTAATTTTCACATTTTATTTTATAGATTTCATAGTTTGATAAGTTTAAAATTTCTTAGAGTAACAAGTTTTCAAGAAAATTTCGCAATAAACTTTTCAGGATAAAATTTCTTAGTTGAATATTTGGAAAAATATCTTAAGAAGATATAAAGCTAAGACACCTTTGACTTTATATCTTCTTTGCATACCTTTGAAAAAAAACATTTTTGTAAAGGCACTTTTACAAAGGCACCTTTGACTTAGATTGATTATTTCACTTGGATAAAATTTGTGAAACATTATCATAAATGTAGCACGTAGGAGCTCTAAGTTATTTAAACCACAACCAATATTATGAAATACATCATTTCAATAAAACAAAACGTCACATTTAAAATATTTTCAATAAAGATAGGATTTTTTTTGGTCATTTCCTTCCTTGAAAGAAAATTTAATACTGCGAATTCATGTCATTCTTTTCAGTTCAAAAGACCTCAAAAATACTTCCAGGTGAGATAATGTCAAATCTTGTCTGCCATTTGAAACAGACTACATTTTCTTCCGGTCTGATAACTTTCATAATGAAATTTTCCTATTCTGCTTGCATGCAAATCGAAAGAAAGTGCAATCCGTTTTCACTATGAATCCTTTTCAGACCATCTTCAACAATCTCGTCAACTCTATCTCTGACCCGGTTTTGAGCTTCTATTCACCTTTACCCGTTTCCGACCTTACGGAAACTGAGGAAAATTATACAGTGCCGGAAAGGAAAGAATTTGCTAGCATTTTCGAATATTTTCTATTCGAGACATTTTACTCGACTAACGCTATCATGTCCGTTCGCTTGACAATAAGTGTCATCGTTTCTCTAAGCACTTTAATATCTGATAAAACCGTGTAGTGACGTTAGGGAGTTCTATGTGACATGAAATTCAGTTTGGCTAGGTAATGTGTCGTAAAGTTTCATTTCACGTTTTGTGGGATGAAAGTGATCTTATTGCATTCCTTTGCAGTATGATTTTCAGAAGAAGTTGGTTCATTTGAAGTAAACACCCAGAGCGAATTCTTCGGGCTCCGAAGCCGAAGCGTGTAGAAAACTGTTGAAGGTACTTGCATCTGATTGTATTTTTCACAGTAAGATATATTTTTCCCGAAAAAAAAACTATTGCTATGTGTTTCCATCAATAGCTTGTGAAATAGTAATTTTGAATAGTCTTGATGGAAAAGGATTCGGCTGTGAGTTTGGCGCCCAGCGTGGGTCATTCCTAATTAAAAGCTCATTTTGTCTATTAACTTTTTATAGTTAAATGTACTGTTAAATAAGTAGTAATCACAAATTGATGACCAATTTGAAACAGAGCCAAATAGCGATTAATGCCTGACCGTTCGCCGTAAAAACAATGAAATAGCAAAGTAATTATGATTGCGGTGATCAAATCAGAGTAGCGGTGATAGCGACTCAATTGAGCAACAAATTGGCAAAAACGAATGGCAAAAACTCTTGTCTTTAGCTCTAGAGCGACCAAAATGGGAAGATAATAGTTGCTATAAAAGAGTATTGACTCAAACGTAAACTGAAATCGCATCGAGTCATTGTCAAATGACGAGGGTACGATAAAAACGCACTCTAGGATTGTTTAAGTATCACTGTGAAATTAATCACGAAATTTATAGTGCTGCTAAGGTCTTCCGTTAAAAATTTGTAATCGAATAACCCTAATTAATGGAATTAATTATTAAAATACGACACTAATTTTGTGAGTAACGATTTGATTGACTTCTCACTTTATTTTCATTTAGAGCAGGAAAAATAAGAACAGGAGGGTCTAATTCATTGAAATATAGATCAACTCTTACAATAAAAATGTGTTTTTATTTGTGTATGCATTAAAAAAAGGAAAATGAAAAACGTTTTTATTGTAATGAATTCAATGAAAAGCAATTGAAAAATGTAAAGGTACCACCAGAAAATTTCATTGATTATTTCAAAATCGGCTGCTTTTTGTATGTTGCACGTAACATAGGAAGAATTACATTAGCTATCTAAATTAGTTATCTTTTAGTTATCTAAACACATATTAGCTATCTCTATTAGTTATCTCAATTAGTTATCTAAACACACTTATTGGTCCAAAACTAAATTAACAGGGTGGATTGAAAACATCGAGGAGACTATTGATTTGAACAGCATCAGACATTTTGATTATTTTCGTGCCAATTAATGCCAGCTATAAATTTTCACATGATTAACATATGCCAAATGTTTTAGTTTTCCAAGTTTTCAAAATCTTGCAGATGGTAACCCGAAAAATCTTTTTATTCGTTTAACTTCCGATGCAGTCATCGGATTAAAATGAAATTCACAGATATCGTTGATTTTGATTAGATTAGATTAGAAAAGATTTTATTTTTAGTTTTTTTTGTACATTATTAATCTCATTTAAGTACCATTTGCAATAGAAAAAATTAATAACTGGCGGCTATAATATTTTGGCCTGATGGCTCTTGATATTTTTACTGTCTTTTTGATTATCTTTTGAATTTTCTTTAATCTTACATGTTAATTATAATACCCAGCCGTGTACAGTGGCTGGGATTAACCTAGCAATAGTTACTTAAAATCTATCTTACGCTATGACTTAAGTCTAACTTATACTTAACTAAGCCTAACTTAGCCTAATTAGACCTAATTCCTTACCGTAGGTCATACATCTAGCCTCTTCTAATTGTTGGGGGGCCTACATAATTAAAAAGCGCATCAATGAGCTATCGTTGACTCGCTACTTTCGCGGGGCGCATAAATGGCTCATGAGAGCCACCTGTACGACCAAGTGACCGTATCAGTCCGTTCTCATGTCCGTCTGTCCATCCGTAGAATCGTGTCGTTAATTTTACAGCCCCGACTCCTCATACAGGAGAAGGTTCTTCGGTCACTTTTTAGTCACCGGGTTGCAGAACCTACCAGTACAGTAGCGGAGGATTCTGCTTTCGAATACCTCCACTTCTGCCATGGCAGTTTTGGAACAGCTAATCCAGGATGGGGAAGCATACGTCACGATAGGCCGGATCAGAGTCTGGTAGCAAATGGACTTAGCTCTGGTGGTCATGCCCATCTTTTTGGCAAAAAGAGGTCTGATGCGTTGAAATGTGGACTTAGCAGCTTTGATTTTACGCCGCACATAAGGATTAAACTTCAGAAATTCGTGGAAGTCAACACAGAGTTACTTTAGAGATGAGGTTGCAGTAATCTTAGAGGTTCCGAACGAGACAGCGAGTATTTTGGCTTTGTTGCGGATTGTTTGAGATCCCCGATACTTAAAAGGATTGCAAAATACACAGAGTTGTGTCTTACTGCTATTTGGTTTGATGCCCCATTCGTCAAAGTAAAGACTTAGTTCTGCCAAGTAGTATTCCAGGCTCTTCGCTGCTTTGAGCGGGTCTTTGCTCGATGCGAATAAGAACGTGTCGTCAGCATATTGGAGGACTTGGACTTGAGGTTGGCTTGCTGGAATAGGAAGATCAGCAGTGAATATTGTATAAAGAATTGGTTCAGTGACAGAGCCTTGTGGTACCCCTGATGTAACAGGCCCTTTGGTTGAATTTGCAGTGAGTCTTGAAACATCTTCCGGGAACCCAAACTGGATCAACTTAAAGAAAAGGCCTTCATGCCATACGGAATCGAAAGCCTTTTCGATATCTAAAGCACACACCACCGTTGGAGTGTTTTGCACATTCAAGTGAGACACAATTTGATCCAGCAAGCATGAGATGGCATGCTGCGTCCCGTTTCCAGCCAGATTCTCTCAAAAATCTTCCCCAAATTAGGGAGCAGAGAGAATGGGCGGAAATTGCTGGCTTCATTGCTTTTGCCCTTCTTATGAATAGGAACAATTTTAGCCACTTTCTATGAGTCTGGAAAGTAACCATTGTTCAGGGCATTGTTAAACACAATAGAAAGAATTCTGAGCATAGAGAGTGGTAAATGTTTAATAATGAAATTAGACATTCCATCATGCCCAGAAGACTTTTTGCTTATTATACCACGCAGCAGTTGCACCAGGTATCCACTATTAATAAAGTGGAGCTGGTCATTTGCATTTTGCGGATCATCTGAAAGTTTCTCGGATGTAAATGTGGCTAGTGGCTAGTGGTGTCTATTGAGAAAGCGATTGACCTCCTCTTTCACCATGTGACTGTTATTGGCTGAAGGCGGAGCGGTATTTAGCTGAGATCGGAATGTCGATGCAAACAATTCCGCTTGCCGATCAGAGTTGCGCATAACAACATTGTCAATCGTTACTACCATCTCCTGGCTTTTGTAAGTGCCAGGAAGCAAATTGATTTCCTTAAACATATCGGGGCCTGGTCGAATGTCGGTCAGCCGCTGCACAAGACGCTCACTGCGAGAAATACCAACCATTTCAGCAATTATCTTGCTGAGACAGTTGTTATTCGAGAGTAGTGACTTGTACATCGGGTGATCCCTCCCATGACTATGGAAAATTCGCTTCAACTTACAGCGCCAAATGCGTCTCACTTGCATGTGCTTAACGATTTCCGGCGGCACCGCGTGGTTCTGATATTTATTAAGTGTGGTCAAGCGTGTATTCCAGACAACGGTTTCATTTATGATGTTACTAACTGACTCTATTATATTATCGATCTGATGGTTCGTTAAATTTTCCGTCACACAAACGTGAAGATTTTTTACCGCAACGTCTATGTCACGCTGAAATTGGCCCCAATCCGTGTTTTTAAAAGATCTTATTGTCTTTGGGGTCTTTCCATGAAGCTGAAGAAGTGATCAGATATACCAGCTTACGTCCAGCAGTGTGGTAGATCAATACTGCTGCACAGGTCATCTGACAGGAGAAAAAAATCTATGGTTGAGTTACTACTTGGTCTCGTTGGTGAGTTCGGAGCAACTACTTTCAAGGTAATAGGAGGACTGCTTATTTGTAGCCATTCAAGCAACACCTTGCCGTTTCCATTTGTTACGGAATCTACCCATTGTGGGTGTCTCGAGTTCAAATCGCCCCCGACAAGTGAGTATTTATATTGCGATATGAAATGACTCCAAAATCATGCAACAGACTTGACTTTGACGAACTACATCGAACGTATAAAGATACAACAAGGATTTGCCTGTGATCTGTTGTTTTGATCACCGCTGCAGCAATCGCACAGCATTTTAGATCGGGAATTGGAATGGTCTCCATGTCCAGATTACTCCTAACCAGGAGTGCTGATCCGCCAATTTGATTGTCAAAGACAGTGGCGAACCCTCTAAAGCTGACTTTATGGAATCCCGAGAGTCTGGTTTCTGTTATCATTACTCATCCAGGTGTTGCGCGGACGCTGTTTGCGCCATCGAGATATGCGAAACGCTATTGAATGTAGCCACCTCAACCAATTTACTTAAGAAGGGTAGTCAGCAGTTTCAGAATGGCAACCAGCCCTTCAGTATCAGTTCCTGCTGCCAATACTTGAGTCATAAAGTTATTTATCAACCCAAGGTTAGCATTGGCTGGAGATGATCCCGAAGGGATTGGAGCTTGTTGAGCACCAGAAACATACGAAGTTGTATTTCCGACTGCCTGTGCGTTGATTTTGACGTTAGCCAATTGTACTAGGCTTTTGATTATACTTTGGTGTAATAGATCAAAGTAAAATGGCACCTATAATTTTTTCTTAAGTCTTCATGATCTTTTCCAAGCTCCCATAATTTCTTAATAGACTCTCAAGATTTTTTCTTGATCCGTTTGAAGTTTTTTGCTCACATGATTTTTTCTGAATTATCAAAACTTTTGTTACACCCCCTGAATTTGTTTTTAGTTCGCATAAGACTTCTAATTTTTCTTAAGCTCCAATGATTTTTACTAAGATTTTTACTTACAATAATTATTTATATCGATTTTGATAAATAAACACAAAAATATGATGAATAGCTAGCAGGTTGTCCCTGGGAAACTCGTGGGAATTCACACCTTGTCCTTTGGGAAAATGAAGCATACAATTTTCCTTTCGAGGGAATTTTAGCCACGAAAGCCTCACAATACTGAGGCATAGTGAACTGATGGCAGAAAACTATAATATACGAATTCCCAACAGATACTACAAGCGTTTCAATGAAAGTGGTGATTATATAGAGAAGTAAATAGAGAAGTAAGTTTCATATTTTATAGCTAAACGGTTTGTGTTTTTGTTCTCTTGTAACCAGATATGTAAGAGACCAATGCATTACAGTGGGAGTAAAAGTTTCACATTTAATTAGAGTCACCAATTGTTTGTGCAAACTTCACGGTTTTGAACACAATCCAAGCATTGCCGTTACTACAACTCAAACAAAGCTTGCTGTCAAAAATGAATTTCGTTCCATTTTTGTATGCAGCTTTTACCTTGTCATATTTTTAACCAGTTGATTTTTACTTTAAAGTTGGCTTTTGCAAAACTTAAAATATCCATTTTTTGACTACTTCTAGATTGTTTTGATATGATACTGACTTTTTACGAATAACAGAGTTTCACTTGACAATATGCTCATAAATGCTAAAAATTACATTTACTGGAATAAGGAAAAATTTGTTTCATCGCTTCTCTAAGCTTTCTGTTTTCAAATGTCCAGCCAGTTAATTTTAGTTGCTTCCATATCATAGTACCAAATATTATTTACATGCACAAATGATCTCAATTGTGGTCCTCTTTTGAATCTCGGAGCAACGATAGTCCGCACGTACGCTATCACTGCCACATCATAAAACCTGAAACTTCACTTGCTATCCAGCAACGACCGTGAAAAATTTTAAATTGAAAATCATCTGACCTTTTTTCCGCTCACCATTAAACTTCCGTTATTATTAATGTCCTGCCTAATAAATATTCACTATTGTCATTTATCCTTCAAAATTCATAACGACCGTTTCACCCTCGTTGAAACCGTCTAAGTAAGCCTGTCGCTATGCTTTTTCACTTCATATTAATTCCGAGAGGTTTGTCGAAAATCTGCTCTGTGGTAGATTGTATTAAGATGACGACGATCTATCGATTTTCTTTGCTTTTTTCCCATTTTTATTTTCGGTGAAAAGATGGAAAACTTCTTATACGTTATTCTGATAATATCATTATGTTAACGGTCCTATCACATTGTCGATGTTGTCATCTGGGGGCAATTTTTATGATCATCGAAGTAATGAATAATTGAGTGAGTATCGAAATTGGAAAATGTGAAACTATGGACGAAGATTGTACCTTGATTGCTCAAATTGAATAAGAGTATGAATCTAAGCATTCGCAATAAGCTTTTCAATTGCTCACTTACTGTATTATTTCAAGAAATTGGCTGAAGATTTGTGATTTCGTGGCAATATATTACATTTTTTCGTTCTATACAAGAAAACTGGCATCTTTTTACGCTTCTTCCGTTCTTACATCGCACAGCCTTTATCCAACACGGCAATTTTTCACAGAGGGTGTTTCGAATAATATATAATTTAATTTTTAAAAAGAAATGAATCTGTACTTTACAAATCAAACTACGTGTTTTAATTTTATTTGAAGTTTTCAGCGTCTTTTGCTATTGCATGATAAAAGCATCTGGCCGCTAAAATCTTGCCTTAACTGGCATCCTGGTAATCAGTTGAATTTCCCGTTAATTCTCTTCGTAATCGCTGAGAAATTTTGACAGTGTTTAATTGCATCTTTACTCGAATGGCGGACTAATTGATTAGTGTCCATTTTATCTAAGTGGTCCAGGGAGAAAAGTTGCCGGCATAAAATATGATTTCATTTGGTTAATATCAGTAACCGTATGTTTTGGTAAACAAAAAAAGATGTATGTATATATCTGATTTTTCACTACTTTTGATTTAGATTTTAGGCGTATATTTCAAGAGCATTCACACATTATTTGTTTATGAATAGTTACATAGTTTCAAATGCAGTGCTTACTAATGTATGACAGCTGTCAAAATATTACTACCATGTCATAGCCACACGAACCAATCACGGCGAACTGAAAACAAAATATCATTTGTATACACCCTATGTAGCACAGTTTCAGGACAGCTACGTTGGCAGTTAACATTTCGACATCACTTCACATTTCCTCCATTGAATTTTGTGAAACATGATAGACAGCTGAGTTTCATGTCGGCTTCAATCAAGCTTATCACAGGAAAATTCTGAGAGGAAATTTGACGATTTTCATCTGATTGGAAATTGATTTTATGGCTACTCAGAAAAGTGTATACAATCGTTGATGTCAAGTGGAAAAAATTGATTCCAGTGAAAATAGATAGTAAGCAAGTGTAGTTGAAAAAAACGTTTTGAACACTGAGTAATAAATCTATTTTAATTTGGTTATTTTCATTCGAAGTACTACTTTTGGAATTATTAAAAATAAATATGTTCCTTGTAGAAAATTAAACAAACAATATTATTAAGCCAATGTATAAAGAACTTGTGTAGGCCTAAATGGGCGTATTGGTAACGTGCTTAGTTACCCTTTAGGCCTATACTAGCTTTGCAGCCGTTGTAATGCATCATCAATTGATCATTTTGTGTCCAAATTGCAAATTTCTAAAATGTGTTTCGAAGACGTTGCAAAAGTCTTATCTGCTTCCGAGGAAAGTGTGAAGCTTATATTGAATACCATTAATCGATTGCTGGGTACTGTGATGTCCGATGGTGATATTACGTCACGTGTTTCTGCTGACGCCGGTGTTTCGTCGGTCGGTGTTGTATCGCGAAATAAACAAAAATCATGTGCACAAAGTATTAGCTTGAATCCTTTTAAGGGATTTGCTAATATTCACCTTCTGCAATACGTAATGTAGCCGCTATATGTACTGAGCTTGCTACCTTGATGCTTCGACCGTTTTAACTTTGCAGTCTCCTGAACATCTTCATCACGATGTTTCCAATACGAATGCTGATGCTGTTTTTATTGCCTGATTCACCACTTTTTTGCTATCAAATCGCGCTCCGACAGCAACTCACCCTGAACCTTCAAAAGGACTTCCTCAACCTCAGCAATCTGCTCGTACTCTACCACGTCTAGTTGTTGCATCACCGCCTTAAAACGTGATTGTTTCACGTTTCGCATATAATACTTCAGCGGAAACAATCAAGGAATGCACCGCTGCCAAACTTGTCTACTCGCCACCTCTGCTTCTTTGTAAGGAGCTAACACCAGAAAATCTGCAGAAGTCAGAAAAGCCATCGTTTAACATAAGGTAACTAACAACTGCTGGTACTGATGTTCTGCTTCAGAAAGACTTTTGGCCTTCAACCGTTCTGTTTAAAGAATTGATCAGCAATTCTCTTAGAAATTTTCATCCTACTGGACCAAAGAGCTCTCTTACATAAAAATTGCATTAAATGTTTACTTGCTTCTTTAACATGATATCTTCTGTAAAATCCGCGACTGCGCTGTCTGCGGCACATCAGATGGCAGTTGCGTTCTAATCGGTGTAAATAAGGCACTATATGGAATACTATGCACTGAATTTCCTTCGTTTCCCTCTCCTGTTGGATGTGTTCTTGTTTGCATTTCCTCAGCTCAATCCATCTTTGTTCCGACCATCTTTCTCTCTTGTAACAGCCCTATCTTACTTTATGAACGTTTCTGCCTTAGCACTAAGTTTTTTACTGCTTCCCTATTGATATGTGAAGATTTCAACCTCCCAACCGCCGATTGAGATACTTTATTTCTGCCAATCGTATCTGCTAACAGCATGTCACTGCTTACTTCTTCTTTCCTTTCACTGTACTCCTTTCCCCTACTCAATACTTTTCCAAATTCTAATAATAAAATTCTTGATTTTATTTTGTCCAATGTTCTTAAGTGCTCCGTAACTTTTTATGTACTTCTTGATCTCTACCATCCTCTACTTTATGTTTTTACAAATCTTCCTCAATTATCGTACGCAAATAAAAATTGGTTGTGTCTCACGTTTCAATTTTCGTAAAGCAAACTTCTCGGCCATGACCAGTGAAATAAATGAAGTTAATTTGCTCTCCTTCTTTCATGGTCTGCCACTCTTGAGGGAAAATATGCTGCACAAAATAAATATGTTCAAAACTACAGGTTCTCAAAATGACCTTAATGAATATAAGACGTTCTCTTCCGAAGTGAAAAAAAATACTAAGCTCGCTATACACTCTAACATCAATCACATTCAGTCTGATTAGCTGTAATCTTTTTGATCGTATATTCACTCTCTTAAAAGCTCCTTTTATATTCCCAACTGTATCAAGTAAAACAATGTAACAGCCTCTACCTCACAAGATGGTTCCGAACTTTTTGCTTCTTACTTTTCTTTCTTCTTTTCGCAACAAATTCTCCCTCTTTCCATTACTTTGCTTCGCCGATTCTTTCGAACCTTATCCTGTCTTCGTACAAATCCTATTGAAGTAGTATCCTTACTATGCTTCCTTGATACTAGCCTTGACTGTGGTCCTGATGGTATTCCGAGTACTCTAGCTAAGTCTTTATCTTCTTCCTTGTTTGTTGTTCTTTCAATTATTTTACGCATTCAGTCCCTTTCATATAGAAAACGGCAAAAGACAAAGCTTGTGATTTTGTTTTTTTTTCCTGTAATTATTGCCCCGTTTCCATCCTTCTCTACTTCAGAAATCTGCTTGAAAAAGTAGTTTACACTTGAGTCTACTTTTTTGTCCAATCTTTTCTTGCTCCAGAGCAGTGTTGGCTCATAAAAGGCAAATCTACATAGCACAACTTGCTTTCTTTCACCAATGTTGTTGGTTTTGCCTTGTTTCGGCAAGAGTAGGTAGATGTAATTTATGCAGCTTTCATTAAGGCTTTTCATTCTGTAAATCATGGTATTTTTCTTCTGAAGCTTGAAAGTTATGGCATCTCAGATCCTCTACCCGCTTGGTTCACTTCCTATGTTGTTGATTGTACTTGTGTCGTAATTGGTAATTCCTTTACCTTTGTTCAATTTTTTCTTCCCTCAGGAGTTCCGCAAGGTTCAATTCTGGGCCCTCTGTTGTTCCTGCTGTTTATTAATGAGCTGACATCTTGTATACGTCCTCCTTGTTTCTTTTATGCTGTTGACTTTAAGATGTTCAGCGTAATCGAGGCATTTGACGACTGTTATCAGTTAAGAAATGATATCTTTGCGTTAAATAACTGGTGCATTGCTAACGCACTTATTCTGAATATCGCCAAGTGTCACCAAATGTGTTATACGTATAAAATTACATTTATTAACTTCTTTTACAGTGTTTTAAATTCCTCTCTTAATGATGCTGACAATTTCAAGGACCTTGATGTAATATTGCTGTAAAAGAGCCATAGGGGCGAGTTGGGGATTGCAGCCTCGTACTGTTGATTGGCTTTGTTATGCTGTAGTTGAGCCAATTTTGTTGTTTGGGGTGGCGTTTTGGTGGCAGGCTGCTCTTAAAGCTACCTGCAAACGGCAGTTTGAAAAAGTGCGGAGTACGGCTGCACTACTGGTAACTGGAGCGCTCCGCTCCACTTCTACTAAGGCACTTTTCGTGCTGCTACATTGGCTTCCAACTAATCTACTGATATCGCAGCAAGCTAATCTTGCTTCTGTGAGACTAAATTGTATCTCGGCATGGAATAGAATAGAACAGAACTCGGCCATGCGAGGATTTCGGTCGAGCGAGTTCCCGCTCCAGCGGGTGTTGACTACATTGCTCCGCAATGCCTACTAGATTTGGAGTTCACAGCTCGCATTCCTGGTAGGGATGAATGGTGTGATGGTGTCACCCTTGAGAGTGGGCTTATCCATGTATACACTGACGGCTCAAAGCTAAACAATAGAGTCGGGAGTGGTGTTTGCTCAGATGAGCTGAATCACAAGATGTCCCTCAATCTACCAAAACACTGTAGTGTCTTTCAGGCGGACGTTGCGGCTGTTTATCACGCAGTCCACTGGCTTCTGTGTAATCGAATATTCGGGGTCAATATTGGCATTTTCACAGATAGATTAACGATTTCTGTTGGATTTGTGGCCATCTCATGTTCCAGTGTCCGGCTTTGGCTAGGAGAAGGTTGGCTGCACTTGGTGCACCCTTTCTTTCAAACCTGACAAAACTGTCACTGGTCAATTTAAAGGGGATAGTCCGGTTTGTCAAAAGAAGCAGATGATTTCCTGATTTCAGTGAGTAGGAGAGAGTCTCTAATTATTGTGGCATCACAACGGGCCGCTCTTGTGCCTAAGTGTATTGGTCGTCAGGCCTCTGTAGATCGGCAGCCACTTCAACCTAACCCAACCTAACCTTCATGTGATATTCGATTTGAAACTCAAATTCGATCAACATATAATGGACTTCACTGCCAGTGCTTCTAAATTGACTGGTTTTATCCTTATACCCTCCAAACCCTTTGTTAACCTCTCCACATGTTTGCATCTGTTCCCGTCTCTTGTCCGTAGTATTCTGTAATACTGTTGACAAGTGTGGTGTCCCCATTACCAATAGCTTGTGCATTCCTTAGAATCCGTGAAACGTAGGTTTACCCATGCTTTGTTTTATAAATTCAACACTCCTTATTGTGAATGTAATCATCGACTATCGATAATGAGATTCCTCTCCTTGAATCTCGAAGAGTTTTCCTTGACGAGTGTCTCCTCTTCAAATTGTATTACCGTCTTGTTTATATATTCTTATCTGTGCAGCCGGATTTCTTTTTGGGAATCTTGTCGATTTGACAGATTCGCTTTCATGTTTAACGTTCCTTTCGCGCGAACTGATGTTTATTTTTCACCGTTATGACGTATAGATGATAGCATAACGAGTTGAAACTCGGGTTTCTTCCGTTGATGTTCTTTGGACACGAAATCCTTTTAAAAAATGGAATCTTGAAATATCATGTCAATGTTTCAGATTGCTAATTATTAAATTTGTTATTTTATTTATTTTTCTATTAAGTTCTTTTTACATAATGTTTTGCCCCATTTCTTGGAGTATTTGTTCTTTTACTGTTTTTTTCTAATCTGTAATTGGACGTAAGTCTGTTGTATTAGAGACTTGAACAAATAAACGAATAAACTTCAATAAAACCTCCTCTACAACATCCGCCAAATGATTCATTCACTATATTTGTCTTCTATATTTTGCTGACAATTTCTAACAGAATTGAGTACATTGCTCATTTGCTCCAGTCAATAGCAATATTTTAGCTTGATGTTCTCGAAAATCATTCACTTTCACTGCGAAGCTCATTTTCCTGCCAACTACATAAATTATCAATTTCGTAGCCAAAATTTCCGCACTGGAAAGAAGAAAAACAAAAAGAAAACGATTTATATCCAATATCCTTTCGGCTATATCTGAACGCAATCAAGCCGGTATCCATATATAAAAATGGACAGGAAATATTTTTGTTCCATTTCAACCAGAAACGAATCGATATTCGCAGCACAATTACACGTACATCGTTTTAGAGATACATTTCTATAGATCTGTGCCGTACATATGTATGCTAGATGTTGGCTTGCAATCAATTTGTTTGTGTCCTTAGGCATGACAAGGATATTCAGCCAAAAACAAGTCCTTGCAGACTTTCGCTTCCGAACGAAATCCCACAAAGGTTCAAGTTCGAGGTAATCAAGCAAAACATTGTGGTGATCTTATTCTATATCTTTTGCTATGTCATAAATACAGATAAATACGTATTTTATCTTGACGCGGAGTCGAAGGAAATAATAAAAATTGGGCTGTGCGAGCGAGGCAAATGGAAATCGCCATTGAATCGAAATGCGTAGAATTTCTTCGAAAACACTGAATTCAATAATATAATAAAAGTTCCGAGGCTCGCTACCATTATATCGACGGTATCTGCACGGCCCAAGAGCTCGAATCGATTCATCCAGAAGGAATACTACTCTCTGGCTGTTACGATGGCAGACGTAATTTCCTTTTCTTACGACTCTTCTACCGAATGAAAATCATCAGATGGATTACTTTCGGAAACATCAGCTGTCCGCCAAAAATTTCGACAAATAAATACTTGTTTACAGCATCCAGTCATATACAGATGTATGTACAAACATACATATATACTCTAGTCTCAGTTTTCAGTTTTCGAAAAAAATCAATTCGAAGTAAACGGCAAAGAAAAGATATCGGTACGAACAAATGAAATTATCAGTAGCATTTATCTCAGGTTGCCGTCGGGTCTTGTCAGACCGGGCAGGACATTGAGAGATTTGTGTATCGTTGGAAATGTCGGGGGGTACTACTGGACAAAGATTCCAATTATCGAGCACCATATGCTCGACTCTTATTTCGGGCCTTTCAAGTTAATCTGCTCGTATCTGAAAGGTATGCAGATGGGATCGTATGATTATATTGGGCGTATCGCAGAGAGAAATTGTATCGTTTTTCGTATCTGAAGAAAACCACCTTCAACAGATGCTCCTCTTGGTTGTTTAGTTGTTTTGCTGGGGATACAACTACACTGGCCGACAGATGGCCATTTGATAATTTCGAATACTGGAAAACTTTATTTTATGAATAGTATGAATAAATTGAGTGGATACAATTTGTATTTTGAGCAAAGACCTAAATATTATTAAACAGGACTGGAAAAAATGATTCTTCCTGAAAAACACTCGTAAATAACATAGGAAGAGCTGTATTATGAAAGCAGGTCATGGCTAAGTGTACTAAAAGATGCCTGATCTGCGAAATAATGTGAAACTAGACTGCAGCGTGTTGCGAAGTAACAGTGGTCAGATAAGAAGCATGGATACTGAAGTTGCACGATGTTTATCTGCTCAGATAAGTCTCTACATATTCAATATTGCAATATGCATTAGCGCCTAAAAATTGATACTTCACGGTTGATATTATAAAAAATAGCAAGCAGTTATTTTCAAAGAAACTGAAGCTTGTGATAAAAAGTTATCCTTAAAAGAAAAGTTATGAAATGTGTGCGGTAAAGGAAACTTATATGAACCAAAGATAAAAAACATAATAAATTGTCTGAGCCATGGCTTGATAGGGACCTTAGGCATATGCGAAATCGTAGGAACCAACTTAACAAGTGGATTAGAAATACTGATGTTAGTCCTGCTATTCAGCCGGACTAACACAGCTTGTCTTATTGGCGTCCTTTTCCTTGATTGAGTCATAACTTTTGTTTTTTGTTCGTCAATTTGAAAACCAACTTCCTTGGCGGTTTCGTCTAGAGCTACAAATACTTCCTTGGCGTTGTTGAATTAACGTGACATAATATTGATGTCATCAGCGTAAGCTACTAGCTGTGCCAACTTAAATAATAGAGTTCCTCTCATGTCAACGGGGATTTTTCTGATGACATACTCAAGCGCTAAGCTAAAGAGTACCGGAGCTAATCCATCCCCTTGTTTTAGCCCTGTATTCGTCGAAAACGAGTTGGTCATATTATTCTGAATCAGCACTTGTGACGTGGAGTCGGTCATGGTGATTTTCACCAGTCGTACCAACTTTGCTGGGATTCCGAACTGCAGCATGATGTTATATAATGCAGTTCGGTTGATGCTGTCGTACGCTTGTTTGAAGTCGACGAATATTTGATGGACATCAATGTTGAATTTCCAGCATTTTTCCAAAATATGTTTGACCGTAAATATTTGGTCAGTTGTCGATCTTCCACGTCTGAAACCAGCTTGATATTCACCAAGAAGTTTCTCAGCGTGATGGGAAATCCTTAACTCTAAATTTTTTGTAGTAGTGATATGCCCCTGTAGTTTTCGCATAGCAGTTTATCTCCTTTCTTGTGAATGGGACATATAACGCTTTTTCGACCAGTCGTTGTCCATTGTCGTTGCACAGGTCGTGAAGACTAAACTCGGTATTACCGGGTCTTTACTCATCTGGCTGACTCCCTACCTTCGCGATCGAACACAATCTGTAAAATTTCAAGGATTTTTATCGAAAAACGTTAGTGCTACCTCTGGTGTACCCCAAGGTAGCCATATTGGCCCACTTCTTTTTAATATATTTATTTCCGACTTATCTGACTTCCTAGTAGGCATACCTAATTTACTCTATGCAGACGATATCAAACTTTATCAGACCATTGAATCGAAATCGGACGCCTTCTTTCTCTCTCTCTCTCTCTCTCTCTCTCTCAACATTGATAATGCCAGGCTTTTAATTTTTTCAGAAAATTCACGGTCACACACAAAACGTACTTTCTCGGCAATAATATGCTAACTCGAGTTGATAGCATTGCTGATCTCGGTGTTATCTTAGATGAAAAACTCTTTGATAAAATACTTTCTCGTGCAAACAAACAGCTAGGCTTCGTCACAAGTCGCGCCAAAGAATTTCGTAACCTGTGGGTCACAAGTTCCTTATACACTTCACTTGTACGTCCTATTCTGGAATATGCTTGCATTAGCTGGAATCCCGCTTTTGAAACCTACAGTGACAGACTCGAGTCAATACAAAAGCAATTATTACTTTTTGCCTTGAGAGAGCTGTACAACCTTTATGATTTTAATAGCCTTATGAGTTTCACCTGGGTCATTTAAACTTATCGACACTAGCCTCCAAAAGAATGGTGATATCGTTCTGCTTAACATTTGACGTCATTAGAGGCGCTATGAATGTGGAATTCCTGAATAGTGGAATTTTGATAAATATACCTGTGAGGAATACCAGGTCCAATTGTTTCCCAAAGGAAGATCCACATTCGACCACGTATGCAGCTAATGAGCCAGTAGATAGATGCTGCAGAATATTCAACAGACAAACAAATTTATATTCCCCTACGATTTCCAAATCATCATACAAATCCTCTCTTTTGCATGCCATCCCTACCCCCTAACCTTAGACTATCAACTTCATATCAATGTTTTATTTATTAATTTATTTGTGACTTATTTAATTTGTTTGTTACTTATTTAACTTGTTTGTTTTTATTTTTCTATTTTTTTATATTTGCTATTTTATATGTGTCTTTGTACCTTGTTTGGTGAACAAATAAATAATGTTAAAACACTACGGTTCTTTGATTACTTTGGTATCACCTACCCATCTGTTAGTTAGCCGGGCACATGCTAGAGAATGCTTCAAAGCATGATGCATTCGTTTAGGTGGCTCCTATTACATTAATTGATTGATAGTGAAGACAATTTTAGACCCATACACTGTTAACAAGGAAATCAATTTTTGCCTGAGTGAATATAATTTTGGAAAACATTTGCGACAGTTTTTTTTCACAGTCTGGCGAGCTATGGGAGGAAAAGTAATTTCCGCTGAAATCTCTCAAGTTATTATGTACACAGCTCACAAAGTGATATTTAAATAAAATGCTTTGAAACTGTCAGTAATCGTTTTCAAAGTATGAAAAAAAATTCGTTTACGTCAGATTTAACCCTTTCCGGGGCAAAATATAAACAGCTTGATTATTGAAAAACTGCGTTTATTTTCACATATATAACTTCAAGCTAAATAAAAAAACACCAACATTTTTTTTTCATTGAAGGATTCTCTGCAAGGACGTGGTATATTTTTTATACCACTGCCCATTTTACTGAGAGTGGTATCTGTGAAAACATGTTTTATTGCCACTCGTACAGAGTGGAAAATTGCACAAGGAACACTTCCACTTCGTTCTACGCTGATGATTCGAAACACTGCACAGAGCGCATCGACGTGATGATGTCCTTTCTGGTAAATGCTGGCCAGTTTTACGGAACGATACCTCTCGGAACGGCTTATTTTTGCGTTTCTCAACTGGCGTTGATGTGGTTTTGGTCCTCTCTTTCGTGTTGGCAGAGAAATGCTGGTCAAGTAAGATATAATTTCTAACTTGAAGTCCTTTAGAGTTCCTTCGTAGTTTTCGAACTTCGCAATTATGTAGGCGTTTACCAGAGTCACATCAAGGAAGTGATATAAAATTCGGGGCCACCATTTTCGACTTTTACGGTTCAGTTCATAGTACTTTTTTATCTGATCAAATTTATACACATGGTTCATGTGTATGTTATAGTCATAAATGATACCAGGACAATTAACTGTCTGAAGGCTACCGTCAAATCCTCGTCTTTGAAGCTCGGAAACATTGTGAGGATTATGGAAGTTTGATAAGACGTAAACTGGTTTTTTGTCCATCCATTTCAAAAATAATAGCCATGTACTGCTCATTTTCCAGTCGAAATCACCTCTGCCTAAGTGTTTGTTGGGTACTAAATTATTTGGTAAATGCTTCTTCTTTGCTTGCACTGTTCCACAAGCATAAATGCCCCTTTTTTTAGTTCCACAAGCAAATCGAGAGAATTGAAAAAATTGTCGAAATACATCTTGTGATTTCGGTTGGCGATAGTGGAAGACAAATGCAAAACAACTTTTTCGCCCAAATTTTTTGTAGTTGCTTCATCTTTTTTGCTGGTATATAATTCGAAATTATAAGTATAACCACTCTTCTCGCAAAGCATCCACACCTTGTAACCCCGTTTTATTTGCTTTTTGGGTATTTCTTGTTTCAAGGTGGTTCTACCCTTGAATTTTATCATCGATTCGTCGATAGTGACATATTTTCCAAGTTCGAAGCATTTTTGAAACTTTTCCAGCAACATATCCAAAAATGGTTGCACTTTGTATAGCTTGTTGTGTTTTTGGGCTCCTCTCCGAGGCATAAGGGACGCATCATTCAAATGAATATTGTTGAGTAACCAACTGAATCTTTTCACTGGCATCAAGTTCTCAATGAATTGATCGTGCAATTCTCGACGCGTGGACCAATAATCTCGGTAACTAGCCTGATGCTTTATTCCCATCACGAAATTAATTCCGATGAATACACGAATTTCCTCGGAAGTTGTCGGAATGTATTGCTTTCTCGATTGTTGAGCATACAAATTCGTCTGGAATACTATATGTTCAACAATTTCGTCAGTGAGCAGTTCATTGAAAATGCTTTTTGCATCCTCGGTCTCTAGATTCTTGATAATGGCAGTTGGCCCATGGTTGATGCCAGTGAATTCAATCGGCGGATCGACGGAAACATTTTTGGTCCAGGTCAAGGGAGTACATTGAGGTCGCATTGACCGCAATTTTTCACGTAGATTCAACAAGGTTATTTCATCGCTCTCATCAAAATTGTTTCTGGAAGCCTGGCCACAAAAATATGACAAAGGCTGAAATTTATCTGTATTATTATTTTGTACTGAAAATAACTCACATATAACTGCCTTCTGTCTTCCGTATGAGTGTACTGAGGCAAACCGCCTTCTTCCGAGTTATTTTCGTAATTGTCGATATCAAGAGATTCACCATCAGAAGGTATATCAACATATAGCTCATCATCTTCTAACAAAAATTGAAGTATTTCGTCATCAGTGAGATTTCTTCGGTTCATTTTCCCTTTTTCCTGAAATATATTTCTTCACATGAATTTCCATTGTAATGGGCACTGGTATACATTTCATACCGCGTCCTTGTAATGCTTATACCAACCTTGTACTGCACCTGTTACTGAAAATAATAATAGTAAATAAATTTTCACTCTATTGAACGCAGATTCTTTCACTTTGCACGCTATTGCGAATACAATCCTCACTAGAACAAACGAATCAAATAAACGCTCGCAACAAGTAACCGTCTCTTCGATATAACAGTTCTACAAAACCTGATAAGGGCCTATATCATAGAACAACATGGCATTAAAAGTATACCAGTGCCCCTATTACCCAGGAAAAAAAATTGAAAATGTGGTATAAAAAGTATACCACTGCCCCGGAAAGAGTTAAAGCGGAGTTATTACCTTGCTTTGATTTTTCAAACAATTGATATTATTTCACTTCTTTATTGTAGAAAACAGTATGCCAACGTGAATCTTGCTTAAAATGTTAACTGAAGGTTAATACTAATTTATAACAAAACTCCATAAAATCAAATGGATTCCCACCTGCCCCTAACTTAACAAATTCACATTTCCGCCCAAACTGTTTCCCGAAACAAGAAAACTTTTATTGCATCATATGTGCCAATAAATCACTGGAATTCTTTCAAACGTAGAACTTTTTCACCTGGAGCACAAGAAAAGTTCGCAGCTCACCGATTTCATCTTATCTCTGAACAGTTAAGAAATAAAGATATGAATTTCTCGACACCTAAATTACCCTCACGTTTCATAAATCTAGTGTCGTTCATTCATTTTTGGCGATGTGACATGTCTGCAAACGACCCCATAATAAAATTTTGTATCATTACACTCATCGCTCGCTAGCCTGTATCACCTCGTTCTCATCCACACTTTGATGTATGTCACGATCTGCCATATCTTACCTATGCACACGCTCGAAATACACTGTATCTATTTTGCCATGGTTCCGACGTACGGATTTCGTCCTTGGCAAGAAAAATCAGCTTTTGCAATTACCATTGAGGCTTAAGCGACGACGATATCCACATTTTTTTTTTGCTCAGGGGTTGCGTTGTGGGGGGCGATGAGGCGAACTAAGGAGTGTGTCATTCATATTCGACGCAGCGGATTGTTTGGAAATGTGTTTGGAATTTTGGTGCTTCTTTTTGAGCTGTCGCCTAGTATTCGATGCCGAGTTATGTTCGTGTAGCTACAAGCAATAAAACGGGTAAATATGATTATTACGACAGGAAATATCCTGTCCCGGATCAGGTCGTTTCGAAATTCAGTGACTTTTCTCCTTCACGAAGGATGTTCTATTTCGTGCCTGCGAACGCACATAAAATATTAAAACGGTACTATGTGACGAAAATGTTTCTGATGGCCAGGATCAGGATATGTGTCTGTGTGTTTTTGCGATGGCGAATAGTTTTATTGAGTAATTAAAATGCAAAACCTGACGTAGCTTAATTTATTTACGTAGTGTACCTGGTTTGGTTTTTATTGTCCAAGCTGCGGCAGCGTTTTATAGAGGCAGCGTGATATTAAAAGTTTTTCTGCCTGTGTTGGGGGACGACCCAATGGCAATGCAGTTGATATAGTTAAGAGGCTAACAAAGTCAACGGGTGGATAAGCGTGCGTACTTGCTACGATTTTTATTGCTTCAAGCATTAAACTTGTGCTATAAAGTAACATAAAATTTTAAAACATTGCAAACAATACTGTCGGCAGTACCTTTTTTGAAATTTAAGTGAATTAAAGTCAGTCGTATGATATTAAATCTGCCGGCAACTGTATGCTCACTCAAATAGACAACGGTAGCAAAATGCAGCTTAAGGTTAAATGTTTTAAGCCCATTTATATTGTACAATCGAAATTGTTGCATTTCAGAAAGCGTAAACAGCTATGGTCATGACAAACGGATCATTTGTCTGGACTGCAAATTAATTCAGCCAACTAGATTGGTTGCCAGGCTATTGTTCACAGTTTTCAACTCACGTACTTTTATCTCAGCGTGCTTCAAATCTAAAAAAACAATTCTCCTTACTTTCTTATTTTCTTCACCTTAGAATAACGATTCTAACTATTTTCTTTAATTTTCCGACTATTTTCAGTCTCGATCCGGATTGAGTTCGGGTGTGACGAGTAGCGATTATCCTGTCCCCGAAGCAGACCACAGAATGCGGCATCAGCGTCTCCTACGACAGCAAGTTCACGATATTGAAATCTCGCAACGCAACTTGAAGCGCCAACTTACCGAGCTGCAATATCATCACATCGGCGAACGGATACAAAGTCTTGAAGTTGAACAGCGACGCCTGGCGAATGCCAACTTCAATCTCAGCAAGCAGGTCGCCACTCTAGACAAATTACACGGATCAATGCTGGAGCTGCTCGAAGACGTCGAAGGTATCCAGGCTAAAGTGGATAAAAGCATACCGGATATTAAGCGCGAGTTCTCGAAAATGGAGTTCACGTCAGCTCAGCTCAATTCCGAGCTGAGTCTTTTGCGCGAAGAACAACACAACGGGGCTAAAAGTTTGCAAGCGATGGCAGTTAGTGTTAGTATGTTGCAAGACGAGCGTGCGAATTTCAAGAACATGCAAACTACCGTTGACAAATTACAGAACAACGTGAAACGACTGCAGCTGGTAACAGACGCTCACAAGTCTATGTTGCATGGACGTATCGAAAAGGTAAGTTTCCTGAGCTTGAATGCTTGTGGCATTGTTTGTTTCAAAGGATCAAATCCAGACTTATCCTACATTAGATGGTATCCCATTTCAACGTTTAACACGGATGTTTAAAAGGCCAGCCATTTTCCGATAAAGCTAATCCGAGATTCATTTTCTGGAACCGACGTTTTGAAATTGTATCCTTCACTTTCGAATTTTAATGCTTTCCAGGAAAGGATTCAGTACTGTTTGCTGATACAACCATTTTCTCGTGCTCGAAAGCGACTAGCACAATAATTTACTCACTCTCTACTAGTTTTTGCCTTCCAACGATTCTTTTCGCTTTTTGAGTATTCCATGAGCAAAGAACCATCGAATGGGAAAACAACAGACAGATTCCGAGAAGCAAAACCTTCAAAACGATCCACTAAACTGTGTAACGGCATGAACCTTTCATCAGTCAGAGGTCGAACTTAAACGAAATTCATTCGCTTGGAAAATTTATGATAAATTTTTCGTTTTTTCTTCGTTGTCGCCCATTTGAAAACAGTTTGTTGCCGAGCTCCTATTCTTCGATGTCCTCGAGAAAGTGTTATGTGCATATTGGTTATGTGTACTTCGTATAGCACAGTATCTGGGTTTGGGGTTCAGGTGTGAGACATATAGCTTGGAATGTTTTTTCTCGTGCTTCGGGTAATGTTGATTCAGGATAAAGATAAAATAATAGATTGCAAGGAATTATCATTGTTTTTCGGATATATTTAGCTGAAGCTGTGTTCCTATTCTATTGGGTCTTCTTGAAAACTCAAAATGTTATTGTTCTAGACATTGATCTAGTTTTGAAGTAGTTTGATGATGCATGGGCATTTCGGGGGCCAAGGTGCGGTGCACGACAAAAATCTTTGGAGGAAGTATCGCGCATTCCATTTTAGTTCTACTTCTAGACGTAAAATGTACTACCTTAAGACTTTTAAATTTGTGATAGATTAAGCAATTTTGTTTGCGGTTTCACAAAATATAAAAAACTAGACGCAAAAAATGAATTGAAGGCTATTTTATCTATACAAGCAAATAAGAGTCAGCAAACACTTAAATGGAAAATATAAGCCGTCAAATATTTTTCATGGAGTCACAATTCGTTTCGTCAACTGGTGCAAACATGCCAGAATGATCTGCTCTTTGGGCAAATGACATTATTTCTAGAATGAATTGAAACGATTCTTGTAGATTCAAAATAAATAAAGGCTCTCCAAATCAATTTCTAACCTCCTAGCGCCTTAGTTAAGGAGTTTATTCCGATACCTCGGTAAAACTTTCGCTCGAATGCATCGCGGAGTTTTCGAACGTGTTTCTTAACGTGTATTACCAGAAAGTTTGTGGTTTCAGGATGAAGCTAAACGTGTTTAATCTCTCTTCTTCTGTATCTTCTGATCAAATTATTTGCTTTAACAGAACCTGGTTAACTGGGAATATTTATAATAATGAGATCTCTCCCCTTCATGTTGTTTTCCGTTGCGATCGTGATCCTATTGCGTCATTGAAAAATACGACGGTGGTGTTTTAAGTTTAGTACTGTTTTCGATTTCACTTGAGATTTTCATATAAAATTTCACGTGAAATTTGTGTCGGCGAAAATTTAGCTTGAAAATAATCAAGAGTTGTACTCGCTTCTTATCGTGAAAAGTTGTTTCTTTCCGTCAAATGTTGCTTTCGCAGTTGAAATGCAGATGGCATCAGCATATGTCTCCAATCATTTCACGCCAATTAAGTATGTGCAGTTCATTCTTTCGAGCTAAAAAGTGACATTTGATGTTGAAAAGTGACATTTGATGTGACATTTGATGTCGATCGAAAATTGAAATTCTTGACATGTTATTCGTCAGAAACGAGCAGTGTCTTTGCTTTTCTCCATTGTCAGAATTGGTCCAGGTCTGACCAAGTGTCAATCATCTTTAACCCTTTGGCGCCGGCGGCCACTTTAGTGATATTTTGAATATACCTATTCTGCCCTACTAAGCGCAAAAGCGGTATCTCAAAAAAAATCGAAACATTGATTTTTATAACATTAGAAAGCTTAAAACAATACGCATCTAATAAACTAAGCTTTTTAATGGTATCTTATTTAGAGCATATGGAAAACACCTTAAGAAAATTTTCTAAATCGAAGTACCCGATGTATCTAAGAGCGCAAGACCGCTCACCGAGAAAAGTGGAGAAAAAAAAAAATATTCCACCAGCCCTAAACGAACCCAGTTCCTCATCGCCTATCTCAATTTTACCTTAAATCATTAAAGTTATTAGAGATATATCAATATTACTACTTTTACAAATCTACAATTATCTCGAAACTCGCTTTCATTGAGATACCGCTTTTGCGCTAAGTAGGGCAGTGTTATTCTGTCCACAAATGATTTTTTCAAAAATGAAGTTAGCGAAATGAATTTCGAACGTGTTTTGATTGTGAATCGGATAATGTTTTGCGGAAAAATTCGAAATTTTTTAAATTGCGATAGCTGTTGACAGACCAATCAAATTATTATGAAACTTTCAGGACATATTAATATTATTAATTTGTAAATTTATGTTGCTTTTGATAAGCAGGATGGTAGCCCTGTACCTAGGGCAGGCGCTGAAAGTGAGAACCTTCCAATTATCGACGCTCCTAAAAAATTGTCGCTTTTTCAAAAAAGAGCAACTCATAAATAAATCGTATGCTTTGTCTACATAGCAAAGTAAAACATTTGAAATGTTACAACGGAAAAGAATGGTAACTCTTCGCCAATTCACCTATATTTTTAGCATCAAAAACTTCTGTTCACGAGAACTCACGACTCAATTATCAGATACAGTTGAAATTTATAGAATGTATTGCCCTTAAGTAGGACCAGGTCTGATAGAAGTGATTTTGTAACGTGGGCAATTCTGTGCCAGTGGTGCCATCTTGAAAAATCACTTAGAAAAATAACTGCTTTTGGCCCTATAAATTCTGATTCAGTTACTAGATTTTGACGAAATTTACACAGTAGCTGAATCTTACTCTGAGCCACGTTGGATAAAAATTTGGTTGAAAAAGTAAGCTGGAGCTATGGTGATTTCGGTGTCTTAAATTTTGAAAATTCGGTCAGGAAAATAAAGTTCCTTGCCCTATAGCTTCCAGTGCAGTCATGGAATCACAACGAAATTCATATGGCAAATTGAACTTATTGCAGACAATACTCAACAAAAATCTTGTTAGAAAAACAATGTTAGGGCTGCCAGCTATGGTTGGTTTTATTATAAAATTTTCAAATCGTAGTTATCTTGTAGTGAAAATAAACAACAAATATTGCGATCTAGAAAATTTGAAAACTTTTACGGGTGGCAATCCTAAATTTCTTTCTAACTTCTAATGCAGTAATCGGATCAATACGAAATTCGCAGAGTAGGTTGACTTCAATGTCAGGTAAATGTGTTGGCTTTGGTGCTAGCAAAGGGTTGCCAGCACAAGGCGTTTTTGTTATTTCCGTACCAATAAGTGCCTACATAAGCATTTAAAAATAAGTAAAGAATGATAGCGTTTACAGCAGACGTTTAGTCCGTGGACTATACACCAAATCCCATCTAAATTATTTAGCCCACCTGCTGTAAACACTCAGTACCCAACCCAAGCGATAGGTCAGTACACGATTTTAAGTGACCTGACCTAAAATGGGTCGTGGGCTATATCGCTGTAAACACACCCGACCTAAGCGTTGATTTTTGCGCAACTATGAATAATATATGTACGTTGAATTTAAGCTCGCAGTCCTCCATTTTTTGGATGACAACCCTAAACACCTTTCTATCGCTGTAACTTTCAATGAAGTCATCGAAATTAAATTGGCTTAAGGTAATATTATTACTAAGGGTGTCCTTAAGTAACTAGTGGTAGAATACACACTCAAAATCTGGACAGATCCTCTACTGTTCTTCGAACATTAGTGTTTCTAGCGGTTCTGATGCGCTAGGGTTTTTTGTTTTTATCTTAGTTAAATTATTCTTTGTTTTGTATTGTATTGCTATCGTAATTTTTCATTTTGAACTATCTTAATGTAATTTTATGAATTATTTAATTATTTATCTCTGGTTTTGTAATTGGGCTCGTTCCTGTTAAATCGGAAATAAATAAATAAATAAATTGTATCGAAATTAAATGCATACAGTGCATTGATATAAACATCAGCAAGTTTGAAAAATTTTTGGTTGTCGGTACTGACAATAAATTGCCAGAGCGAGGAATTTATATATTTTTTCTACCAAGACATGTGTACAATATATTCTTATATGTTAACTGCTTTACGATGGAAATGAGGGGGACGATTTTCCCCCAAATTTCGAAACTTTTTGAGTAGCAATCGTCAAAATGTCTTCACACCTTTGACTTCCGATTCAATCACCTGCTCCAAACAAAATTCGTTGCCATTAATTTGACCAAATATTACATTATTTTTTTTCTACGGTAATGCTCAAGCTAAGTAGAGTACCCCCTCTGGAGCTATGTTTATCTTAGCTGTGGCAAGCCAATTTGAATTATGCCATTCTAAGCGCTAAAGTACAACATTTTTTTATATTTCTTGCGTCAATGATCTTATACTCAGTCAAATGAAAAAAAAAGTTAATTAATGGAGTGCTGGCGTTATGCTCTTAAAACAACACAAGATGGACATGAGTATACGGCAGGATTCGAACCCGCGGTAGTAGATCGCTGCTTCGAGCAGAGCTTCTCTGTTGGGAAATCAGAATCAATTCTATCGTTCGGAAAGTTTTCCTACCAGAGCTTTCGTACTATTAAAGAATTCATTAACAAAAAAAAAAAACCATTCATGACTTAGCCCTTTTGAACGGATCACAATAATTCCGAGATTTTAAATGATAAAGGAAAGTTATTTAAACGTTAACCGGACTTTAAGAAAATGCTTGAAGCTAATCTCTGCTGATGCAATCCTATTTATCTGAAACTTCAAATGTTTTACAATTTTGTCAAAAAATTAAGTCTCCGATGTATATTCGTACAATAAAAGTGGAAATTATTCCAGAGTGCTGCCTCGAACTCGGCCTCCACAAGTTCACTTAGTTTTACTGAGTAACCCCGACAAGTATTGAACCTAATTTTGTTGATACTGAAAATTGTTTAAAATTTTGAGCTGGTGGCGTGGTATTTTGATTTGAAATGCCACAAAAATACAGCAGCAGACCATTATTTCAATCAGAAACTTTGAAAACTTGCGAAATTCTTCGGAAAGAAAAATAACCGAACAGCTTTTCAACATTTTACTACTCACAGCTTGTTACTGCAACTTTTCCGAAATTACACAGGAATGCAGAAGTGATCTGGTCGTTTGGTTGGCTTTAACGTCTCTATTTGTACGCTGTCCAACATCTGCTACCACAGAACTCATTGCTAATTCCACTTTTGAATAAAATAACAACCATTTTATCATAACGAAATATGAAAATGGGATTAGTTAAACTTTTTGTAGCCAGACTCAAAAGGCTGGTTTGGTTGGTTATCAGTTTCGAGAGCTAAAACCATCATCAGTTACAGCTTTTTCGTATACCATCACACCATACGACTCGTCAAACTTGATCCTGTGGCTTAAGTAAATTTTTTATTTGACTTTTTTTTAGAATTTATTGCATCCGACCTTTTCTCCGACATTTCGGTTACACGTCTCTAGATCTAGTTGCCAGCTATGTCTATTTGACGTAGATATCCACGCACCGACTTGGTGGTTGTGGCGCGTAGATATCGTTTGCAAGAGCATTTTAAATTTATTGATTACGACCTTTTTGCTGGCATAGGAAAGAAAATTCATTTCCATTGCTTCCGTTTTGGTTGATATCGAATTGGACCCCGGTCGAATCTCGAAATCTGCAGGACTAGGTAAACTTGACTTTAGTTTGTACTTCTCCTTCGATCAATGTATTCATGAATTATTTATAATGGAATGTATGGGATGATAAATTCGAAAGAACAGCAGCAGCAGTATGTATCTTCACGGAAAAGAAGAAAGGACTATCTTGCTGCCTGTTTTTTTTTTGTGATTCTTTTATCGGAGTGTCACGATAAATCGTAAATGGCGTCCATGTGTGTTTATGTCCTTCGGATTTAAAGAATTGAACTTTATAAATCTTCTGAGAATATGTCAATTGAATTTCAATGTGAAGAGGATATCATGCTTTCAGATGTTTTCTTAGCGACAGGGATTATTTTTTAATGGAAAGTTATTTAGATATTACGATCCGTGCAAAGATTAAGTACGTTGAACATTTTAGGGAGTAAACGTATTTTGATTAAACATTTGAGTAGATGTAGAAATCATTTATATTTTATGTTAGATTTTTTTCCAACAAATGTATTGCTTGAATTAATTCACATTAAAATATTCAGACTATAAAAGTTTTTTTTAATGATTTGCAGATTGAATCCAAAGCAACCTTACATTCAGCATCGAATGAAACTAGCAGTTTTGCGAACCAAGCCAGTAATTTGATCAAACAGCTCGAATCTGTTGAAACTCAGTACGAGGCGATTGTGAACAAGCTACCTTCAGACTGCAGTCAAATCAACGCAACCACATCTGGGTTATACCTTATCGCACCTGCAGGGCAGCATCGTCCAACATTGGCTCATTGTTCTGATGGATGGACTACTGTCCAGCGTCGATTTGACGGGTCCGTGGATTTCAATCGATCCTGGGAAGCCTACGCTCAAGGTTTCGGTGCCCCTTCAGGTGAGTTTTGGATCGGAAATGAAATTCTGCATCACCTCACATCGGACAACTGTACTAGACTGAAAGTTGTCATGCAGGACATCTATGACAATACGTGGTACGCCCTCTACAATTACTTCTACGTATCGTCGCGGGAAGATGGCTACCGTTTGCACGTGGGTAGCTATAGCGGGAACGCTTCCGACGCTCTCGACTATCAAAACCGTATGCAATTCTCAGCAATTGATGTCGATCGAGATATATCGAATACGCATTGCGCTGCAAACTATGAGGGTGGGTGGTGGTTCTCGCATTGTCAACATGCCAATTTGAACGGTCGCTACAATTTGGGTTTGACGTGGTTTGACGCATCGCGTAATGAATGGATTGCGGTCAAATCAAGTCAAATAATGGTCGACCGGCGTAGCTCTTGTACGGGCTCGATCAAAACGAGCTCAAGCGATCGTTCGTTGACAACAGATAGCATCACCACAACCATCGCTACTGTAGTTTGAAGTGCAGTCAATAAAATTATCATTTGAGGATTTTAAGTTGATTTTTTCGATGTGGAGAGGATTTAAATAGACATAAAATTTTCAATAGATCTAAGAGATATTAAGAACTAGGCTAGGTGTATAGTAATTTAAAATATCTAATATATTTTTAATTATTATAATTTATAATATTTATAATTCAATATTTCGTGCTAACGATCGTAATATGTGCGACATGATTTTTTACCTCCATAGAGTTGAAGCTGAAAATAATAAATAGTATGTTTAAGGAAAGATCTCAGACCAAATAAATTTATGTTTTAACACCGATTAATTTTGCTTTTTACTTATTTTTTTTATATGTTTTTAACTTAATATTTCTTGCTGTCGTTCATTGATTTTAAGCATTAAATGATTTGGAAAAGAAATTTAAGCAAAAGTGAATTATGTGTCTTAGTTAAAAGCAATATTAGTATTAAATATGCTGATTTTTGATTTCGAAATTACTTTCTTAGTTTGATAAAAATCTGGTTAGCGATTAAAATACATAGTTTAGTTGAAATTCGCAACCGCGAAATTCAATCTCATAAATATTTCATCATATATTTTCACATCTTCTCCATACCATAGTTTATTGATGGCTATGTAATCTGCTTTGTGCTCCTCTCTTCTTCAAATTTAATTGCACGTATCTATGAAAGTCAATCAGGTTTTCAATCAACCGAAAAATTAAAGCTGCATTGCACATTTTTTCAGCACAATCTTTTCTATCACCTTAAGTTCGCAGAAAACAATTTCACACTCATACTGCTGTATTTTGTTTATACAAAAACCAATTTCACAAATTGCATCACCATACTAGTTCCTCTCCCCGCTCCCAACACCAACCACCTTCAAATTGCCTACGGCGCTCGTATACAGTACACCGAGCTCGTGTAATGCATACATCAAAACAATTCTGCATGAATCCTATTTTAAACTTTATGTATTCTGCACTGACAACTTGTTCATAGTGCAGTTTAGCCTTTTTTTTTGAATCCCAGCCAGATAGAAACACTCCCGTACAAACATTTTCTACGGTGAAATCTATTAAATTTTCGCGAAAACAAAACAAAAACGAGTAAACGTGATAGTGTCATGTTCTATGGCGAGGTTAGTGATGAGTTTTGTGGGCCAGTGTTCAGTATCAAAGTAAAATGAGTTCGAGCTTGAATAAAAACTAGATTTTCTGGATGAAGTGAGATTGAAATAGGTATATAAAATATGGCAAATAATTTATTTTGCGTGGTTTTTCGGAATAAATGGATTAGATATTTTTTTTAAAATTTTGTTTTGAACATTAAAAGTTTCACTGCAAGAAAACATTGGATTTTGGAGCTTTTTCCTCACATCAGATTTGAAAATTATGTTCCTCTTAAATTCCAACAAATATTTGCCGTTCCAAGGTACTGGCGATGCTTTCAACAAAACTTATTTAAATCTGTCATACTATATGTCTATCTGAACTAACATTTCATTGATCATTCAAGTGGAAATGATTTAGGTCTTTGTGGTATTGATTTGGGCTGAAATCATGTTATTGATGTAGTCATACGTTATGTCTTAGACTGCATTAAATTGAGAAAATTGGTTACATCCAGCCTTCAAAATCTAGCCTACTAAGCCATTAAGTGCAAAACATGCCTAATTGACTGCAATAAGTAGGCATTGAAATTATTGTCAAAAATGTGGTTGAGTAATGATAGACGTCTAGCTGAGATATTAGTGAGCTTTGATGTCATGTGTATGGTTTTGACAGTAAAGTCCTTGATTAATACAAAATTAACTAAATGTAATGTATGTATATATGCTCTGTTTTTACAGAAAAGAGGCTCTAAAATTGAAAAGAGTTAATTAATAACAAATAACACGAATCGGCGACCATCTCGTTTTTTTTCTTTAATGTTCAGTGAGTGTGCGGTACTAAAAAATTATTGGATTAGCTCTAAAAAAAACAAAAAAATTTAGCACCCAGCGTGGGCAAATTCCTGAGGACCATTCCGTTTAGATTATATATTAGTTTAGTATGTATTTATTTTGATTTGGCTTGAAAATGTCAGTTCATTAAACAAATAGCTTGATTCACATTTTTTTGGTAGTATTCAATAGAAAAAATTAAATATTCACAGTTGAGCCCCTATATGTTGATCAAAGATATTTCAGTCGAAGTTGTTAATTGGTGTACGCCCGCTTTGCTTTTTACGAAAATAAGCTCGGCAATTTTTCAAAGAAGATAAGAAATTTTTTTTTACAAAACGTTACGTACTTTTAAGTTCGAAACAATTCCTGTGTTACGAAAAGAAGGAAATGAGTATAAATTGCAGATTGTTTTCAATCTATTTGCTAGCGGCTATTTTTCGTGGCTTGTGAAAAGTTTGTTTTCTTTGATGCAAAGGCATTAAAAACTATTTTTACCATTGCTTTGCTATGATTTTGATTTAGCCGAAAAATTGGAAATTAAGGACCTTAAGTGGGCGCTGAGGGCCTAAAAGTTGACAACGTTTTTTTTTTATTTTTCATAGCTTTGGACAGATACATTGGATCTATATACACATTTACTTCTAAAATGTGCGGGCAACCATTTAGATACGGCACGCACGTGAGATAAACCCCTTCAAATCAGCGACGCTCATCAAACACTTTTGCTTATTGAAAAAAATTTAAATTGCAGATCAATTTTAATTTTTGTTCGCCATGCCAATTTGAAAATTTCAAAATACTGCGTTGTACAAGAATGGAAACCCATCACCAAATTACCTCTGTTTTCAGCACTCGAAACTTCTGTTCACGAGAAACGTAAAATCGATTGACTCTGTAAATTACGTTTCGGTAACTATATCAGAAATTATTGGGGTGGAAAAAAATTCTAGGATTGCCAACTGCAAGAAATTCAAAATTTATGCAATTTGAGCTTATTGTACTGAGGTGTTTTTAAGATTTACGATATTTCAAGATGGCGCCATATTTTATTCTATCGAATCTGTCCTTATCTAAAACCAATATTTTGTGTAAATATCACATAAACCTGATGATTCGGTTGTCATTTCTCGTGAGTGAAAATTTCAAGTGTTCACAAAATAACTAATTTGGTGAATGATTACAGTCCTGCGGGGGCGTCAAACTTCAACGTTTTTGAATTATCAGAGTATACAAAGTACAGAGTTTATAAATTGTTTGGCGGTTTTGGTCAATAGCAAATATTTTTCTGGTAACGCGAAGATTTTTAAGAATTTGAGGCTGGTACTGAGATAATCGGGAAGCTAAATTTTCACACGTATCATTCTTTCTAAAATTTTGCCAATGGGGAAAAGCGGAAACACTACTAATTTCTGACGGATAAAATTTCAAGAATTTCAATTTTTGACCGATTTGGTTATTGAAAAGACATTTGAAAAAAAAAATTCACGTGAAATCGGAGACAGTACTAAGCTTTAGCTGTTGATATAGAATTGCAGGCACAGCCGTCGAAAATCACGCATGCATACTTTTTCTGTCAGATGCTTTCACCAATCGAAATTTGAAAAAATGCTTGTGCCTACTTTCAGACACTCAACGCACACACAGAGTTAAAAATTACACAAGGCTATGATATTCAAGCATAAAACAGTGCTTGGTTTCATTTCGCATACTTGTTTTACTAAAGAAAAATTCACTAAATTGTCCATCGAGGCCAAATTGTTAATTTCAACTTAATATGAACCCATTCATTATTTCAATTCATATCTATTTGACAAAAGGATGATGCTTAAAAATAAATATTTAAGTTCCTTTTTTGGAAATTTTTTTGTAGCCTTCACTTCATCTTATGCATTTTTCAGCTTTTCAATATTAAGATTAAAACTAAGATACAGTACTTACCTATATATTTTATTTATGCTAACTAAATTTGGATTAACATTTTTAAAGCTGTAAGTGTGTTATTGCTATATTTGTTTACTATACACATTACTATTTATAAAAGTTTTATTTTGGCTTTCAACCTATATTCTTCATATAAGAGTCGACCATTTTTCTAGGCTCAAACTTGGTTATGAATATACAAGTTTTGAAGCAAAAAAAAAACACTGACACTTTAATGATTTGAAGCTGTATTTCAAAAATATCATTTTATTAGCTTTTAGGCTTAACATTATGAACATTTAAGTTTTGTTCGCTAAACTTGAGCAACCAATAACTTACGATGTTCAATTTTAGAGACTTAATTTGCTGAGGTTTAGTTAATTGTTTGACTAGTGCTATATAATAGACCTAGTGATTGACACTGATATTACTTAATTATTGACATTGATACACAGCAAGAGTGACACCATATACTGGAGACGAGTCTTGGATTCATCATTATGAGCCTGAGTACAAACAAAATTCTATGCAAAGGCACAAAAAAGCCACATCTCCACCTAAGACGTTCAAGGTGTCGCAGTCTGCTGGAAAAGTCATTGGATGTCAAGTGATCCTGCTGATTGATTTTAAAAACGAACGTATTTTCAGATACTATGCTTTAATTCAAGAGGGGTTGAAAAAAGCCATCAAACAAAAAAGAACAGAAAAATTAATCAAAGAAACTCTAGCGCACCTGAACCGCTAGAAACACTAATGTTCGAAGAACAGTAGAAGAATCGTGCAGGTTTTGAGTGCATAATCCACCACATGAGCTGCTTATTACGGCCAAACTGTTTCAAACGCCACGTTCTACTTTGGTCTCAAGAATGCATTATAACTCATATGGTGGAAGGTTTCAGATATTACCACTGGCATGAATTTCAACGTTTATGAGAGCAAAACACGGGTTAATTATATTCATTATCAGTTGCTTATTTCACAAAATTTCGAAAGCAGCATCTCATATAACATCAATGAAGAAAATGCTCAGTGCCTGCAGCACTGTAACTGAAGTTGGTGTTTGGGGCTGCGATCCGAAAAATTTGCAGAATTTTAGGAATTGAAACATCGGTTATTTATTTTCATTGTATCGTGCTGGCAACCTTTCGCCAGTATCAAAGCCAAAAATATATCACATCTGCTTCACGTTGTTATATTACATTCGAAGTTATAGGAGTATAAAGAAATTTAGGATTACCTGCAGCGAGTTTTTTCAAATAATGGAAAGCTAATTATTTGCTGTTTATTGTCACTACAATATCATTACCAATTGAAAATTCTACGATAAAACCGCTTAATAAAGATATTGCAAACAAACACAAAACCAACAATAGCTGGCAACTCCATCGTGGCTTTTCAACAAAATTTGGCCTGAATAATGCTTATAGCAGGTTCCATTAATTGTATGAAATTCGTATTGATTTCATGACTGCACTGGAAGTTATAGGGCAAAAAGTTTTATTTTCCTGAGCGAATTTTCAAATCCAAAGACACAAAAATTACCATAGCTGGCAGCACCAATCGAATTTTTCAACCAAATTTCTATCAAACAGAGTTTAGAGTAAGGTTCAGCTACTGTGTCAATTTCATGAAAATTTGGTTACTTATTCAAATTTCATAGGGCAAAAAGCAGTTTTTTTTCTTTGTAATTTTTCAAGATGGCACCACTGGCACAGAGTTGCCCACAATTCAAAATCGCTTCTACCAGACCTGGTCCTACTTAAGTCCAATGCATTCTGTAAATTTCAATGATATCTGATTATTGATTCGTGAGTTCCCGTGAACAGAAGTTTTTGATACTAAAAATATAGGTTGACTGGGAAAGGGTTACCGTTCTTGTCCGACATGAAGTTTCCAAAGTTTTACTTTGAACGTGTAGATAAAGCATAAGATTTGTATACAGATTGGTTTTATTGTAAGAAACGGACATTTTTAGGATATTCGATGATTTGAATGTTTTCACTTCCAAATTTTTATTTTTTCAAATTTAAGTCACCAAAATTATCATAGCTGGCAGCTCCAACCGAATTTTTCAACCAAATTTCTATCAAACGTGGTTTGAAGTAAGATCCAGCTACTGTGTAAATTTCGTCAAAATCGAACGATTCAATCAGAATTTATAGGGCTAAAAGCAGTTATCTCTTTTGGTGATATTTCAAGATGGCACCACTGGCACAGAATCACCCGCATTTCAAAATCACTTCTATCAGACCTGGTCCTTTATAGGACCAATACATTCTGCAAATTTCAATTAATTCTGCTCATTGGATCGTGAGTTTCCGTGAACAGAAGTTTTTGATGCTAAAAATATAGGTAAATTGGGTAAGGGTTACCAGGCGTGCCCGTTATACCATATCAAATTTTATTTTTTGTCTATGTAAACAAAGCACAAGATTTACATATGAGAGGCTTGTTTTTGAAGAAGCGGCAGTTTTTCAAGAGAGACGATGATTTGGAGGTTTTCACTTTTAGTGCCTGCCTTAGCTACAGGGTTGCCAGCACGCTCATCAAAAGCTACAAAAATCAACAACTAAATAATACCAATATGTCCTAAAAATTTCGTAATGATTGAATAACTCTGTCAAAAGTTATCGCAATTTAAAAATTTTCAAGTTTTCCCGTTCTGTTTTTAGGCACCCAGCGCACACATGGGGTTAAAAAATTCCAAAACATTATTCGATTCACATGTAAAACACGTTCAAAATTTATTTCGTCAACTTTATTTTTGCAAAACTTATTTGTGTACGGAATAATAGGTATATTAAAAATATCACTAAAATGGCCGCCGGCGCCAAAGGGTTAAAGATTATTAACTTTTTGTGAGACCTGGCACTATTCTGCATATACACCAATGTGTCCTGAAAATTTCAGCTCAATCGGATGGCGCGTTCCTGAGATTTTTTCACTGAAATTTTTTGATGATATATATATATATATATATAGAAATATGAATTTTTGGCCAAAGTGATTTTAATACTAATGTTCTTCTTCGAACATTAGTAATAACATCTCCCGCGACAACGCGCCTGCTCATAAGCTGGGGTTCGATATTTTAGATCGCCCACCCTATAGCCTTGACCTGGTTTCTCACAATTACTGTATTTTCCTAAATTTGAGAAAGGAAATTCGTGAAAAAAATTCAATGCTGATAAAAACCAATAAATAAGAAAAACTGCTTTTCGTGACTTTTGACTCACACGACTCCATAGCGGGCTTTATGCTGTTCATTTCACAATAATCATAATTCGGCTGGAAAAATTTACTTGGATTTATGTGGTAGAGAAAGTCTAGAATGACTGACTGATGGAAAAATTTGTAAGCAGATATGATTTAATCTATGTAGCTGTGAAAATATGACTGGCAAAGCAGCAAGGATGTATAATTGAAACACTAAGAATTTTATTTTAGTTTTTTTCACATATTCATTCACAAAAAAGTATTATTTTCTTAATAATTAATCTTACTCTAACTTTCCATGAACTACAACTTTTCATTGGGGTGAACTTTTTAACGAAAAATTAAAATATCTTTAAGAAATGAAACCACGATAAAAATTTGTTTTTGTTTTGTTTTAAAAAATATAGAGGGAAAACAAGCTTGCGCCAGCAGTGCATATGAGATATAATTACGAATTTCTTTACACAAACAGCAAGAATTGTCTGGTGAAAAAGAAATGTAAATATTTCATTAAGTCTTCAAGTTCTTTAATGTCTTCTTATTACTTATAAAGTTTACTTTTATTTGCAACTCTATGCTGACAGAATTACTTTTTAAACTCAAGCGGTTTTTTTAAGGCAAAGCGATCGCCTTCATTGCAGAATTCTTCGAAGCAGAATATCAGCTTCAAATATTTTTCCGTCAAATTGAGCAGCATAGCAAAGCATAAATCATGCAAAAGAAACTTATTTGTTGAATGTTGTAGAGCCCATTTAACGATAAATTTAAAATTATACTAGCTGGCAACTAAAAAATTGGCGTTATATATACGCATATATACTTTTCCACTAGTGATGGGCTCAAAAACGAAAAACAGTTTGAAAAAAACGTTTGGCTGCAAAAAACGAACGAACAGTTTTTCCAAATAGCGACAAAGAGTTTTTCTAAAGCGAAACTTTTTTTCGAAAACGAATAGCATTTCTAAATCGAACCGTTTTTCTACAACGAATAGTATTTCTAAAACCAATTATTCCAACTATTCCACAACGAATAGTTTTTCTAAAGCCAATCGTTTTTCTAAAACCAATCTTTTTTTCAAAACGAACGGTTTTTTTAAAACGAATCGTTTTTCGTTTTTCTCAAACGAATGGTTTTTTTAAAACGAACTGTTTTTTTTAAACGAATCGTTTTTCGTTTTTCTCAAACGAATCGTTTTTTTAAAACGAACTGTTTTTTAAAACGAACTGTTTTTTTAAAATGAATCGTTTTTCATCGTTTTTCGTTTTTTTTTTAAACGAACCGTTTTTCATTTGTTAAAACGAACTGTTTGGCAGTGGAAAACTGTTTAGCTGCGGAAAACAGTATTTTCGTACTTGCGAGCTTTTCGTACCAGCAAATATTTTATTCAAATATTCAAAAAGTTTTTAGGGCGAAAGGAGGTGAAATCGAACAAAATCGGCCAATTTTGGGTTAGAGTGGTTTGGGACATTACGGACCAATACCTATTGCTGTGATACAAAAATTTCGGTTTTGTAGGGGAGTAAGGGGTTTTTTGGCCATAGTTTGGCAAAAACTAACTTTACGGCGCTTTCGCTGATTGAAAGTGGTCGGGGAGTACAATAGTGATATTTCAAGGGCGAACAATTTTTTTATAGGGGAAATTGGGCAAAAAAAATCCATATTTTCAAAATTTTTTTTCCAGAGCATGAATTCGGGGGACCTTTCTGAGTTGTTTCGGGCGAAATTTTCATACAAGTCTGCGAAAAAGAGGCCTAGTTTCGAAGATACGGCAAAATGAAATCTGGCGGAAAAACTAAAAATAGCACTAAAAGTGCCAAGGAGGAAAAGGTTGAGATCTTTTTTGGTTCATCAGTTGGCGTCTCCGGGTGTGCTGAGGCCCTCCACGTGACTGGAGATCGCCACGAGGTTGTCTCCAACCTTACCGGAGCTGTAAAATTTACGAGACCGCGGGAGTTAAGGTGCCCCTGGACTCATGCCCAGCCTTACGGAAGAGGTTGCATGTTTAATAAACGAAACATTGCTTTTATCATTTCTTAATAAAATTTTCGACAAACTTCATGCTTCAGTGAGGCGAAGTGGAAATCTGACTGTTTTAGATTAGGCAGGAAAAGTTTGGTATCAGAGATCGCTCGATGAAAAGTCATATAGATGACACCAGGATTAGTTGGTCCTATCTTAGTATTTTTTTTTTACTTTGGTCATTTGAATGAATGCAGGAGGTGTTTTTTGCATATAATAAAATTGAAAATAAATTAAATTGATTGAATTTCATGGCCGCTAGATTGGAGAAAGCCTGGCCAAATAAAGGACCGACCATTGGAAAGTAACGGACAAGCTGCACAGACTAATGACTCGGTATTCTTTAAACGTCATCTTGCACCATCACCACTCTAGCTTGGAACGTTTTTTCTGGAGCGTGGGGGAGGGCATATCAGTCCGTTTCATTACATCACTACAAATCGTGTGCATTGTATGTACATATGTACATACTTCAAACAGGTATTTGGAACAGGTAGTTTTTCGTACTCGTACTAGTTATACCTAGTATGTGAAAATCCTAGCACGACCCAACCTTTATTGTCGTACAGCATAAAACTTGTTTCTTTTTGTTAATTCAAACTGTTTTTTTCAAACAGTTTTAACCCTAGAATGGTACGGTAAATTTTTGCATGATTTTAGGTACATGTTTTTACTAAAAAGATGGCAACAATAGTATTATGTACATTTTGTATTTAATCATTTAACATAAAAAGATTATATCGCTTCTAGCCTCATGGCAGTCGGAGTGACCAACTGGCTAGTGCGCGACGAAATGTATACCCTATGTGAGTAAAATTTACTCATCGGTACCATTCTAGGGTTAAAAAACCAGTTGTTTTTTTAAAAAAAACAGTTCGTTTTCGTTTTTTGAAAATAACAGAAACGCCCATCACTACTATCCACTAACTACTAGTAATTATTTTGCCCAGTTACACATTTACCGTCGAGGTTATCGCTGATGCTTTTATTATTCTGACGAAAACCTTATTTTCACAAAATAAATTGAAATCAGATATTCAACATAAACATACACAAAAAAAGAAACATGTTTGCGCCATTCTTTCCAAAATAAACTGTATCATTAATTCGCGTGGATACTATATTTCCCGTTTTCGTATTTCATTCAGGACAACATGTACAAGCAAATCAAATAAATATGCCGACGACGACGAGTGAAAATTACCTCAAAATTCAGTCCTCACGTATTCAGTACTGATACTGATTTATTCTCCGTGTTCATTTTGTCATTCAATTCCAATTAACCTAGACATACTGTAAAAACATTGATATTTGTATATAGGTGCATACGTTGCGCTTTCATATGTCACTGCGATGTGATGTAGAGCGAAACGCAAATTAATTTTATTCACAACGTTAGTGTTTACGGAGAATTTATTCATAATAAATGGAATGAAATGTATTTTTGTCACATTTCGGTCTGGTGGGGAAACTGATGCGAAAAGGATCGCACACGGCTTGAGTGGCACATATTGAGAGTAAAGGCTGAACTATCGAGGACTGGTCGAAGTGTTGAAATCCACACGCTTGCCGCTGATCCCTCGAAGCAAAGCATAATGAAGCGTACGTGATCAGGTGGAAAAAGGTTGAATTTCAATTTGACACCAATATACAAACGAATACAACTGAAATGACAAATTTCATTCACAAAAATTCAATTGAAATAAATTAAACTATTTTTGTGCTAAATGAGAATGAAATTAAACATTTTATCAATTTTCACGTGGAAGTCATATTTAACAGACGGTTATTTAAATAAATTGAAATTAAAATTTTCATTGTAATGTATGCCATTAATTTTGTTTCGGTGTGGAGTAAATAAGTGAATACAGATATGGCAAGAAGACTACAGTTTGCAGAAAGATACACACGGCACAGCACACGACACAAAGACAAATAAGCAATGTTATAAAAGAGAGAAGCAAAGCATGGAAATTGTAAATTGTTTTTAAATTTTTTCGGTGGTTGGTTAGTTGATTCACCACAAAAGCTGTGCATACTTTCAAAGAAGCAAGTGCAAATAGTACCATTGAATCGAATGGAATGGTGAAGAATCGAGTCACCAACAATAGCCGTAAGAAAGAAACTAAATCTAATGCTGTAAGAAAAAATTGTATTTCACATAATGTTCCCAATACCCGCAAATCTCCATCCATTCATAATCCTCAAATTCTATCTAACTTAATGACCATCCCTTCTAAAAACCCCACCCACTCTACGGTAGTAACAAGCAATTTATCGTTGGATGGTCCTTTTAACATTGCTTCTACTCGTAGGAACTCATTCTTGTTGACTTGAATTCAACTAGTTATTATGAGTTACAAGTGTAGCAGGGCATTCACTTAACTAAGGTTTTGAATTCAACTAGTTAATATGAGTTACAAGTGAAGCCTTGATAATTGCATAGCCTTTGACAATACGTTAAAATCTGTAACATGCAAGGCATTTTGCAACAGGAAACTGCACGGTGCTTGCATGGGTGCACCAAGAGATTGGTTTAATCCCTACTTGGAGTCCCATTCTATTTGCTCCGACTGCCAGCATACAGAAAAACTCATGCAGAGTATGTATAACAACTTAGCAAACTACATCGGCAACCTTAATGGGGAAAAGGATCATATGCTTTCGAAATTACACGCACAAACGAAACTCAACGATGAAATTCTTACCGAAATCACAAGGCACATCGAAAGTTTTACGGCTACCCTAGATGCTGTTTCTAATACCAGCAAAAAAAATTCAGACGGATCAACTGAGCTTAACGACATCTTAGCTAAATTTAATTCATCTATCAACACATTAAGCACATCCAAATCAAAATGCCAAGCGAATGATAGGGATCTGTTTAAAATGCTTGAAAATAAAATAACGGCAGCATTAACTACCAAGATTGACCAGTTATCAAACACCATCTCTACCCACTTACTCTCCAACCAAAATTCAACTATTAATAAATTAGAGAGTTTAGTTAAGTCTTATACAAAACCGTCGGCAGAAGTAGAGCCATCCAATCCTTGGACACATCTGATGGAAATATCACTTCACGAGGAACAACTGAGTGCACATAATAACAATTCTTCAAACTCGTTAATGCCGATGAAGTCTACCAAAGATGTCGCAACCTCTCCTATCAAGGAATTGTTCACTGCCATCGAGAATCACGAAGCAGTTATCCGACATAAAACTCTATCTGAACCTCCCAAGAACGATTCCCATAAAACTATTTTTAAATTTGGCACTTATTGGTCGGATGATGGTTGGCTGAGACGTATCTCAAAAATCAGAAGCTGCGATTTAATTCATGACGATTTTCAACCCCCCCACAAAGTTTCAACCAATAAGAAGATCCCGTTTTTTGTAAAAGGAGTGCCAGATTCCACAGATAAATAAACATGCAAGCAGGTGATTCAAAGTTTCAATTCCTGAAAAGTATGCCTGGCTTTTTACTCACGTGAATGGAAGCAATAATAGCTATAAATGGAATGTGTCACGGTCACTCATATCGGGAATGAAAAAAAAAAGACCTCCACCGCCCTCCGCAAGAAGGTCGATGGAGGCGAAACATAAACAGTAACGATTGATTCAGATTGATTCAAATGTACTCATGAATGTGTAAATTTATTCTTGAACTGGTAAAAGTAGAGTAAATACGTAGGTAATTAGTTCTTAGATTAGGAGAAGGCAAATAAAAAAAGGAACGAAGCGCACCGACCCCACGATCTTCTGATACGAATCGAGCCATTGCTGCCGTTTAGCCGCCACAAGAAGAAAAACGACCAGAAGTCATAACACATAAACACCTACAAAACTGTCGGACGTACTAACACGCAGAGCAGCGCATGAATCGACGCGCTCTCGCCCAGCCACACCTGACCTCGGTCAATACTTGACCTACATCTGGATGTGATCGTTTCCACGCCCGAATGAATACACCAATTAAGTTTAACCAATTCGTAGTTAGCTGGTAACTAATACGCGATGCAAATGAAGGCGGGATTGACGCGATATTATCAAGCATGCCGGGTTTATCTAATGGAATCGAATTCGCGGCCGCTCTCCAATGGGCGCAAGATCGTGACCGGAGGAGCGGATTTCACCAGTGCATCTCGCGAATGCGGAAATATCATTCTCAGTGGAGGAACAGACACTGGAGAAGTGAACTAATTACATACATACCTGGTGACGATGAGGCTGCTGTGCAGGAAAGGGCTGCTATTTGTATGAACGACATGAATAACGCCGACTCGATACATGTTACTGACTTGACGGCTCGGAATTGTCATAGCCAGTCAGATGACATAAGGTTGGGGAATTTGTTGTCCCAAGTTGGGACATGCAGACGTCAAGTGGATGCGATGTTCCACTCGAATGAATTGAAACGCTGGTTATTGCACCCAACGGGTCAGAGAAGTCCCGATAAGTATGAAAATTTTGGGGCACGAGCGCTGAAGCTAATGGCGGGACTTTCTTTTCAAAAACGACTGGGTAAGCGGATGGTTGTGGCTAGCCGAGATTGGTAAAAATTAACGTGGAAAATCTATCTTATTATTATATATCGAGCATCGAGGGATTTTGTGACGAGTGTTAGCGGCGCAGTCAATAGCCCAGCGAAATATTTTCTTTTGGCGACAGCGAGAAGATAGTTTGACTCCACGGAAAACAGCGACGGAGGATAAAGGAAGATTTTGCAAGAAATTGTGCTGACGGCGGCATGGATTATTGAGTGGCGACGATCATCTCGGCGGAAAGGAGAAACGCGACGAAGTCGATTTGCATCAGGGCCCCAGCGAGGGATTTAACAGGTGCCTTTCATTTGTATCTTTATTTTTTTTTTATATGCTGTTTTTAGTTCTTGTATTATTTGGATTTACAAACATATATTATGAGATTTTAGTTTGTAAGTAAAGGCGCGGTCGTAAGTTGAAAATTAGAACATAAGATATAGCCGAATTGTGTGTATTACAAAGTGAGTGAAATACAATCGTTATTGTTTGGTTCGAATTAATTAACCATTATCGTTTGAATTCCAATAATTATCGTGGGGTAGATTGACTACGCGATTAAACAGTGAATAGTGTCGTACTGGTGTGCTCCGTCCCCTCTTCTCGCTTCTGGGCGACGGTGGCGAGGCAGATTTTGGTTTTCGAAGCGAGTGGCGCCCGAACCACCCCTTTCTCGACGCGAGCATAAGCCAACCGAATCTGCCACCCTTACGTCCCAACTCGGGGGCGCAAGGTTTTCCATTTGAGACGGTATTCCAATTGAAACGGTAACAAATTGGCGCCCAACGTGGGGCTAACGGTACTAACGGTGAAAATCGGTACGCGGAAAAATTTTACAAGCCAAGTCCCAAATTGTGGGAAGGCTGTTAGGCGCATAATTTTGAATCTAAAAAGATCCGTAAGGCGTATTTGGAAACGAATTATACTCGAATATCGGTTAATATATCTGGTCACTTTTTGAGCACGCAATTAAATCGTCGGTCGGATTGAATATTGGGTTGGTTTAATCCCTACTTGGAGTCCCATTCTATTTGCTCCGACTGCCAGCATACAGAAAAACTCATGCAGAGTATGTATAACAACTTAGCAAACTACAAACTACAAACAATATATATTGAATCATTATCGCTTTTATGATTTGCATGAAAATTATTTATTTTTATATGGCATTTTAACGACTTGAATTCTGGATTTATTTGAGTGGTGTGAGTGCAAGCTAATAATATCGAATTTTGAGTGTGTGGATTTTGGTTTTCTTTAGCGGACAGATAGTTGGGAAAGAGTTTATCTTATATTGTAGCTCAGTTTTGGCCTTAGGATCCACCCTTATTGAGTTAGACAGTGTGTTAAGTAGTATTTTAGCCGGGGTTAGTTGCGTAGAACGATAGTTTGAGACGAGTGCAGTAGGAACTTATATGTTAGCACATATGAAGATCCTCGTGGACCGCCTGAGCAAGGATGAGCTCATTTACGAACTCGCCATCCGTGGTTTTGCCGCAGATACGGTGGACAATATGCGCAAGTCGCTGCGGGCAACGTTGAAATCAGAATTAGAATTGGACACTTCGTATGTCCAAACAGAGTACCCGTTCGACTACGACACGGATTATGCCGAGCTGACCGCGAAGGTAGTAGAGATAGAGGAACTGGTGGCCAGATTTTCGGGAGATAGGACGTCGTCGGAATTCATCAAGGTTAAGGTGAAGGTTGAATTTGGATTCCGTCGTTTGGCAAATTTACAGGCGGTTACTAAAGAACAAAGGGAAGCTGCAAAAAGTCTTCGGAATAGGTTGATTCTGGCGATGGGCTCGTTGATGGAAAGAGTAGATGGTGTCAGCGACGACGAAGAAGGGCAATCTAATGAAGATCCAGGTACATCCGTTTCGCAATCGGTTAAGGGCGCTAGTTTGGCAGAGGTTGCCAAGTGGGGGCTCAAATTCAGCGGGGATTCATCCGGATCAGTGAATGCCTTCTTGGAGCGCGTCGAGGAGCTGCGTCAGGCAAGGGGACTTAGTAAGCCACAGCTTTTTAGGGCAGCGGTCGACCTTTTTGATTCTCGGGCCTTGATCTGGTTTAGGGCCAACCGAAACATTGTCGGATGCTGGGACGAGTTGGTGGAGGAACTAAAAGCAGAGTTTTTACCCTCAGATTACGATGACCGCCTCTGGGAGGAGATTCGGAAGCGAACTCAAGGAGAGAATGAGTCAATGGGGGTATACGTTGCGATAATGGAGCGCCTTTTTAGTAGATTGAGTAAGGGTTGCTCGGAGGAGAAGAAGATGCGGACATTAAGAAGGAACATAGCGCCTTTCTATCAGCAACAGCTGAGTCTGAAGCAAGTATCATCTATCTCTGATCTCGTGAAGATGGGACGCACTTTGGATGCCACCAGGGCTTCAGTGGCAGCATTTATACCGCCCACCACGCGAAACAGACGATGCTTGGAACCAGATTTGGCGTACGTGGGAACGGAGGGTACTGAGCGAGTCGCTGCGATGTCAAACGCCGGCCGGACCCAATGTTGGAATTGTAAGCGAGACGGGCATATGTCGAGAGAGTGCCCGGAGCCACGGCGGTGTTTTGGTTGCGGACGCCAGGGAGTAATGAGGTCGGCATGCCCAACGTGTCGGGCGAGGGCTACTGGTGGGGAATCTCGATTCCGATCAAACCAACAGGCTTCGGGAAACGAGCAGCGTGCTTCCTAAGCGGCCAGGCAAGCACGGTGATCAGGCCGCAACCGAGGACACAACGGCCAGTCGTGGACTACGCTCTGATGGAGAGTAGTAGTGATAGTCGTCCGCACATACAGGTGGATATTGAGGACGTAACTATGGGGGGGCTGCTGGACTCAGGGGCGAGCCGTACGATACTAGGAGGGAAAGGCTGGTCTCGTTTGGCGGATAAAGGCTTGGTGCTGGGTCATGAGCAGATTGAAGAGGTGCGATTAGCCAACGGCGTAGCCTGTGCGGTGTCTGGGGTAGTACGCTTGACGTATACCTTAAATGGCCGAAAACATGACATAGACACATTAGTCATCCCGTCAGTTCCCCAAGAGGTGATTTTGGGGATCGACTTCTGGCAACGATTTGGAGTAGTATTGGATATGAAGGGTCAGCAGTGGCATTCTTTGGCTGCGACGACGGCAGTTGCCAGAGGGGCTCTGCGAGACCGGTCACATTTGTCTGAGCAAGAAAAGTGCGAGCTGTCAGATCTGCTGGATCAACAGTTTACCTTGATGGGAGATGGATTAGGTTGTGCGACGGCGGTTGAACATACCATCAGGACCAGTGCCACTCCGATTAAACAGAGATACTATCCTGTTTCACCGGCAGTACAACGTCAGATTAACACCGAGCTGGACGAAATGCTGAAGTTAGGAGTGGTTGAGCCTTCCTCTAGCCCTTGGTCATCGCCGATTCTCCTGGTGCGTAAAAAAGATGGGTCCTACCGTTTCTGTGTAGATTTCAGAAAGGTGAATGCGGTGTCCGAGAAGGATGCGTATCCTCTACCATATATTTCTGCCACCCTAGACAAACTACGAAACGCTAAATACCTATCAACGTTAGACGTGAAATCAGCCTACTGGCAGGTACCGATGGCGGAGGGGTCGCGACAGTACACAGCCTTCACAGTACCGGGACGGGGGCTTTTTCATTTTCTGAGGATGCCGTTCGGGCTACACAATTCGGGTGCGACGTGGCAACGACTAATCGACACCGTACTTGGTCCTTCTTTGGAACCATTCGTCTTCACTTACCTTGACGATATTATCGTGGTGACAGAGTCTTTCGAGCAACATATGAAGGTTCTCCGGGAAGTTTTCGAGCGACTGAGAGTCGCAGGTTTGAGGGTTTCGAAAGAGAAGTGTCAGTTTTGTAGGGCACTACTCAAGTACTTGGGATACCTGGTGGATGAGGAGGGTCTTAGGGTGGACCCCGAGAAGGTTCAAGCGGTGAACGAGTTTCCTCGCCCAACTTCTGTAAGACAAGTGCGTCAACTTCTCGGAATGGTATCGTGGTACCGTCGATTCATTCCCAGTCATGCGACAATGGTAGCTCCCTTAAGCGATCTCTTGAAGAAGGGTCGAAAATTTTTATGGTCTGAGGAGTGCGAACAGGCTTTCGTGATGTGCAAGCGTAAGCTCACATCAGCGCCTGTACTAGCCTGTCCAGATTTCGACCTCCCATTCAAAGTCCAAACGGATGCCTCGGATGTGGGCATAGGCGCAGTACTCAGCCAGGCGCACCCGGATGGTTGTGGCTAGCCGAGATTGGTAAAAATTAACGTGGAAAATCTATCTTATTATTATATATCGAGCATCGAGGGATTTTGTGACGAGTGTTAGCGGCGCAGTCAATAGCCCAGCGAAATATTTTCTTTTGGCGACAGCGAGAAGATAGTTTGACTCCACGGAAAACAGCGACGGAGGATAAAGGAAGATTTTGCAAGAAATTGTGCTGACGGCGGCATGGATTATTGAGTGGCGACGATCATCTCGGCGGAAAGGAGAAACGCGACGAAGTCGATTTGCATCAGGGCCCCAGCGAGGGATTTAACAGGTGCCTTTCATTTGTATCTTTATTTTTTTTTTTATATGCTGTTTTTAGTTCTTGTATTATTTGGATTTACAAACATATATTATGAGATTTTAGTTTGTAAGTAAAGGCGCGGTCGTAAGTTGAAAATTAGAACATAAGATATAGCCGAATTGTGTGTATTACAAAGTGAGTGAAATACAATCGTTATTGTTTGGTTCGAATTAATTAACCATTATCGTTTGAATTCCAATAATTATCGTGGGGTAGATTGACTACGCGATTAAACAGTGAATAGTGTCGTACTGGTGTGCTCCGTCCCCTCTTCTCGCTTCTGGGCGACGGTGGCGAGGCAGATTTTGGTTTTCGAAGCGAGTGGCGCCCGAACCACCCCTTTCTCGACGCGAGCATAAGCCAACCGAATCTGCCACCCTTACGTCCCAACTCGGGGGCGCAAGGTTTTCCATTTGAGACGGTATTCCAATTGAAACGGTAACAAATGGCATCATATTTCGTCGTTAGAGGACCATCATCGCTAGCAGCAACATCAAAAGTAGAAATAAGGACTCAATTTTGACTAGTAATTGTACTTCATCTGTATCTACTAACCAGTTAGCTCCTTCAAATCTTCTGACTAGAGACTTCCCCAGCTTTAATCAAAATTCTACCGTCAGGTGTTCCCATCCTGAGACTCATGCTATAGCATATCCAATTCAAGCCTCCTCGCCATCTCAGGCTTCTCATCCCCGTAAGGTATGTTCCGACTCAATCGTAACTCGTAATTCAAATTCATCCAGTCGAACATCAACAATTGACACTGATCTTGCTACAAATTCTACTAATTCTAATTCTTTACGTAAAACCTATAACTGTATCAGGTATTGCTCCTAAAAAGATATCCTCAATCAAAAGCCCCAGAATTTATTACCACAATTGCGGTGGTATGAGGGGTAAAATAAATAAACTCTTTCTTCACACCAAATCTTGCCATTTCAACGTGCTTGCCTTCACTGAAACATGGCTAAATGACTCGCATATCAATGAAGAAATCCTTGAAAGTACCTGGACAATCTTTAGAAATGACCGAGACTATGTTTCCACTGGTCAATCAAGAGGTGGTGGTGTCTTATTTGCAGTTAAGAACACTCACTCAAGTGAACTTGTAAACTCCGCCTCGCACAAATTGTTCCAGCACATATTTATCCGTGTTTCAATTGAAAAAACCTCGGTTTATATTGGTTTATTTTACGTCCCACCGAGATCTGACGAATCAGTGTACAATTATATATGTGAGCAAATATCTTCTTTTATGGCTTCTCGTAGTGCTGAGGGTAAAGTAATATTCTTGGGTGATTTTAATCGCCCGAATTTGCGATTTGTCTCTGATAAGTCTGATGATGGTTTAATACCAGTAAACCTACTTGAGTCTTCTGATTTTAACCTTGTGAGTACGTTGTATGGCCATGATTTGCAGCAGGTTGTTTCGACTCCCAACCAAAATGGTAATTGGTTAAACTTAATCTTTACAAATGTTTACGACGATGTAGTGGTTAGCCCAGCTAATGACGCAGAGAATCTCTTTTCTAATAGTCTTCATCATTCCGCTCTTATAGTTGAACTTTCCACTACAGATTGGAGCATGTTAAGTACGTACAATAATACGATTGTATATGATTTCCATAATGCTGATTATGATAGCATTCACAATTTCCTTGACAATGTCGATTGGACAAATGTGTTTATGTGCCATTCCCTTGATGATGATGTAGCCATGTTCTATAGAATAGTATTTGACGCGGTAGATAAGTTTGTACCCAAGATTAGGGAAAAAGATAAACTCTCTGAACCTTGGCTTGACAAGACCCTTAGACGTCTGAGAAACCACAGAAATAAACTTTACAGACTAATGAAGAATCAAGTCGACATTAAGCACCGTATTAAAGAAGAATACGATTAAATTGCTCAGGAATTCTATACTAAATCTCACGAAGCGTATGACAGATACATTAAAACTACTGGGGAGAATATAATCCGCGACCCTAAATTTTTTTTTTGATTTTGTTAATATGAAGCGGAAAACAAGCGGCTACCCCTCTTCAATGTCCACTGAAAATTCAATGTTGTCTTTTCTCCTCAGGAGATCTGCAACTTTTTTGGTGACCATTTTCAAGAAGTTTTCAGTCCAGTTAGTATCCCAACATTGTATCGATTCCCGGGTGCGACTCAAACAATTTTTGCTGAGGATATGACCATATCGAGGAGTGAAATATTTACTGCCATTATGGAGCTTGACAGTAACAAGGGCCGTGGACCTGCCCTCCTCCCTCCTATTTTTCAGATCATGTGTGTAAAACAACTGATCTCGCCCCTTCATACTATATTCAATAATTCTCTCTCCTCTAGACGTTTTTCTTGGTATTGGAAATCTTCTTATATTACACCAATTTATAAAAGTGGCGATAGACTTTTATTCAAAATTATGGAGGCATCGCCATTCTATCTGCTGTTCGCAAACTTTCTGAAAAAATTATCTACCGCAAATTTTCTCCTCTGGTCGACGCTCGACTGAACGAGCAGCAGCATGGATTTAGAAAAGGTCGTTCTACTAATCTTATGGTGCTTCTTTCTGATCTTTTGTGGAAAATGGAGAAAGGTGATCAAATTGACGCAGTCTATACAGACTTCAGCAAAGCATTCGACCGAAATGATCACTCCATTTTGATCCCCAAGCTGAAACAATTCGGAATTGCAGGATCCTTACTAAAGTGGCTTGGCTCCTACCTACACGACCGCTTGCAATTCGTGAAATTCCAAGGTCTCATTTCTAAGAAAGTCGTCGTTAAATCCGGTGTACCTCAAGGAAGTCATCTTGGCCCTCTTCTTTTTAATATCTTTATATCTGACATATCGGAGGTTTTATCTGATGTTCCTCATTTACTATATGCGGACGACCTCAAAATCTACCATGTCATCAGGTCACAATCTGACGCGGCCTTTTTTCAGTCTAAACTGTATTCTCTAGACCATTGGTGCTCGGCGAACAAACTACCTCTTAACATTGCCAAATGCCGCGCAATCAGCTTCTCTCGCAAAACTGCACGCGTTCATTATACGTACAGCCTCAACAACACGGCACTCAGCAGGGTTGACAACATATTAGATCTCGGTGTCACCCTGGATGAAAAGCTCCGCTTCAATCTACATTACAATAAAGTGCTTTCCCGAGCAAGTCAGCAACTTGGTTTCATCAAGCGACCAGCCAAAGAGTTTAAGAATCTCTGGGTTACTAAATCCTTATATAATTCACTTGTTCGGCTTTCGAAATTCACAGCCAAAGATTTGAGTCTGTTCAGAAGCAGTTTTTACTGTTCGCTCTGAGAGATCTTTTCAACCCTTATGATTTCAGTAATCTACTACCATACGAATATCGCCTTAAATGTATTAACTTGTTACCCCTTGCATCAAGAAGATTAATGTTATCGGCCTGCTTCAGCTTCGATGTCATTAGAGACGTGGTTAATGTCGTTTACTTGAAAGAAAAGTTTGTACTCAATCAGCCCTTGAGAGTCACTAGATCCCGACGATTGCTTATTGAATACCAACACACCACATCATATGCAGCAAACGAGCCAATAAATAGGTGCTGCAGGCTTTTCAATAGCATGAGCGAGAACTTTTCCCCTACGATATCTAAGGCAACTTTTAAAAAAAATATTATGAAGGCTCTCTCTTCATAGTCTTTCACATTCCCCCGCAATACTAATATATATGTATTGTAAATTTAAATTCACTTAGTTATTTGTCATTTGTTATTCATTTAGTAATTTGTCATTTAGTTATTACTTTATTTGTTATCTATTTGTAACTTATTTATTTTTGCGTTATTTATTAATCTTGTATTCATATATAGTTTTATTTTTTACTTTGTTTCGTATATTATTTTATTTTATTTTGTTTCGTAATTTTATCCATGTACTAAATTATTTATTCTTCTGTACATGTACACCTTGCTTGGTGAATAAATAAATAAATAAATACTACGTCCTACTGATGCTTCCGTTTCTTGCCAACAAAATGTAAACAATGTTAGCTTCTCTTTATCCTCTAGCCTCCTGGGTACTTATGTCGCCTCTACCGAGGCAACTACGAATACTGCCACCCTTGACAATTTAATGACAACTGCTTCTTGTCGAAAAGCAGTCAACTCTGTTAGGCATTTGTCCTAACATAACCCCTTCTTTAAATGGACTTAGACTCTTTTATCACAATTTTAGAAAAAAATCCTGCCACTTTAATTTACTCGCCTTCACAGAAACTTGGCTAAATGATTCCCATAAGAATGAAGAGATCCTTGATAGCAGTTGAACAATTTACAGAAATGATCGCGACTATTGTTCCACAGGTCAATCGCGAGGCGGTGGGGTTTTGCTGGCGGTTAGCAGCACACTTTCAAGTGAGATTATTGACACCACCCCCAATGTATTGTTCCAACACCTTGTTATTCGTGTTTCTTTGAATCACAATTTCCTTTATATTAGTTTGGCCTATATTCCACCCAGATCGGACGAATCAGTTTACAACCATTTCTGTGAATTAAGATCTTTCATTACAACGTCTCTAAATGATAAAGACAAAATAATATTCTAAGGGGATTTCAATCGTCCCAGCTTATGTTTCATCCCCGATGAAAACGACGCATTTCTTCTTCCTGTAAACCTTTCAGTTTCCAATGACTTCAACCTTGCGAGTACTTTTTATGGCAATGATTTGCAGCAAGTCTCTCCAACTCCCAACCAAAATGGTCATTGGCTGGATCTTGTTTTTACGAATGCCTACGACGAAGTAGTGGTAAGTCCAACTGATGACGCAGAGCATCTTTTTTCAAATAGTTTACACCACACTGCACTATCAGTTGAACTTCCCACTTCTGATTCTATTTACTTAAGAACGTACAATAATTCAATTGTACATGACTTTCTGAATGCTGATTATGAAAGCATTCACCATCACCTTGACTCTATAGATTGGACGAATACTCTTTCAACGTTAGACCTTGAGGAAGCCATTTTCACTTTTTATAACAAAATATTTGACGCCGTTGAAAGATATGTACCTAAGATAAGAAAAAAGAAAAAGTTGTCTGAGCCATGGCTTGATAGGGACCTTAGGCATTTGCAAAATCGTAGGAACAAACTTTATAAGCGGATTAAAAACAATATCGACGTTAGTTCTGCTATTCAGGATGAATATAATGAAGCCGCTAAGCAATTTTTGGCAAAGTCTCACGAGGCTTACGACGATAACATTAAGACAACAGGTGAAAATATAATTCGCGACCTTAAAAAATTTTATGATTTTGTAAATGTGAAGCGAAAAACCACGGGCTATCCATTGTCGATGTTCTTTAATGATATCACTTCTTCCTCTCCCAATGAGATCTGTAATTTATTCGCAGATAGTTTCCAGAATATTTTTATTGCACCTGACTCATCAAACTCTCATCTCCCTTTTTCTCATTCTGCTCCTACAGCGTTTGTCAGCCACATAGAAATTACACGTGACGAAATACGTAAAGCTATTTCGGAACTCGACTGCAACAAAGGTCCAGGGCCAGATCTTCTTCCTCCAAATTTCCTGCGCAAATGTGTAGCGCAGCTTATAACTCCCTTTCATATTTTTTTTCAACAGATCACTTTCGTCTGGAGTTTTCCCATCCTGTTGGAAACTTTCATATGTCACTATCATCTTCAAAAATGGTGATAGACGCATTATCAAAAATTATAGAGGTATTGCTATCTTATCTTCTATTCCGAAACTTTTTGAAAAGATTCTGTACGATAAACTTTCTCCACTTATTTACTCTCGTCTGAACGAGCAGCAACATGGTTTTAGGAAAGGTCGATCAACTACCACAAATTTGACAATCCTACTCTCAGATGTCCTGTGTAAAGTGGAGAAAGGATACCAAATTGACGCAGTCTATACAGACTTTAGTAAAGCTTTTGACAGAGTTGACCACCCTACCTTAATTCTAAAGCTACTGAAATTCGGACTTGGTGGACCTTTGCTTAACTGGCTGACATCTTACCTTCGAAATCGAGCTCAGTTGGTAAAATTTCAAGGGCTTTTATCGAAAAATATTTCTGCCACCTCTGGTGTACCACAAGCTAGCCATCTTGGTCTGATTCTTTTTAATATATTTATTTCTGACCTATCTGACGTCCTAGCAAATATACCTCATCTACTTTATGCCGACGATCTCAAAGTCTATTATATCATTAAATCTAAATCCGATGAACTCTTTCTCCAATCCAAACTTGATTCACTTGATCATTGGCGCAATGAAAACCAGCTCTCTCTCTCAACATTGCTAAGTGCCAAGTTATAAGTTTCTCCCGAAAATGCACCGTCTCACATAACACGTACTTCCTCGGGAATAATTTGTTAGCTCGAGTCGAAAACGTTGTTGACCTTGGTGTTATCTTGGATGAGCGTCTCCGCTTACCTTGCATTATGATAAAATACTTTCCCGTGCAAACAAACAGTTAGGCTTCATCAAAAGACGTGCGAAGGAATTTCGTAACCTATGGGTCACAAGATCTTTATACATTTCACTTGTACGCCCCATTCTCGAATATGCTTCCATTTGCTGGAATCCAGCTTTTGAAATCCACAGTAACAGACTCGAGTCCATACAAAAGCAATTCTTACTTTTCGCATTGAGAGAACTATACAACCCTTACGATTTTAATAATCTCCTACGTATGAGTTTCGACTGGGTCACCTAAACTTGTTAACACTATCATCTAGAAGAAAGATGATTTCAGCTTGCTTCACATTCGACGTCATTAGAGGCGTCATCAAGGTTGAATTCCTGAATAGAAAAATTGTGTTGAATAACCCTGTAAGAAACACCAGGTCCTCTCGTTTACTTAAGGAATATCCACACTCCACTACTTACGCGGCTAATGAGCCTATAAATAGATGCTGCAGGATATTCAATAGCATAAGTAATCTGTATTCTCCAACAGTCTCTAAATTATCCTTCAAATCCTGCCTTTTCCAAGCCATCCGCAACCCCTTATCCTAAGCTATATGTCAATGTTTTATTTATTTGTTATTTATTATATTATTATGTATTTATTTTGTTATTGTTATAATTTTTCGTTTTATTTTTACGTACTCATTGGGATTTCCTACTTTGCTTTTTTTTTACTGTTTATGTAACTTGTACCTTGCTTGGTTAATAAATAAAATAAAAATAAAATAAATAAAATAAATCAAAAGGGTGGATCCTTGAGTTTATAAGACTCAGTGATGTGTTTTTTTATTTCACATCCAGGAAAGTGCAGCTAGAGAGAAAGTATTTGTTGTTGCTTTCACAAACATATCATGAAAATACGGCATATCAGAATGGAAGTATGGCTGACATCGCGTGTTGGCTGAAAATAACATATTCGAGATTTTTCGATATTGAATTTCAATCGGACTATACTATAAAATTGAATGAACTTTTGTTGAGATTAACTAAAAGTAAATAGAAAAATATGACCATTCAGTTTACAAAAAAATTCTACAAATAGCTTCGGTAAAATACTAATATTCAATTTGAATCACCAAAAAGTCTAGCGCATCAGAACCGCTAGAAAACTGAATTTCAAAGAAATTGTCTTTGAGTGACCAACAAATTTGGAAAGACGTTTTACACTTTTTTGTAGTATCACATCAACCATTCTTTATCTAAAGCAACAAAACCCAACTATAACATAGATGATGAAAATGTTCAGTGCTCGCAACACTTTTCCAACAAAGCAGCAATAAGTTTACCATACCAAGCTCATACTTAAATTAACTTATCCTTTGAACTTTGTTCTCATCGCAGGATTTCATCGAAGTTTCAAAACTCGGAAAATTTAGAAATTGATTCCTTATTTTTATTCCAAATGCTTTACATTTGAGCATGTAACTTGAAGCATCTGTTGGTGCAATATTTACGAAAATGTCCAATGCTGTGTTAACAGCAAAGCAAAATACTCGTCTATACCAAATCTTCAGACATTTTATTTAAAACATGTTGGTCAACGTTTCAACCCAAAAATGATAAGATCTGAAAGGTTTTCTATGAATAAGGAGAATATCAAAGAAAACGTCTAAAATATCTTATTACATTTCAACATAGTCTCCTTTTCCATTTTTTAATATTATAAAAATTATAAGCTTTAGCATTATAAGGCCTTTTGTCATTCTTATTATTTATATAATAACTTAGGTATGTCATGCTAAAATCTAATTTCGCTTAGCTCTTGGTGCAAGACTTAAATTGAAGTTTGTATTGCAGAACTTGTACAGTATTGACTAATAGCATGTGTGGCTCTTGTTCTTAATATAATTAAAAGTGTTGTAATTTTAAATTGTATGTTTTATTATAGTAATTGTATAATTTATTAGTGGCGTATAGGTAATTGTATAGATCCAAATTTTCCACAGGGCTTAATGTTGGAATTAATAGTAATAGATCCGAGTTCAGTGAGTTGCCTGCCTCCATAGCTAGCCTCCGCGACAAAAACCATCTATGTTGCTTAGGTCAAACGTTACTGATCATCATCGTTTTTTTCTTAAGATTTGATGTGATTCCCATTATTTGAATTTACTTCCATTTTAATGATACACGCTAATACAAATCAGGGTTTTTTAACAGCTGTGCTAATTAATTTAATTAATTTTGTGTTTTTTTGTGCTCTTTGAGAAACGTAACCTTTCTATTTCAAGCTTTAGGTAGCTAAAAAACAACATTCGCTCTCTTGGGTTATACGACTGACCTAGTATTTGTGGTGCTTTTGCTCTGTTCTTTGCTACTTTAAAGAAAATAAATGCTTATTTAAGGCAACATATTTCACTTATAAATCTTTTTTCCAACCTGAATCGTAGATAGTTGAATTTACGATGAAAAATAGAAGAAAGAGCTCAGAAGTTAGCAATAGAAACTTCAAAATGATTCTATTTTTAAGGAGTGAAATTTTTAATGCGTTTCAATTATGACTCAAATTCAATTTTAGAAAATAAAGCTTCAAAGCTGCAAATTTTTTTTATCAACCAGACTAAAAGCTCTCCAAAATATGATAGTGCTCGTCAAAATGTATTTTCTCCTGCATGGACCAAATATTCAATATATCAAGCCTATTTAAAATTGGTGAAGTAGATACTTTAAGCTGAAGGGAACAGCTATGTGAAAGAGTACAGTAACTGTGAAACTATAATTGGAAACAATCAGCTACCGAAATATGCATAAAATAGGCAAGAGGCGATTAGCGCCCAACGTGGGCCTGTCATAATATTCCGTAGTCCATGAGACCATGATTTTTAATGTTTCCAATAGTTATAAACCTTTCAAAAAAAAATATGTATTTTATCGCAATATGTTTTTAATCGAATTTATGGCCCTACTGTGTTGCAATAAAACATTCATTTATGAATCGTTAGCACCTTTTTGTTATTGTAACGCCTTATTATTTAGCTAAAAATTGTATAGTGAATAATAGGTATGTAACAAATACTCAAACGCTTTTAACAATTACTTCAATATTCGATTTAGAAGCATGCATTTCTAAGTATGATATTATGATTCTGAAGTTTTAAGAATTGTATTATTTTAACCTGCAAATATAGTTTAATACGATCGATAATAAACTAGGATGTATACGCGTATATTAAGGAATGACAACTTAAAAAAAAATTAAGTAAATTAGTCAACATTATGAAAAGCTTTGACATTTAAATGAAAACAAAACATAAATTATAGAACAGAATTGATATTTTTCATAAAAATACAATGCTATTCTACCCTACAACCCCAATAGAAGATATGTGTTTTTGGCATTCTATTAAACTAGGCGTAATTCAAATTTTGAGCGAAATGAATGTCACTTAATCAATGTCTATTGTCACAAGCAGGAAACTATTTAAAATGAAATTAACCATCCTTACGGAAACCGAAAACGTGACAACAACCATTTATTCAGTCGTAGAAATATGAGGTCCTAATTATATAGATGAGCAAAACAAACATGAAACCGAAAAACAAAGGCGGCAAACCTTAATTCCAGTGATGTTAGTTCACGATAGCGGAAACCGCGATGACAAAATTAAATGAAAACCAGATCCAAGTAAATATCTACTAACACAAATAAGTGCAAATACTGCGGCATAGTTTGTTTTAATTAATTGTATGGTGAGTAGACGTGGAACAGGAAATAAGCCATTTCGGTTCATATGCACCTATTCGTATAAACCCATAGCTATACGCGTTTGTAATTAATTTCGAAAATGTACCGAATCGCGGAAATTTATCAATAGAAAATGTTTACCTCAATCAGTCTGCTTACCACACCACTCAAACATTTTCAATATATTTCTAAGCCGTGGTTGTGATCGCTTGTGACCGTGTGGCGGTGTAGTGTTAATTATTAATACGTCATAGTTTTCAACTCAATTAACTTTTATCATGTACTTATGCAAATTATGGTAATGCCGATGGATTTACTTTGTTTCCATACGTATTCTTATTTCCCACGGACCGCTATTCATCGATCAATATTATATTGATTGTTATGACATGCCTGATATTAATGCGACTCGCAATAATATGTATGGTATTAATGAACTTCTGCATAACATACTGAAGGGATAATTGACTGAAAAATTATTGGACATGTTGGATAAAAAAATTGAGAATCGAACGGCCGTTGTTAAAATATCTGTGTGTGTATTTGAAAAAGCAGTAGTTTCATATTTAACGAAAATGCGAAGGTTGAGTCTGTTGAAATTATCAAAAAGACTCAAGTAGATTCGTAAGAAGAATATTGGCAATTTGATAAAAATTGCTGTTCAGTATGAACTTGATTTTATTATATGTATATTAACATGATTATATACTGACGATATTGAAGTTAAAAAAAAACCTGCAAGAGAATTAATTTATTTGGAAAATTCAATAAGTAATTGTAAATATTGTTATTTTAATTCAATTGATATCAGACTAAGAGTACAATAATGTTTAGTAATAAATGGTTTTTATAATAAAATAAATAAAAATGTAAGAGAGTTTCTTTTATTGGTGTTTGCTAGAATTCCAATATGATATTGATATAATATTGATATAATATTCATATAATATTGATTTTACTGATATAAGGACATATGATGACTAGTGTTTCTTTAATAGCTTATATATAATAGTATTATATTCAAAGGCTTAATATACTAATGAAGTTTGAAAATCAAATTTGTGCTTGTGTCGAGGGTTTCAAACTTAAAACTGGTGCACTAGATCAAGACAAGACAGTTTAAAGAGCAAGCTAGTCATTAAATGGTGAAAAACTGGGCACATCGATTAGGCTGTGTTTGTGCGGGTTAAAAGAGCTTGAACAACCATATTTTTATGTGCGTTACAAAAGAGAAATTTTTCGTATAGAAGTTTCAATTGGAACCCAAGCTCAGAGCTTCAAAACTAATAATCGAATAATCACAATTAAAGTTTGATGCACTTTTACCTCCTGCTGAGGCCATATCATGACAAATGAGCTCTCATAGTTTCGATTTTTCTAACAAAATATTACTTGGATTCGAACATTAAAATATAATCCAGCTTCATTAAACAACATGCTTATGATACTATGAAAAATTTAATTCATTTTTGTGGAATAACCGCAGATTTTTAGTGATGTAAGTCTGGAATTTGACACTATTTTATACAAATTTCTCGCTTTTTGGTTCAGATCTTTAAGGACAATATACCTTAAGGGTGCATTTGATAACAATTTGAGAAATCAGCTGCGTATGAATCAGCTCTTATTCAAGAAGGAGGAGGAGCATAATTATTGTTTCGATACCTAGCTACCTTGAGCTGCTTATTAACAATCAAAACTTTTTGAAATGTAACTTTTCAATATTTTTACCTGAAAAATGTTCTTACCTCTCATCAGGAACTATTTTTTTCCCAAGGAGCCTTAGTTTTCATGATCTGATCTTTTTTAATTTTTTTAAATATTATGCACTAAGAAATATTTCATTTCATTCCAGTATTTTCACAATTCATATTTTAATTCAGGAATTTTCTTAAATGAAGAAAATACAGCACTCATAAGATGGAGAAGTAAACACAACATATTGAAAAAACAACATTCTGATGTTAGTCTTTGTAGGAAAATAACATTTTTTTGTGTGACATTTATCAAATCATGACCGAGAAATACTAACATGAAAATGCAACCTTTTAAAAAATTGTGGAAATATGCGCCTCTCCGTCAACGCCCGCTGAAGTACGCTGCAGTGTCTCAGTCTGCTGTTCAACCTCTACAAATACGGACGTGTTCATTTTTCAATTAAATTACATGCTAATCTTATAATCTTATAAATAAAACTTTATTATATTTAATCTGCGCATCAAAAATGAACCTTTGAAATATATAAGCTGATGATGACCTCTTCCGATAATTGCTTTTGTGTGCGTGTGTGTGAGTTGAGGGAAGAAATGCTTGGAATCAGAAAAGCCCATTGTACTCACAAAATACAACAAGCCTGCTTATAGCCTCGTATATTACCCGGACTAACTTGGAGTGATTTGGCTTGGAACGGATTGAATTGAAACTTCAAAGTAGGTTTTTGGTGCGACTAGATTAACCGAATAAAATTCAGCTAGTTCTACTAAAGTGAAGTATATCGCATCGGAACGTCACATATATGAATAGAACTCATATGGGCTTCGAATTTTTTAATCCTCAAAACCTCAATCCGGGCTTTTTAACGCCCAAGTCGATTCGACCCAGTAAAATTTCGTGATCGGATCGACTTATCTCAAATCAATCCACTGCGGGTATACAACGCGGCTTGACTAATCCTAATCGAATTTGAAACCACTTTATAGATGCGCCTATTGTTTCCCAGATTTCTTGACAAAATCCAGGATCAATGATAAGAGAAATGAGTCGTGTTGCTGCACATATGCCTTGTTCCAGCTAAAGCATTGGAACCGTACACCACACACGCCGATCATTCGTAAAAAAAGTATTCCACAGAGTCAGCCTGTTCTTAGTAGGTAGAGCAAATATCATCCATCGCAACACATATGGCAGGCAGGCTTATGTCCCTGTTAAAAAAACATTTGGCATTGCTTCGTAACGGCATCGGTTACCTCATTTCTTTCAAAATCGCAGTGTTTTCGGAGCTAGAGTAGAAACACTTTATTTAAACTGATGACCAAGTTTCAACGTGCTCTGTATACCTGGGTAAATTTCGGAGTATTTGAGGGTATATGTTGTGCCAGTAGTGTAGTTTGACTTTCACTGTAGATTGCGATATGTTTGCTTTTGCATCTTGCATCAATCGCACAGAAAACTGCTCTAAAGAAAGCGAATACTTGAAAGATATTGGAAAAAAAAACTAGCTCTCCAAGAGAAAAAACCTAACTGTTGTTCGATGAACGCAAATAAACACCAGCTCCACATCTAATGTTTATTATCGAGCCGTACATGAAATATCCCCTCGCTGTGACATCTAGATGCTCCCAATAACTTTCACTCAAAAAAATTACTGCACAGCTTCTCCTGAAATTGAGCAAAAAGGCTCGAGCGTCTGAAACAATATGGAGAGCCGAATACATATTTCCACAGATATAAGAGATATGGATATGTAATGACCACAGATATAAAAGAAAATGGATACGAAATGGCTATCCGTGTACCCATATGTAGGCTAGCTTTTTTTGGCTAGCTCAATGCTCCCCTTTCTACCTCACTCACAACCGAAAAGCCCTAATGCTGTCTCTTATTTACGAAAAATGTGAGGAATGTCAGATCGGGGTAAAAGCGTGCAACGGGCAACACGAAAAGAAATATCAATGTCAGTTTGATTAGTTTCGGTGAATCTAAACATTGACTTTAAGTAAAAATTTCTCACAGAAAATTTTGAAATTGTTTGGCGTGTACCGTAGAAACATAAATCGATCGCGATAATCTGTGTCGGTACGAATAAATTAGCGGTCAAAAATTCCAGTATAGTGCCAAAATGAAATGCCGCGTTCCAGACTGCAATAGTAGCCACAGAAGTGCTTCGCGGGGGATATCATATTTCGGGTAAGTGAAAGTAACCTTTGGCATCAATTTTGCTTTCTTTTTGAGTGAAATCATAGTTAATTTTATTTACAAAAAAGATTTTAATCTTCACTCGCCGGTTTTGGAAAAAGAAATATCAAACGACGTTCAAAATGGCGATCTTTCCAAGTTTTTAATTTTAAAGTTAGCTGTTAGTTTCGTAAAGATACGTCAAACTTTTTCTATCGTCATCCAGGTATACCAATCATCTCGTCTAACTTCACCCTCGCAGGATACATTTCATCAGGCGTTCGAAAGTTGCTGGAGCATTGGAGACTCCAAATAGCATCACCCTGAACTGCCATAATCCAGTATCAACAGATCATGTGGTTTTCTCTCAATCTTTTTCACCGATTTCTACCTGCCAGTAGCCAATTTTAGAATCCAACCTTGAAAACCACCTTGCGTCGGCCAAAGTTTCCATTTTATCGTCGATCACTGGAAGCATGTAGATGTCTTTCTTGGCAGCATCATTAAGCTGCCTAAAGTCGACGCAAAGAGAGTGCTTCTATATTTTTTCTTCACAGGGATCACTAGTGAAGCCCACGGACTGGTAGATGACACCCTGTTTTCCCAAATCCATTATCATTTCGCTAACATTATGTTAGGCTGATCGACCTAAACTTATTTGGATCTGAATTGTCATCTTTCTGAGGATTTGGTATTAAGACAACTGCAACCTGCCGCCAAGGTGAGAGAACGTGCTAGCTAAATGATAGATAGTAGCTAGATATATAGATAGATAGTAGATATATAGATAGATAGTAGAGGTGGTGTTTTTCTGGCGTTTCACAAAAAATTCAAAGTATCTCTAATAGAAATACCGCATACAGATAATGAATTTATTTGTGCTCAAGTTGAACTGACGTCAAAGAAAATATTTTTTGGTGTCAACTACACGCCACCAAATTCTTTGTATGATATTTACGCTTCGCTTATACATATTACACAGCTCATATGCGACCTTGCGGACAATAACGACGACGTCGTCTTAATGGGTGATTTCAACCTACCTAGAATAAACTGGTGCCCTTCAGCGGACGGCACTTTCGAAGTTCCGAGCTCTACTTCTATTGGCGGACAACATGACATCAACATTGCAGACGAATTTATATCACTTGGTTTGTTTCAAGCCAATTGCATCCGGAACGCAAATGGAAAAATGTTGGACCTGATTTTTTCGACTGATGCCTCTTCTACTGTGGTGAAACCCCTCACATCATCTCTCATCGACGAAACCGCGCGTTATTGTAGACTCAACATTATTTTCGAGCCAAAGTCGAGTAATTACTTATCATCGAGCACATCTGAACTTAAATTTGATTTTAGATTAGCTAAAGTCGATCAAATACATGACTTGCTTGCTTACTATGATTGGTTTTCCATGTTGCATAAACCTACGTTTTATTTCCACATTCTGTTGTTTGGCTGTTTTTTACGATGCGTGCCAACTACTTTCACTAAAAGCAGGGTTCGTTTTCATTGGATGTCTCCACAGCTTTGCCATTTGAAAAATTCCAAAAACAAAGCCTTGAAAAAGTTTCGCCTGACTCGCTCTTAACCTGACTATCAACGTTTTTCTACATTACGAGGTCTGCATCATAAAGAAGTTGCATTTGCATATCATAGACATACGCAACAGCTAAAATTTAATTTTCAAGCTCAACTTAAGAGATTTTGGAATTTTGTTAATTCTAAGACTTATAACGATGGGTATCCACTCACATTAAAATCTGACGACTCTTATTTTGATGATCCCTTTGATATTGGTAAATTATTTGCTTCTGTTTTCCATAAAGCTTATCGTACGGACTTTCCAAACTCCAGACACTTTTCACCCTACTTGACAAACTCAACAGTTTCTTCTTTGGAGATGAAGGATTTAAAAATTGACGAGGACACTATTATCACATTTGTTAATAAACTTGACAATATTATAACACCTAGCCCAGATGGCATACCTAGTTTGGCCTTGAAATATTGTGTGTCATCACTACTACCTGTGCTGTCTTATATTTTCAATGCATCCTTAAAAACAGGCATCTTTCCTCATCTGTGGAAATACTCCACCGTCACTCCTATATTCAAGAAAGGGAGTCGTAATGACGCTTGCAACTATAGACCTATTGCAAAACTTCCCTGCAAAACTTTTTGAAGCCATAGTGACGAATGTTGTAGCCTTTCATTGCAAATCCATTATGGCTCCATATCAGCATGGTTTCATGAAAGGTCGTTCAACCACAACCAACCTGCTTGAATTTTCTCACCAAATAACCAACTCAATTGAAGCTGGCCTCCAAACTGACTGCGCCTACACAGACTTGACGAAAGCCTTTGCTAAGCTTGATCACTCTATACTTTTAGCTAAGCTTCATTCTTTTAAATTCTTTTATTTGTTTTTAAATTGGGTTGACTCTTACTTGACGAATCGAACCCAACGTGTATCCTTTCGCGGTGCCTTGTCATCTGAAATTAGAACCACGTCTGGTGTTCCACAAGGTAGTCAGCTAGGCGCTTTACTGTTCGCCTTATTTATTAATTACGTAGGTTCCATTCTACAGTCAGCTTCTGTTCTTCTTTATGCCGATGACGCTAAAATTTTCAAAGTTGTGAGAAACCTTAACGATTGCAATGATTTGCAGCAGGATCTAAACATATTTGCCAACTGGTGTTCCGATAACAATATCCTAATTAATCCTGACAAGTGTACGATTATATCTAACACACGCAAAAATAATCCTGTAATCTATGAATACTCACTTTTGAGTACATCATTAAATAGATCAGCGAAAGTACTCGATTTAGGAGTATTGCTGAATCAATCCTTCACATTTGACGATCACATCGATTCAATCGTTGTGAAAGCTAGCAATGCCTTAGGTTTTGTCAGAAGACGTGCGAGGGAGTTCAACGACATTTTTCTAACTAAGACCCTCTTTTGCAGCTTAGTAAGACCTATTGTTGAATATGCAAGTATTGTATGGGCACCATATCAAAAAGTGTACATAGACCAAATTGAGTCCTTTCAAAAGAGGTTCTTATGTTTCTGCCTCCGCGGTCTTCCGCGGTATGACCCTTTACATCTACCTCCTCATCAAGACCGCTTAAATCTTTTACGAATGGATACCTTGGACTCTAGACGTCAAAATTCCAAAATCTTATTTGCCGCGAAAATTTTGGAAGGCATCATTGACTCAAACTGCTTATTAAGCCAACTTAATTAAAACACTAATAACAAACGTGTCAGGCAGGTTAACTTTTTGTCGATCCCTCAACATCGGACCAATTATGGTTGCAATGAACCAGTCACTGCAATAAGTAGATGCTTTAACGAAGCTTATTATAAGTTTGATTTTCATTTGTCTACAGCATCACTTAAACGAATTCTGTATAAGAATAATTAATTTTTATTGTATAGTCTGGATTAGACGAATTTCATAAATGAATTATGAATTATTTATTTATTTATTTATTTTCAAGCCAAACAAGGCATATAACAAAAAATAATAACAAATTACAATTTGAATTAAATGTAAGTTTTCTTAAACTACACTATAACAAAAAAGCATAAATAATTTTAAATACATATTCCAAACTTATATTTGGTTGTCAACTTGAGAAATTTATAAGGAAAATGTTTTTTAAGATTTTAGAGCCTTGAATAGAGCATATTTGAAACTTGTCTTGGGAATAGATAAGGAATAGTAGTTGGAAAAATTGTTAAATATTTTGCAGCATCTGTTGATGGGCTCCCTGTCTCCATAAACAGTCCGATGCTGATGTTCATTGAGAAGACGTGTATACCTAGTACGTCTTACAGGGTTATTGAAAGTTATTTTATTCGAGAGATACTCAACGTTGATCAAGCCCCTAATTGCATCAAAAATGAAACATGAGCATAATACCGTTCTCCTCGAAGAAAGTGTTTCAAGGTTTAAAAGTCTTAATCTGTAATTATAAGATGGCAAACTTTCAAAATCGTGTGAGTTGTATATATCTCTCAAAGCAAAAATTACAAACTGCTTTTGGATGGATTCCAATCTATCGCTATGACAGTTGAAAATGGGATTCCAAACGATGCAACCATATTCCAATATTGGGCGAACTAAGGATACGTAAAGAGATTTTGTAACCCATAGGTTCTTAAATTCTTTCGCACGTCTCTTAATGAATCCTAATTGCTTGCTGGCTCTTGCTAGAACTTTGTCGCACTGAAGATTGAAGCGCAGCTTTTTATCTAGAACGACTCCGAGATCTACAACACTATCCACTTTTTTCAGCAACTGATTACTAAGGCGGTAATCAAAAATTAAAGAGCATGACTTGCGGGAAAAGCTTATAGCATGGCATTTGTCTACGTTAAGAAAAAGTTTATTGCGGTCACACCATCGCTCCAACGATAAGAGTTTTGACTGAAGGAAGTTTGAATCGGATTCCGATTGAATAGTGTGGTATAATTTTAGATCGTCTGCATAAAAAAGGTGTGGAATATCGGATAACACTTCCGAAAGATCCGAAATAAAAATATTGAACAGAAGTGGACCTAAGTGGCTGCCTTGAGGTACCCCCGAGGAGACAGTAATTATTTTTGAGAGAAAACCTTGGAATTTTACATGTTGTGTTCGATTCCGAAGGTAGGAATCCAACCATCCTAGCAAGTTTCCGGAAATGCCTAGTTTTTGCAGTTTATATTTCAAAACATCATGGTCAACACGGTCAAAATCAGTATAAATGGCATCGATCTGACACCCTTTCTCCATATTGCAAATTACATCCGAGATAAATATCAAAAGGTTGGTGGTAGTTGACCTGCCCTTTCTGAAGCCATGTTGCTGTTCGTTAAGAAGAGGATCAATAGCTATAATGAGTTTATCACAAACAATTTTTTCAAATAGTTTAGGTATAGCTGACAGAATACCAATGCCTCTATAATTTTTAACCGAGCGCTTGTCACCACTTTTATGAATTGGCGTGAGATGAGAAGATTTCCAGAATTGAGGAAATCTACCACAAGATAGTGATTTGGTGAAAATTATAAGCAGGGGTGAGATGATAGTTTCTGCACTGTTGATTATGAAGCTCGGAGGAAGTAGATCTGGTCCAGGGCCTTTTTTCAGGTCAAGTTCGCTTATCGCTTTTACAATATCCTCTCTAGTTAAATATATTTCATCAGCGATAGCAAACTGAGGTGTTGAGACAAGCGACATGTTACATAATCCACCGGGTGGACAGAAAACTTCTTGAAAATGGTCGGCAAACATGTCACATATTTTTAGTGGGTAAGAAGAAAGTGAGTCATTTTTATACATTGCTGTGGGATAGCCTGAAGTTTTGCGCTTGGTGTTCACGAAGTCAAAAAAATTTTTGGGGTCCAAGATTATATTTTCCCCAACTATATTAATATAACATTCATATGCTTCGCGAGACTTCCTTAAGAGTTCTTTAGCTAGTTCATTGTATCTTCTCTTGATATCTTCGCTAGCATTGATGTCGGTTTTTACTATCTTATATAGTTTGTTTCTCTGATTTCGTAAACACCTCAGAGTTCTATCCAACCAAGGCTCAGATAGTTTATCTTTTTTCTTTATTTTCGGGACGAATTTTTCAGCAGCATCAAAAATCAACTGGTAGAATAAAGACACAGCATCGTTCAATCCCAACGTTAATAGAGAACTATTCCAGTCAATATTATTCAAATGGTGGTTAATGCTCTCATAGTCAGCATTTCGAAAATCATATACAACTGAATTGCTGTATGATTTTGAGGTTGTTAAATCAGATATAGATAGCTCGACTGTAAAAGCAGAGTGGTGAAAAGTATTGGAAAAAAGATGCTCTGTATCTACTGTCAAATTAGCTACTACATCGTCGTAACTGTTGGTAAAAATTAGATCTAACCAATTGCCATTTTGGTTAGAAGTCGGGGCGATTTGCTGCAAATCATTGCTGTAAAATGTACTTACAAGATTCAAATCTGATGAATCGACGATATTGAACGGAAGGAGGTTGTTGTCGTTTTCATCTTCCATGAACTTTAAATTTGGACGGTTGAAATCTCCTAGTATTATAATCTTATCATTATCATTAAGTGATGAGACCAGAGAAGATATGGTTTCGCATATGTCATTGTAAACGGTATCGTCTGAATTAGGCGGGACGTAGAAAGTACCAATGTACAAGAAACCTTTGGACCAAGAAATTCGAATAAATTTATGTTCAAACTGATATTGTGGTTCGGTCTCGACTATTTCACTTGAGAGGGAGTTATGAACGGCAATGAGTACACCACCACCTCTGGTTTGTCCAGTATGGATATAATTACGGTCATTTCTGTATATGGTCCAGCAACCGTGAAGTATTTCCTCGTTTAAATGAGAGTGGTTTAACCAGGTTTCGGTAAAGGTAAGCACATTAAATTTGCAAGATTTGGCGTCAAGGAAGAGTTGATTTAGTTTGCCTCTCATACCACCGCAATTGTGGTAAAAAAATTTGAGGCCATGTTTAGATTGTTTTCTGTTAGGATCGATACCTATTGAAATCTTCTCTTGCTTTCTGAAGCTGGGAAATATATTTTGAGGAGACATGTGAAGCGTATAGTTTTAGGTCACTTTTGACTTGGTCTGCGGATACTCCAAGCTGTTCGTGGTACCGAGTAAAGATAAGATGAAGGGTATCAAAGTCGATTGGTAGACCCGCTTGCTGGATTATAATTTTCAAATGGGTTTTAGTTTTACCCTCAAAACGTGCGCAGTCGCTGGCTTTGTGCATATAAGCCAGGAAAAGACGAACATTGTCGTAAATTTTACCATCCCTTAGCCGAGAAAGTAGATACCTATTTTCTCAATCAGCACTTGATGTAATGGTAGCTTTCACATGTGGAGGCACTAACGGGTCTAAAAAACTGGACGCAGGTTGTGATGGAAATTTTGTAGCTAAGGTGGTTGTGGATGGTATTTGGTCTTCACCACGGATGAAATTTGTATATGGAGAAGGTGATAACTGGGCTGGAGTAGGATTTTCATGCAGAGAGTCTTTCCTAGCTTTATTGGTATCATTTTGGCCGCTATGTGCAGTTTCACAATTTTTATTGTTTTTAACCCCGACATTCTTTTTTGCCGAAATTTTCTTTTTCAATTCCTGAAAGAAATTTTTGTATGGAGAATTTGTTGCTGCGCTGGTGGGCATGCTACGACAAACGGTTATTTGAGGACTGGTGAGAGAATTGATCAACTCCGCGCTGGACATCTGGTCGGCACTCATATCTGCCTGCACGGGGACCATTTGAATATGGTTGCTCGAAATAACTTCTTTTTGCGGCGCAGTTGTCAAAGTATCTAGCTTTGAGGATTTGAATGCTAAATTCTTGGTAGCTCGTATTGGGGAATAAGGATGGGAATCGTTTTGGAAGGAGGCATTATTACATTTTTTATCTTTACTTAATCTTGAATTACAGGAAATGTGTTTCTTACGACTAGCCTTGGTTTTCCAGCTGCTGAATGATATCCCTCTCCAGACTTGATCTTCGACTGATCCATTGAAGCTCGTGAATAGCCATGCATATTTTGCTGGAATCGCCACTTTAAAGCACCTGAACAACTTTTTGCCTTTTACTCGCCCTTGTAAAATTGCAACTTTGCAGTCTTTGATCAACATTTTATTTTCTAAGAATTTCTGCATCCACTTTTCATCGGCAGAGTAAGGAGCTCCTTTTACAAAAAACAGCTCGTACCTTAGAGGTAATTCTGATTTTGATTTAGCAGGACAATTTGTTTTAACTTGAGCCGCATTTACGTTCTTAATTTTTTCGATTCGTCTCGACCATTCCTCTTTTGTCCAGAGAGTACCGAAGTTGAAAATCAAATGTTCGGTCTGAGGAACTGGTGGTGCTGACAGACTGGCCCTGTGTTGTATGGCATCTTGTTTCATTGGGGAAGTGGATGTGTCCTTAGATTGCACTCTAGTCACATGATTTTTGTTTTGGCTTATACTAGCATTGTGCAGCATATCTTTCACCTCTGCGAACATTAGCTCAACACCTAGTGACGACGAGTCAACACTTGCAGTGTTATTGATTTCCCTGAGCTGTATATTTATGGAATTAAGTTTTTCTTCGAAAGAGTTAGCCGCAGCGCATAACTTTCGTTCCACTGTATTCATCCAGATAGTGTTGGAATTAATGATAGCATCAGATTGAGTTACAGACGCGACTGCCAGTTTGCTTTTTATCTCAGCAAGGATGGTTTCAGAGCTGATGCGAGGTGATGCCGCTGACACTAGTGAAGACGTAAGTTCATCTAGGGAGCTATAAATCGCATTGATTTTACGATCAATGGACTCGATTAAATTATTGCCTCGATCACCGTTGGTCTGTGATAGTGCCGTTATCAATTTATCGAAGCTATTCGCGAAGCTATTAAATGATAGTTTACTTGATCTGCGTACGCACTGAAAGAAAAATCTTGGTAAAATCAACAATTTTCCTTAGTTGTCTACGGGCTATAGTTAAAACAACTATAAGAAAATGGTTGATTACTTTTATGCACCATGACGCGTGGCTGATAAACAACGTCCGTGGTGCAAAAAAGTAAACAACCACAAACTATGGCATTCCAACAATGTACATAGTACGATATAATAAATGACTATAGTCTGTGGTGTGGAATTATATTTGTTGAATTTAACAATTGTAGAGTGGTTCGCTTAATATGAAAATTGTTGATAATTCAATGTTTTGGAGTGTTAAATGAATTGATGCTCATTTTTCTATAGATCAACTAATTATCGTACTTATGAACCAATTAACATAGTTGAATCCTCGAAGATTTCAATACTTTTTGTATCGGCAACGTCAACTACTTTTATATGGTCAAATTAAATATTTTAGCATAGTAGAAAGAACCATTTTCCGTAGTTAATTTGACAGTTTTGCATGAATTGTTGCAGTACTATCAATAATAATTAAATCAACCACGATTTTTTCTTTCAGTGCGTAAATTCTTAAAATTTAGCCTCAGCTCTATTTCTTGTTATCGCTCTTTCTACGACTTATTTGAAAAATTCTTAATCAGTTTTTAAAAAAATTTGCTTATAAAAATATTTTCAATTAAACCAATATTATATTCTCAATTCGTCAAAGAAATGACTGATTTTCAATGTTTCTAGCACAATCAAATGCTTCGAATGTTCGAGATTAAATCTCGTTCCGAACCACACATCGATTGAAATCTTTTTCAAGACGAATTTACTAATGTATATTGATTTCGTCCTCTTACTACCGGGAAATTTTCTACACAAAAATATACATAGAAAATTCAATATTTTGCTTTCATTAGAATTCAAGCACAAGTAATCTTCTAAATTACATTTACAGTTTATGAATTTAATTTTGTATGAATTCGTTTCGAGCTCCCAATCAAATCAAAAGTAAATGTCTTGCTAGCCGGGATGCTTATGAAAGAATTCAATTGAGAAATTCTACGTGGGAGAAGACAATCATGCGTCTTAATTGATACTGAAAGCTAGAGCGAAAGAATGTTTGTAAATGGCAATAAAATGAACTGCGAAAATCAGATTTTAACATAAAAAGCCTTGCATAATTAACTTTGTTTGAGATGTTTTTTTTAAGAAAATTGAAAAGCTTTCTACGAATTAATTTATCAGGAATATTGATCTTTAAAGGTGAGTAAATAAAAACACCCACTTTTTTTTGAACTTCTGTATAGATTTCTGTCTAAAATATGGGTGCATAAATTGATATAATTTGGCGAAAACATCAAACGAAAAAATAAGGTCAAAACTTATTTCAAATTGATTCGTTTCTAATTGGCCTTGGATAAACAAATAATCTTACATAATGCTATTAGGTGATTCGGCTTATTGATTTTGTCAGAACATCTCAAATACAGTAATGCCATATGGGTAACCTTGTTCAATAGACACGTTCCATGAATTGGATGAAAATTGAATTGGATGTTATTCCTTCGATTATTAGCTCGACTGGCTCTGAAATTGTCTCTAGATATCTTCTAATGAATTGGATATGTCCAAAAAATAACTAGCAATCACGAGCACACTTTTCGGATATTATTTTTCTTGCGAAATTGATCTGTATCTCTATTGTTTTTGTATTAGATTTATTATTCACTAGAATCGTTTCGTGTGAATTAAATATCTATCGCTTTGACCAGGTTCGGAGAATTTCTGACAAAAAATTGTTTTAAGGTGAACAGATATCCATTTACTGATTAAAATTTAGGAATTAACTCCATTTATAATTAATCAAAATGATGAGTAGTATTTTCAACAAGAAAATAGTTGTAAAATTTACTTTCTAATGTAACCGGCAAATTTTAAATACTGCATGGAAATTTCAATCAACATAAATAACTCCTAACATTTCCGGCCAGTTTTCTATCAAGCAATACAAACAACCCGAATCCTGACGTCCTGTTGTCGTTTCATTCCATCATCATATTTTCTTGTCAGTAAATATTTATCTTTCGGTCTTGCAATTATAATTTTTTTTTTCCTTCACGTTTCGTTGCTCTATCCTCTCGCGAAAGAAGTTGCTTTTTTGAGCAAAACAAAAGACAGATGAACTGTTGAAAGCTAGCTCAGGAACTGAACGACCGCAGGGAGCTAATGAATGAATGCTTTTATTTATCAAGAGAGTTCATATTCATAATGCAATCAGTATAGAAAAATATAATGTTTAGGGTTTATGAAACTGAATACCACCACCCGTTGTTGTATTCCTTACTTTTACATTTACTCTTGCAAAATGATTACATTTTCTTTGAAAATTTCTCAAAGTCTAAATAAATTTAATGAAAACATTTACTCAGGACAAAACTCCGAATAATTAGCTGAAACGTGATGTTGGCAGATGTACTTAATTATGTAAACTTTTGTTCATATTATTGTAACAATCTCTCAAATAATTTTCAGAAACACATTCCAAAAGTTAAAAGCTTGGAAATTACAAAATAGTACATATGATTGTTGGAAATCAATTATTAAAAGTTAAACTACAACTCCGAAAACACTTTTCGTAATTTTGTTTGTTTAGTTTTTTTGTGTGGAGTGGGTGTCAAAAACCTCCAGTAGATTTTCTGTGACATAAAAAAACATCACCCACCGACCACGGATATTAGAGCCGGAACCGCTTTCCCATTACTTCAGCTTGGCCGTGCTACTGGAACCTACCAGGTATTCCACCGGCTTCCTTCTGTTTTTTTTAATGAGGCAGTCACAGGGCGAATTGCAGAGAAAAGCGTGTGTCGCTCCTTTCTGAAGTTTGCTGAATAGAAACAGGTATGCAAATATTTTACAGAGCTTCGTCCTGATTTTCCTCATTCTGTGAAGTTATTTTCTGAAGTAGCTGTGGCCAGATAGGAACTGGCACCGTAATCGCGGCTAAACCAAGGTTTTAAGGCGCGAATAATCCTAATCGTCCATGCTCCTTTCGAGACCGTAGCCAAGCACTCTCCTCAAAACTCAAGCATTCGCCCTTGTGTTTGAGCAGCAAATATTTCCCTTCCCGCTTCTGCTCTGTTCAAGAACACCTCCCTGCACTCGTTCGCTCGCCAATAGATCAATTAGGATTGCTCCCGCTATCACTAACACGGCGTTTTCTGAAATTGTTCAGTAGCTGCTTGCGATTCGTAGCACTCTTCTATGCTGGATGCTCATCATTTTAGCTAGATAGTTTTCAAACCTTAACGCAGCCATACAGAAGTTTTGAGTGAGTCACCGTCATAAGGAGTTTACGTTTACTTGCACTAGGATTGCGAACGTTTGCTATGAGTCTCCCAAGCGAGTTAACAGCCAGCAGCGCTCTATCATAAAGTTTTCAGATGTGTTTTCTATAAGGCATCTTATAGTTCAATATCACACCCAGATACTTAGCCGATTTTTTGGGCTCAAGTATTTCGGAGCCAACCGTTATGGGTATAATGGTTGGTATCATTTTTTTCGTTAACATGACATGCTCAGTTTTTACTATCGTCAGCTGTAGACCATGGCTTTTCATCCAGCCTTCAACTCTTTTCATTACTTGTTTGAGTTTGAGTTGGAGTCACAGCGTTACGGATATCCAGCGTAATCAAAAATATTATGGGTATAGCCCAATGGCTAACGGCCTCTGTGCAATTTACTGCGCCAATAACTTCGCATTGTTGAGTGGCCGATGCTGAGTCCATGTTAGTTTTTCTAAAAGTCACCTGCTATTCATGTAGCCGGCTTTGGCCGAGGTTTCAGCAACCTTCTAGAAGTTTTTCTGCAGTACCAAGCATGCCGAGAGGTCTGTACGCTGATGGTGTGTTTGGGTTTCCGTTTTGCTTTGCAATTAGTCACGCCGCTTTCCAAGGTGACGGAAAGTAAGCATTCATTATACATACGTAGTAATGTTGACGGGTGTCTCTCCACCACTATTTGTAAATTTCTGCTGGAATATTGTCTGGGCCTGGGGTTTCTCGGTTCTTCATTCTGACGTTAGCACTACGTAGTTCTTCTTCAGTCAGCAAAACGTTATATTGTGAGTGGACAGTGTGATCGTTTTGTGCTCTCAAGTCGAGCGCTGCGAGCAGTGAATCTACAATATTCTTCAGGACATCCACTTCCATGGGTGGGTTGAGATCCATGTGGCCGGGCTCACCCGATACTATTTTGAAGCCTTGGCTTCGTGGGTTTCGGTCCACTTCTTTGCATACAGTTTGCCACATTTGCTTTTTTCTCTACTTTATAGCTATTTCCAGCTCTTGTTTTCGTCTTTTTGTGGGTTGCGGTAAGTAGCAACGCTTCTGGTCGTCCAATAGTCCACTGTACCTAGCACTTGCACGCTAGAGCTCCTCGCATCAGTTCCATTATTTTCTCAGCCCATCAACAAACTTTCTGTTTGCGTTGAAAAATAGCAGCTGACTAAGCTGATGCCTCGGTTTTCAATCCAAACATATCCAACAATCGTTGCCATTTCAGAGGTTGTTGGAGCTGTAGCCAGAGCAAAAGAGGCATGTCATGGTCGTCCTGCTAGTAACGATTGGCGTGCGAAACACCTTTAATTCAACGAGGTGGATGGACATTCTCCGGGCCCTTGAGTGGAGGTTTTGTATCGCTGGCTACTTGCTAGCTATGATGCGGGACTACCTCAGGAACCGCTGGTTGCCCCACGACACCGACGAAGGAGTGAAAAGGAGGCCTGTCACCTCAGGTGCGGCACAGGGGTTGATCTTAGGACCTGACCTCTGGAACATCATGTAGGATGATCTGCTATGCCTGGAAATGCCTGCGGATGTGTTTCTGGTGGGTCACGCCGATGACGTCACAGCGGTAATCACTTCAAGATCTGCCGAGTTCGCTCAGCTCAGACTTAACCAAGTCATGAGGAGGGTGGATCGGTGGATGACCGAACACGGACTCCAGCTGGCAGTATCTAAAACATAGATTGTTATTCTGACGAAACGGAGGATACCAACTGCCAAACCCATGATAGTTGGCTTCTTCGAGGTCTAGACGAGCAAGTCGGTCAGGTATCTGGGAGTGACTCTGGACACCAAGTTGACGTATTGGGATCACATCCGCAGGGTATGTGACGGGGCTGCAGTAGTCATCACTTCGCTGAATAGGCTAATGGCCAACGTCGGTGGACCTAGTGAGCTGCTGATGGTAACAACCGATTCCATCTTGCTATATGGAGCCAAAAACTGGGGAGATGCCCTCCGAACTGAGAAGTTCCAGAAGTGCATTGCTAGTGTTCAGCGTAGGGGTGCCTGCGTATCGCATGTAGCTACCGCACGGTCCCAGAAGACGCTGTGATGGTGGTATCGGGAGTAGGCCCAATAGACTTGATAGCTCTTTCGCGCAGAGCTGGGCAGAACTGAGGCTCTGACGCATGAGCGTACGCTTACCCTCCAACTTTGGCACCAACGTTGGGATGAAAGTGATAGAGGACGCTGGACGGCTAAACTAATTGGTGTCATCGAGTCTAGGCTTAACCGGAGCCACGGAGAGGTACACTTTTACCGTTGTGATTTCTTAACAAGGCATGGTTACTTCAGGAAATACCTGAACAGAATGGGTAAGGTGGTCAAACCGTACTATTGTCCACGATTGGTCTGGTAACGCCTGAGATGATCGTGAATGCAATGTTGCGAAACGAAGAGAACTGGCGCGCCGTCTCAACATATTTTGAGAGCTGCGGTAGTTTCTGAAGTCCGTGATTGCCGATAGGTGAGTCAGCACGACCGGGTTGAAGCAGTTCTTAGGTGGTCTCCGAATCGGAGCTTCGTGGGCTTGTAGATGGTCCTTTTTTTCGTGAGTCAAGCCTCACGTACCCCGTGGTGATAAGTCACCCCGACATCTGGTTAGCAGACCTTTTTCTGGCCATCTACACTAGAGGAATAAAAATCACGGTTATGTTTTTGTTGTTGTTGTTACAATGAATGATTTTCCTGTTGTTGTTGACGTAGTTGCTGCTCCAGAGTTGCAGGCTGGCTGTGAGAGAGCATCCGTTCTGCTGATCCGTTCGGAAATGGAGTGTTGATACGATTCGTTCCTTCTAACAAACGCAAACGTTCATTTCTTTAATTTTCGTTTAATTTCCTTTCTCAAGGCTATGCATAATTTATCGCTGTGCTCTTGAAAGAAGGAATTGGACTGGTTCATTACTCTGGTATGCTTCTATCATACTTATATATGTGAACTTCGAACTGCCAAGCAAATAATTGGACGCAACTGGATGTTGAGAACTATGATTTCCTTGGATCTAGTGTTTTGGCATTATGACTCCAATCTTCTAATTGAGCGACTTTCCCACCTCATCACGCGTTTCACCTAAAATTATTTACGCCATCAGCTGTTAACCAACATTAATACGTTCTTTCTTGGGTCTTTTGTTTTTGTTTTAATGCGGACACGAATGGAGACAGCAAAAGTAGTCAAAAATTTAATACAAGGCGTCATTAGCCATTCAGATACGTTTCGTTCGTACCCGACCAATACGTTTCCGTTGCTATTTCCTCAAAAATTGGACTTAATTTCATTTTCCATTTATTTGAATTGAATCTAACATTTAGCAGAGATTCAGATCAAGCTTAGTCCACGCGTTCAACTAATCTGCCATAGTTACTATCCAGAAAATAAGCATCTTCTTTTTGAGTATCCTCTTATATGACGAGGATCTAAATGGCTTTCTTCCCTTATTAGCCCTAAACATGAAAAGAAAAACAAATGGGTGGTTTTCAAAAGCTTAAATTCTCATCCTGCACTTATGCGTACAAGTTCATGGGTGAAAGTATATTCAGAATCAAATAATTTAATTTAGTGGCTCCCTTTAGAATGTAGAAAAAAGTAAATACCTCGTATAAAAATTATTTCCATATCATGAGCGACAAAAAAAAACAGTCCAAACTATAAACGAAAAGAAATATCTTCAAGTGCATGTAACGTTATACCTTAAATTAATGTATTGCCATGATTTAACAGCGTCCGCATGAATAATTTTTATGTACATATGAGTGCACAATAATCGTACAAGTTTAAGCAAAATGACCCTATACAGGATTCAATTTCGTTAAACCGAAAAGAAGGATGTATAAGCTTAAGTACCTATACATTACTGAATTATATAATCGTTGGACTAATAAAATAAGCAAGTAATCAAAACACAAGAGCTCATCACTTAATAGCAAAACTTAGCTGTTTGTTCATTAATTTTAAGGGCAAATGTGGAATAGCATTGCTTGACTGCTCCCATACAATCACTTTTATGGGTTACGAGAATGGAAGTCAGTGAATCGAAATCACAGTTATTTACATGGATGTTCCAAACACAAATTGCCGCTACTCGCAGTACTTAAAGCCTTAACGATATGGAGACGAGACTTGGAAATGAAAGTTCGACAGTGTAATTTTCGCTCGCGACGAGCTGCCCGAAATGGCTGCATAGAAAAGTTTCGAAAGGTAATCGCACCCTAGCAGCTCCAAAATAGCTCTTTTAACAGTTAGTAGAGCAAACAATAGTCCGTTATTTCTTTTATTTGAATTTTAATTGAAAAAGAGAGGCGGATTTTTGCTATTTTTCAAAACTGTTGCTAAAAACTTTTCTAAAACTATAAACTTTTAAAACTGTCTTTTTGCCAATCTTTTTTCGATTTTGTTAGTCATTTTTTGAATCGAAGTGCCTCAGCTTAATAGTGTTACACTGTATAAGAGCTCTATCTTAGAGTTTTCCTGATTTCGACACCAGAAACGCAAATGGAATTGCCTTTTACCATTAGCGTAGTTAATTAAATTAGATTCGGACATTGCCCATGTATGCTCAACCGAATTCTACTGGTCAAGAACTTGTGCTGAGTCTATAGATGGCGTTTTGTAATTCAAATGCGGTTGTGTATTGGCAGAATGAGATTGAATAATAAATCCAAAGATGTATTAGTACCAAATGACGATAATGTCCATGCATCGTTTCCCCTGGGGGAATCTACATAATAAACAAATTTGCAGGTAATGGTCCTTCTATCAATTTATTATAAAGATCAATGAATAATTCATGCCTATGAGCATACAGAACGCGCGGAATTCAGAAAACTTCCAACAGTCAATACATACAGTCAGCCTCTGATAGACTTCATTTCGAAAATTTCAATTTGGCTTCTGCCCGGATACAATCAATTTTCCCGGTTCATTCATTTGCGCGATTCGGGATGATTTTGCTTTCAGTCATGAAAACGAACGTCCGTTGGCCGACATTCATTCGTCTGACTAACGAAAGATTATTCTTTGGTCGGCAAAAAATGGCTTCCAATCAAAAATCTATGCTCAAGTCTATCAGGCGGACTTTGAAAACCAAGACTGCTTGTTGAGCAGATTTTTGGATTTCACTACGCAAGAATAGCAAAACTGAAAGCTGTATTGACTCGGCTAGGACGATGTTCATTTGCAAGTTCTTTTGTTGTCATTTTCCGGCCGAAAACTGCACATACCAGTCGAGGAAGTGCACGTGGGGCTTTAACGTCGGAACAACGAATTGATGAAGTAGCATCCAGGTCATCGAAGAGAGTTTATGTTGATTTTTGACTGAAAGATTATACAGGTATTTTTCCAGATAAGTCTGAAAAACAGCTGGATGACACAAAAGACGGATTAGTTGTTCGATCGTATTGTGAAAACAAGGCAAAATGATTGATTAAGTGGGACGGTATGATTTGTATTTCAATTTTGTTTTTGGTGCAATACAGTAGGTGCGTTTTTTGCACACCCGAGCAGATCAAATTTTGTTAAGTATATTGAATACAACAAAAAATTGTTGTGGTATTCAATATACTTAAAAACATTTGATCTGCTCGGGTGTGCAAAAAAACGCACCTTGTGATACTATTGTAATAAAAGAAAACAAATACGGTTACTGTACATATATTGCACATGAAGTATTACACATACGTGGAAATACGAAACCAGCCTTAGTGAAAGCAATTGTGGACTTGATTGAATTACTCACCAAATGAATCTCAGTGCAGGAAAAATGGAGTTACTTTATTGATTGGTTGGCACTATGCACTTAAACAAAAAGTTTTTGCTGGGCACCGCCAGACGTTTATCTAACGTAGCTGTTATATAAACGTAGTGTCTTTAGACCGAAACTATTCATTCAACGAATTTTGCACTTCTTCGATATTGACTGAGCAATACACTCTTCAAATTGATTAGCTGTTGTACATATGTAGCGATGCTCATTAGCAGTCCCAATCAGTTTCAGCAGCTCATAATACATGATTCTTTGCTGGTCCCGCCAAAGGCAAAGCATTTTCTTTTTTCCGAACCAATTTGCCCGTTACATCGATGTTGATGGCTCGTTAGGTAATAGTCATGACATATTTTAAATTCGTGACAGACAACTCTTTCTTTCATTGCGCCAAAGGCAACCTGTCTCTTCAGTTTGCAAGGCTGTTGGAGAGTTTTCAACTAACAAAAGACCACCATTTAATTTAAAAATTTTGCCATAATGGCCCGTCCTAGAACTACAGAGTAAGATGCGAGTCCAGGGCCACTACTTTGATACAATCCTATTTATAAATATAATACGAGTTTTATTTTGACAAAGAAATTGGTATGCTGATATGAAGTATGTTCATTTCGAGTTCCAAAGAAGAATCCTCCACTTCTGCCCTGGCAGGTTCTACAACTCGGTAACTAAGAAGTGGCCGAAGAACCTTCTCCTGTATCAGAAGTCGGGGTTGAAGCCACTTGGGGACCGGATGCGCTTTTCAATTATATATTCCACCCAACGAACATACCTAGGCTAAGATTTAGGTCTAATCAGGCAAAGTTAGTTATAATTAGGTATAAGTTAGATCGCACTTTTGATGTAAGGTAGTTTTTAAGAAAATTATTGCCAGGGTAATCTCAGCTGTTGTACAGACTGGGTAATACCATTCGTGTGTAAGGAAAAAAATAATTGTACCGAGAAAATATATAAAACAATAAAACCAATCAGAGCCAGCAGGCTTTAATAGTATAGAAGACTATTTTAGGGAAACAAATAGTGTTTGAAGATAATCCACAGCTGGTGACCTATATCAGTGAAATTGGGTAAGCTAAGCTTGACTGAGTCTCTGACAACAAGCACATATTGCTGAAAAGAAACTAGAGACCAACACTGCATCAAAGGTTATGGCAACCTCACTATGAGACCCAGGAGCTGCAGCCATCAGTCCTGCATTACAACGATAGAACAAAACGTTTATGAATTTACTGTTTTTCTTCCTTCGTATTTCATCCTTTCTCCGCACCAATTCGTTGGAATTTGAGTCCTTAATGCTCCACCTCAATAATAGCACTGGTGGTGTTTATGATGGTAATCAAAATGTCTTGGTGAAATTTCTCTTCTCTTCATTATGTGGTCCATCTTCCATTACATTTAACTATAACCTTGCTACTGGAGTTTCTTCGGCGTGTTGATGACCGTGTTTGTATATCCAATTATCGTTCTACATTTCCTTTTCCATGCTTAAGTTAGCTTTTCGAACGTATTGTTTGTAACAAGCAGTATTTCCAAGTCCAGTCTTTCCTAGCTCAAGAGCAGCATGAGTTTGTTGGGAAAGTATACTCTTTCCAATCTTTTGTCACTTAGAAATACTGTTACATCTGCTTTGGATCAACAAAAGTAAATAGATGTGTTTTACGACGATTTTCCAAAATCTTTCGATTCTGTTGACAATGAGCTACTTCTCTTGAAGCTTGAAGGCTATGGATTCTTTGACTTCCTTCTTTCCTGGTTTTCCTTCTACATGCATAATCACGTCTGTGTAGTTATTGTCAGAGCCTGCACTTCATTTCTCTTCCATTTAATCTTTGGAGCTCCGCAAGAATCCATACTTGGGCCACTTCTGTTTCTACTTTTTATTAATGATCTCCCTTTTTCCATTACTTCGTCTTGCCTTATGTATACTGATGGCTTTAAGAAGTTTAGAGTAATTGGATCGCTACGAGATTGCAAGCAGCTGCAAAATGGTTCATGCTGTTGAATTTTTTTACTAATGTTCGAAGAAGAACATTAGTATTAAAATCACTTTGGCCAAAAATTCATATTTCTATATATATATATATATATATATCATCAAAAAATTTCAGTGAAAAAATCTCAGGAACGCGCCATCCGATTGAGCTGAAATTTTCAGGACACATTGGTGTATATGCAGAATAGTGCCAGGTCTCAGAAAAAGTTAAAAATCTTTAACCCTTTGGCGCCGGCGGCCATTTTAGTGATATTTTTATTATACCTATTATTCCGTACACAAATAAGTTTTGCAAAAATAAAGTTAACAAAATAAATTTTGAACGTGTTTTACATGTGAATCGGATAATTTTTTGGAATTTTTTAACCCCATGTGTGCGCTGGGTGCCTAAAAAGAGATCGGGAAAAATTGAAAATTTTTAAATTGCGATAACTTTTGACAGAGTTATTCAATCATTACCAAATTTTCAGAACATATTAATATTATTTAGTTGTAAATTTGTGTTGCTTTTGATGAGCGTGCTGGCAACCCTGAAGCTAGGGCAAGCACTGAAAGTGAAAACTTTCAAATTATCGTTTCTCTTGAAAAAATGCCGTTTCTTCAAAAAAAAGCCACTCATATGTAAATCTTGTGCTTTGTTAACATAGACAAAAAATAAAATTTGATATGGTATAACGGGCACGCCTGGTAACCCTTGCCCAATTTACCTATATTTTTAACATCAAAAACTTCTGTTCACGGAAACTCACGAGCCAATGAGCAGAATTAATTGAAATTTGCAGAATGTATTGGCCTTAAATAGGACCAGGTCTGATAGAAGTGATTTTGAAATGCGGGTGATGCTGTGCCAGTGGTGCCATCTTGAAAAATCACTAAAAAAGATAACTGCTTTTAGCCCTATAAATTCTGATTGAATCGTTCGATTTTGACGAAATTCACACAGTACTTGGACCTTACCTCAAACCACGTTTGGTAGAAATTTGGTTGAAAAATTCGGTTGGAGCTGCCAGCTATGATAATTTTGGTGTCTTAAATTTTAAAAAATAAAAATTTGGTATTGAAAACATTCAAATCATCGAATATCCTAAAAATGTCCGTTTCTTACAATAAAACCAATCTGTATACAAATCTTATGCTTTATCTACACGTTCAAAGTAAAACTTTGGAAATTTCATGTCGGACAAGAACGGTAACCCTCTCCCAGTTAACCCATATTTTTAGCATCAAAAACTTCTGTTCACGGGAATTCACGAACCAATAATCAGATACAACTGAAATTTACAGAATGCATTGGACTTAAGTAGAACCAGGTCTGATAGAAGCGATTTTGAATTGGGGGCAACTCTGTGCCAGTGGTGCCATCTTGAAAAATTACAAAGAAAAAAAAACTGCTTTTTGCCCTATGAAATGTGAATTAGTAACCAGATTTTCATGAAATTGACGCAGTAGCTGCACCTTACTCTAAACTCTGTTTGATAGAAATTTGGTTGAAAAATTCGATTGGTGCTGCCAGCCATGGTAATTTTGGTGTCTTTGGTTTTGAGAATTCGCTCAGGAAAATAAAACTTTTTGCCCTATAGCTGCCAGTGCAGTCATGAAATCAATACGAATTTCATACAATTAACGGAACCTATTAGAAGCATTATTCAGGCCAAATTTGGTTGAAAAGCCACGATAGGGTTACCAGCTATTGTTGGTTTTGTGTTTAATTGCAATATCTTTATTAAGCGGTTTTATCGTAGAATTTTCAAATGGTAATGATATTGTAGTGACAATAAACAGCAAATATTAAGCTTTCGATTATTTGAAAAAACTTCCTGTATGTAACCCTAAATTTCTTTATACACCTATAACTTCGAATGTAATATAACAACGTGAAGCAGATGTGATATATTCTTGGCTTTGATACTGGCAGAAGGTTGCCAGCACGAGTCGGTTGTGCTACTTTTGTCTCAATAAATGCTTACAGTTAGTATTCATACCGGAAACATTTACAATGAAAATAAATAACCAATGTTTCAATTCCCAAAGTTCTGCAAATTTTTCGGATCGCAGCCCCAAACGCCAACTTCAGTGACAGTGTTGCAGGCACTGAGCATTTTCTTCATTGGTGTTATATGAGATGCTGCTTTCAAAGTTTGGTGAAATAAGCAACTGATAACGAATATAATTAACAAGTGTTTTTCTTTCATAAACTTTGAAACCCATGCCAATGGTAATATCTGAAACCTTCTACCATATGAGTTATAATGCATTCTTGAGACCAAAGTAAAACGTGGCATTTGAAACAGTTTGGCCGTAATAAGCAGCTCATGTGGTGGAATATGCACTCAAAACCTGCACGATTCTTCTACTGTTCTTCGAACATTAGTGTTTCTAGCGGTTCAGGTGCGCTAGAGTTTTTTTTTATTTATTGGCATATGCGGTGCAATGTTTATTCAACTAGAATTCATCGGGATTTAGTGACTCTCACGGGCTGATTAAGCACAAATCTTTTCTGTATTTAGTCGACATTAACATCATTTCTAACGACATCGAAACTGAGCCAGGCAGATAACATTCATCTTCTGGATGCAAGTGGTAACAGGTTAAAAAGTCTACGGTGAGATTCATATGATGGTAAGTTGCTAGAATCACAAGGATGGTAAAGATTTCTAAGGGCGAATAGCAAAAATTGTTTTCGAATAGACTTGTATCTCTGGCTGTGAATTTTGAAAACTGAATTGCAAATAACGCAGCCATACTCAAGAGAGGGGCGAACGAGCGCAATGAAAATGATTTTGTAGCTCAAAGGCTCTGAAACTTCCTGGCTCGTCGCTTAATGATGCCAATTCGTTTACTTGCTTAAGAAATAATTTTGTCATAATGAAAATTAAAGTGGAGCTTTTCATTCAGCATCACACCGAGGTATAATACATTGTCGGCCCTACTAAGCGCCATATTGTTTAAAAGGTACGATAATGTACGAGCGCACTTTTACGAAAAAAGCTAATCACATGACATTTTGCGATATTGAGATGTTGGTTGTTCACGCAGCACCAATGTTCCAGGGAATTTAGTTTTAATTGAAAAAAAACTACGCTTTTTGTAGTATCACATCAAATATTTCAAACTCGAAGCAATAAAAACTATTTTTCGACCGCATCTCTTATAACATATATTATGAAAATATTCAGTGCTGGCAGAGCTTTTCCAACGAAGCAGCAATAAGTCTGCCATTACAGGATCATGCTTCAATTAACCTATCCTTTGAATTTCGTTTACATATTAGGATGTTGTCGAAAGTATCGGAAAATTTAAACATTGATTCCTTATTTTCATTGTAATGCTTTGCGTATGATTATACAATGGAAGTAGTTGTTTTTGCAATATTAACGAAAATGACTTGTACTGGCAGCCCTGTGCTAGCAGCATAACCAAAAATATACCACTGCTTGACGTTAAGTCAAACTCACCCTGTGAATTTCGTTTTAACTGCGCTGAAAGCAACAAGGATGAAAAAATTTTTAGGGCAACCATCCGCATTTTTTCTGTAAATTTTTGAAACGTCAATATTTGTTGTTAATTGTCATTGCAGGATTGTTCATACTTGCATATTTCATGACAAAAACAAAAATGTTAAGAAATGGCTGAAAGCTACAAAAACTACCAATGTTGGAAGCCCTCTCATGTTTTCCTACAAAATTCTTATCAAATTTAGCTTATAATGATGTCCATTTACTGCATGTACTTTGTTTTGATTTCATGACTGAATCGGAAGTTATAGGGAAAAAAGTTTTATTTTACTGTTCAAATTTAGATGATTTAGGTCACAAAAATTACCATAGTTGGCAGTTCTGTCCTAATTCTACAACCATATGTGGTTTAGAGTAAGCTTCTAACACTGTGTGAATTTCGCTAAAATTTTTTGACTAGATCGGAAGTTATAGGCTATAAAGCAGTTTTTTTTATAGTTATTTTTCAAGATGGCACCACTGCCACAGGGTTACTCGCATTTTAAAATCGCTTCTATCAACCTTGGTCCTAGTTAAAACCAACATGTGCTGCTAATTTCAGAATGATTCGATAATCCGGTCGTTAGTTCTCGTGAACAGCAATTCAGAGTGCTGAAAATAGAGGTAATTAGGTGATGGGTTGCCGTTCTTGCGCAGCTCGGAATTTTGAAAATTTTAAACCGACATGGTGGAGAAAGGCTAAAATTTGTCAGTTATTTGAAGTTTTCGTCAAAAAGCTAAAATTTTTCAGGATTTTTTTACGTGCCTGCTGTAGCTAGAATGTTGCCCGTACAATCTTGAAAAACTAATGTGTGTATAGTTTTGGTAAACATCAATACGCTCTGCAAGTTTTACGATGATCGAATCTTTCCTGCAAAAGTTATGACAAATCAAAATTTCAAGAAAAATCCTTGCCTACTTTTAAGCACTCAGCGCCCACATCGGGTTCATAATTTCCAATTATTTATCATAAGCAAACATTAAATATAATAAGTGTTCATTTTTAGTACTTAATTTGAACAAAAATATACTCTACATAGAAATATAGGGGTATCTGAGAATTCACTAAAATGCCCGCCGCCGCCAAAGGGTTAAAGATATTCCAATTTTAGTCAATTATGGCGCTATTCTTTACATGCATCTATGTTCTCTGAAAATTTCAGCTCAATCGGACTGGCCACTCCAGAGATTATCTCCCTTAATATATTCGCTGATATATATATATATATATATATATATATATATATATTTATATATATATATATATATATATATATATACATATATATATATATATATATATATATATATATATATATATATATATATGTATATATATATATATATATATATATATATATATATATATATATATATAAATATGAGTTTTCGGCAAAACGAATCTATTAGTTGGCATGTGGTGGCGACGTTATATGTAGTATGGTAAAATTTTCAGGTAGTCCGCACAAAGTAGATGAGGTATGACAGATAAAACCTCCGACCGGTCCGATATAAAAATGTTAGAAAGCGAAGGGCCAAGATAGCCATCGTGAGGTACACCTGAGTTGCCAGGCATTTTTGTGGAGATAAGCCCTTGGAATTTTGCATGCTGTGAGCGCCTGTAGAGGTAGAGCTAAGCCATCTTAGTAGAGATCATGCAATTCAAAATTTCTGCAGCTTGGAAATCAAAATGGAGAAAAAAAAATTGTAGTAGAACGATCTTTCTTCAAACATCGACCAGAGAGGATAGTTTGTCACACATGATTTTTTCAAACAGTTTAAGAATAGTGGATCAAATGGACATAGCTCTCTAATTTTGAATTGATCTTCTATCGCCATTTTTGAGTATTGGTGTAACCTAAGAGGATATCCAGCACGATGGAAAGTGCCCAAAAGAAAGAGATGCATTTAATTTGATGTAAAGAGGAGACATTAATTGTGCAATACATTCAATAAGAAAAGACGGAATAAGAAAATCGGTTCGCAGCTTTCTGCGAAAAAATGCAAATTTCTTGAAGAAAAGAAGACATTGAGGTTTTATTACACATAGAAGAGGAATAACCGGTTGTTTTCCGCTTCATATTCACAAATTCAAAAAAACTTTTTAGGGTTATGGATTATATTCTTGCCAGTAGTTTTAATGAATCTGTCATATGCGTCGTCAGAATTTTCCTGGAATTCTTTGGCTACTGCATTGTATTCATCTTTAATTATTTTTTATTGATTTGTAAAGTTTATTTCTATGATTTCTCAGAGGTCTAAGAGTCTTGTCTAGCCAAGGCTCAGAAAGTTTATCCTTTCTCATAGTTTTAGGAACATATCTTTCGACCGCGTCAAACACTATTTTGTAGAATAAATTTACCATATCGTCAAGAGATTGAGAGGCAAGTGCATCTATCCAATCGACATTGCTAAGGGAATGGTGAATGCTAAATAAACCGTTATATACTGATGTGCTGTCGAATGACATTTGAATAATTTATGCGAAACAATTTATGCGGGGTTGAGTCAGCTAAATTGAGTCGCATGAGAACTTGCTGCTAACTGCTGCTCCCATTCACGTGGGTAAAAACCCAGGCGTATGCCTTGGGGATCCAGACTTTATAGTGCGTAGATGCTGTATTGTTGTTCTGAGGTAAGTGCTGAATATGGAATCCATTGATACGAAAATAACTCAAAAAATAAGAAACGTTGGTAGAAGTTGGGACTTCTCCTATGAAAAATGGCAGTCTTTTTTTTGTTTGAAAGTTAGTGGTAATGTTGAGAATCGTACTGAACTTAGTTGGAGCATTTGATTTCTTCGATGCGTTTAAACCAATCAAAACTAGACTAAACTTAAAACTAGTTTTCGAAGATTCCCCTCCTAGGAGTTGAAACTATAATTTCCGTGGAGGAGAGCCTGCATGAGTCTTTGCGTTCGATAACAGCAGTTATTTTCAGTAAGTCTCTATCGTTCACTTGGCAATTAGAGGTAGGCGTAGATAGAGAGGAAATTAAAGAAGTTAATTGAGTCAAATTATCAGTAAGCTCACGAGATTTCAGGCTGCTATGTTATTGTACACGCTCTTCATTAGTTTTTCTGTGTTGGTGATCCGAACGTATAAAATGCAACCCCAAGTAAGGATTGTACCGATCTTTTGGAGCACCCATTCAAGCACAGTGGAGCTTTCTATTGCAAAATGCTTTGCATAAAACATATCGCAGTGCGCTGTCAAACGCGATGCAGCTTTTAAAATTAAATTTGTAGCTCTTTTTAGATCAGCATAAAATACGGAAAATAAAAAGCTTTAAAATATAAGGTTTTGAATTCCGTTAGTTAAAATGTTGTAATGTTGTCCATATCACGTATCCAGCAACCGATTAAAAGTTATTTGATTTTTTAAAGTAAATCAAAATTTGTCGTTCGACATTCCCCAATTCGAGGGAGAAAAAATGCACAAGTCACTTATCGAACTCCACTCGGGAGATCATAGAGCGGGCATCGACGTCGTAGTTCAACATCGTTGTGAAATTAAAATATAACAATGGAAACTGTCTATATCGAAGTTTTAATAGACTGAATGTGTTGCGAAACAGTATTTTATGATTTGTTATCTGTCCGTTATTTATCGAAGCATGATAACGAAGTTTTAATAAAATAACTATATTGCTAAACGGTACTTAATAATTTGTGTTACTTATTGATTTATTTATTGATTTAATGTCTATAACAACAGATCAAGTCCAATTACGCAATAGACAATGATAAATAAAAATAAAAATATAATATAATTCAATGATAAATAAAAATAAAAATATATATAAAACGAACAAGAGTATCATAATTCAATAGAAAATAAGAATCCAAAATTTAAATATGCAATTAGCCAATATGAGCATGCATTAAACAGAATAAGTAATTACTTTATCTTTTAACATGTTTTTGAAAAGCATCAAGGTCGGTGGTAGGGAACCAAGTCTGAGTTCGTTATGCTGCCTAGGTAAACGTAGCAGCGGTGAAAAGTAATATGTATCAGCCCGTGCAAATGGAACATTAAACGTTAAAGTTGATCTACATGACCGATCCAATACACGGACGGAAACCAGGTTGCAGAGGTCTGATGGGACAAGTCGATGGTGTAATTTAAATAGAAGGCATTCATCAAAGAACAGCCTACGTGATTTCAGGGATGGAATTTGCAGCATGGTAAGTCTCGCACTATACCCACAGTAAGTCAAATTGAATTTGAAAAGCAGAGTGCGGGTGAACCTGCGTTGTACAGATTCAACCGCATCAATTAAGTACTGAAAATGTGGGCACCATATTTGACAACAATACTCAAGGATACTACGGACAAAAGAGCAAAACAGGTGTACACAGGTGGAGATATCGGTAAAATGCTTAGAAGATCTAAGTATAAAACCCGAGAGCCTGGACGCTTTGGCAGTAATATGCAATATGTGTTGGTCAAATAAGAGTTTAGTGTCGAAAATAACTCCCAGGTCTTTAAAACAGAATACAGCATCGAGAGAGGTACCGGAAGTGCAATAAGAAAACACTAAGGGGTTAGTTTTACGCGTGAACGACATTTGGCGATATTTTAAGACATTCAGAGTAAGATAATTTGCACTACACCAGTTGCCCAAAGTGTGCAGATCATTCTGTAGCTGAAAGCAGTCTTCAATTGTATCGATTACTCTGAAAATTTTAAGATCGTCTGCGTAAAGAAGGGAGAAGGAGTTTAGGAGACTTGGCAGATCATTAATATAGATTAAGAACAACAAGGGGCCAAGTATCGAGCCTTGCGGAACACCAGAGGTGGGATAGAAGGGAACAGAGGAGCAGGAATTCACAGTAACAACACAAGCACGTTCATAAATGTAAGAAGAAAACCAGGAGAGCAGCGGTCCATAAAAGCCATATTTCTCTAATTTCAAGAGAAGAAGCACGTGATTAACAGAGTCAAATGCCTTAGAGAAATCAGTGTAAAGAACATCCACCTGTCTTTGCTGATCGATGGCAGAAGCCACAGTATTGCTGAAAGACAACAAATTGGTAACAGTGGATTTACCCTTGACAAATCCATGTTGCTCCTTGGCAAGGAAAGGCTCGAGTAGAGGATAAATTCTGTTGTAGACAACTCGCTCAAGTAGCTTGCTAAAGCAAGGTAGAAGCGATATTGGACGGTAATTGGAGATACAAGCGGGGTCACCTGCCTTAAGTATGGGAAAAATGTTGGCTGATTTCCATATGGAAGGAAAAACACCAGAGGCGATGCTTAGGTTGAAAATAATGGACAGGGGTACACAAAGTGAAGAAGATAGTGACTTAGTTAGTATATTAGGAATACCATCAGAGCCAGAAGAAGCGTTAGAATCGAGACAACTCATTAAATATTCAACTTCTAAAGGGTTTGTACGAAACGACGAGAGCGCTCTAAGGTTAGCGCGAGACGACGAGGGAGTGGTGAAAGAAACATGTGGAGGAGAAAGAGGGTTTTGTGGGGAAGAAAATGACGAGAAAAAACGAGCAAAGAGCTCACAGGTCTCTTCAGTTGTAGCGGCAGAAGTTTCATCAAGAAACACATTTTGAGGAATGACGGGGGATTTTTTCAGTGAATGAATAAATGACCAGAAGGGTTTTGAATTGTTGGAACTAATAGAAGCCTCAATTCTGGCAACGTAGGCACGCATGGCTTCTTTAGCGACCCTCTTTGCATGAGAGCGTTGCTTTTTAAACTCAAGCAAATCATCATGCAAAGCGGAACGTTTAAATTTGGCACGAGCAACATCCTTTGCCCTAAGGGCAGCAGCAACTTCAAAGGTGAACCAGGGAGCATCATTGGGTCTCCTGGGACGACATGTGGGAGTGAAGCGAGGAATGAGATTAGCGAGGAAGACATAAAGCCTATGGAGAGCCTCATTAACGACAGAGCAGTGAAGAAATGAGTGCCAGTTAATATGATTGATTTCGTTCGCCATTCCAACAAAGTTGGCTTTAAAGAAATTGAAGCGCCGGTAGCAAGAAACTGTGGATCTAAGAGGAAGATTGAAAGAAATTTCTAAAAGAACAGGAGGATGGTAAGGGTCGGGAGGGACATAGGGTAGAGCATCGGAATCCAAATCAACAGAAGACACTGGGATATTAGAAAGAATTAGATCCAATATTTTGCCATTTTTATTAGGTACCGAGTTCAATTGGGAAAGAGAACATAAAGAAATGAATGAAGATAAAGTAAGCGAAAGACTGTTGCTGGAAGTGATGGTTGAAAAAGAGGTATTCCACTCGATGGAAGGCATATTGAAGTCACCACATAGCATTAAGTGAGCGGTAGGAAAACGGCACAGGAGATAAGATGAGAGCTCTGCAAAGAAAATTTCATAAAGTGAAGAAGGACTGTTATAGGGGATATAGATTGAGGCGATAAGTAATAGTGAAGCAGGAGCAAGAGAGACACGAACTAATATACACTCCACTGAAGATGTAGTTGTAAAGTCACTGCAAACCGAACTAGAAAGAGATTTGTGGATGCCAATAAGAACACCTCCACCATCAGACTTGCCAGAGATTGAGCGATCACGATCCTTGCGGAAGACAGTGTGCTGTGGTAAAATCTCACTATCAAAAATATCATCTGTCAACCAGGTTTCCGTAAGACAGATAATGTCATCAGAAGATAGGGCAGAAGAAAGACTAATTTTATCAGACTTGGTCCTCAAGCCACGGACGTTTTGATAGTACAGTGTTAAGGAACGTTTTAAGTTTGAGTCTTCTTTCCTGGTCTGGATCAAAAATTTTTTCGCGGAATTTTGGTGAACTCTTTTACAAAGACTCCAGGTGGCCAGAAGTCGCACTTTAGTAGGTCGTTGATGCCGGAAGAAACGGTGATGCAGAAAGAAGCAATGGTTTGCTCCTGCAGATTATCCGGAGTCAGCTTTTTGCACAGCAAAAGAGGTGGTGCGTATCCAAGCTTAGCAGCTACGTACTTTATTACTGTTTCGGTCGAAGTACGATATGCCAACCGAGAAACAAAAACTTTAAGTGGAGGAGTTACAACCTCCATGTCCGGAAGCGTAAGCAAAGCAGCAGCAGATGCGGAAACGAGATGACTCGTCGAGCTGCTATCCCGCAGTGAAGAAGGTGCAGTTTGCACAGTCTGGGTAGCAGATAAAGATGAAATCGCAGGTATCTGGTGACTCGTCGAGCTGCTATCCCGCAGTGAAGAGGGTGCAGTTTGCACAGTCTGGGTAGCAGATAAAGATGAAATCGCAGGTATCAACGGGCTCAACAGCTGCTGATGATTACCGGGCGTGTGTTGAGGGACACGCCTAGAAGTTTTAGCTATAGTCTGAACCTGTGAACGAGTACGAGCAGCGGTGGGCGATCCAGGTGGGCTTAACGTAACGCAGTCATCGATCAGTGTTCCTTGCGAGGACCCAGAGGGCTGCTCAATGTTAGCAATAGAGACCAGCTCATCGACCTCCCTGCTGGTGCAGCGAAAATCTTCCGCTAGTTTAGTAAGTGCTCTGCATAGAGTATCATTCGCTGACTTAGCAGAACGAAGACGCGAAGCGTAGGACCCCATGGAATGTTTCCTGCATTTGTCGCAGAACCAATATACGCCCGAATCATGTTTTAAGATAACATCCGTACATTTACCCGGAAGGGAAACGCATTTCGAATGGAATGTTAGAGCGCAAAATCCAGCGCAAGTAATCATTGGTGACGTGTGTTTTTTATCCAAACACTCAGCAGCATCGCAGTGAAACATAGTAATTTTTTTATTATTTTGTAACGTAATAATAATTAACACTACACACGACGGGTTAAATAAAGATGATTATGTATAAGAGTTTATAAGTTAAAGTTTGAGTTTTAAATGTACGCCTGAATCTAGGCAAAAACTAAATTTGAAGCAAATACACCCACTTAAATCAAGGCACGAGTCATAACAATTTAGAAAAGCACTGGTTTCAATATGTAAACACTTTTAGGTCGAGAATGTAAATAATTCTTTGAACAGCGTAGACGCACTTCGCACTTTACACGGGAAAAGTCACTCGTTATTTACAATATTATTTCAAAGACTAACTTTGCCGTAGTTTTTATGCATCAACTGTGCTACTAAAAAGTAAATAATGATCTTTGTAAGATGACAGTTGTTTTAATTCGTGAAGATGCACTTTAAAAGAAGAGTAATTATATTAAAAATTTAAGTTTAATTTAAGTTCGATTGCCCAAGGTGTGGCACAACAGAGAGCCGGGTCGACCCTTCAGAGCTTCACTGTTGACGCGAACGCTAAAGCGATGCGCAATCTTGTTAGATGGGTGATTCCCCACAGAGGAAAGAAAAGTTTCAGACAAAGAATATGTTAAAATCGGAAAATAGTTATCCAAAAATGTATACTCTGTCGAGGTTTGAGTCCACCACTTTAAAAATCACCGCACTGACTGATCTACGACCACACATGGAAATCGGGATAATAAATGGAAATATATATGACTGGTAATTACCGCACTGGATTGATTTACGAAAATTTACTTGGTTTTTTTTTGAAAATGCTTTGATTAAGTCGTTTCAATGTCGAAAAAGATATACAAGTATTTGTCGACACACAAGCCCGCACTGAAAGCAGATTTCCGGCAGCAAATACCCGCCTTGAATTTTCAAAGTGATTTCACAGACGTCGCAGATAACAAGGCGATTCACGACTGGAAACGGTCTTTTACTTGGGGGATTCCCAAGGAGTCTTTTTCAAAGTTGTGAAACATATACAATTTTTGTACCAAAATGATAAAAGTGGCTGTGGCAAACAAATGCCGAAAGTGATAATTTTTGGATAAAGAATTTTTGGTACTTTTAACTTATCTTCAGACGATTTTCTGCACCCTGAAATGTACGCACTAGTCACACCGTCACAAATCTCAATATATGTATATCCTCCCAATATTCAGGAAAGCCAAATAACCAGCTTTCACAATATTTGTTTTCCTATTGTCAATGTTAAATAAAAGCTTTAAAAAGTTCGCTGAGTATGAAAACCGTACCTAAATATTTGTTACCGTACTGCTATCAATATATTGCTGCATAGTCTGTGGGTAAATTATTTAATTATATATTTAATTGAAAACATTTTTTTTGCAAAGGTTAATTTTTAATTGATTTAAAAGACATGTCTTAATGAAACTCTGTCCATATACTTTATTTGTCTCATACTATACAAAAACAAATTTTTTTAATTTTTGTGGCCCTATGTCGTATTCTGCAAGTTTTTTGAAAAAAAAACACCAAAAAATCCCGGCGTGCACGATAACTGCCCTCAGAAAAGTCAGGAACACAAAAAAAACGGGGTTTTAATCAGCATCAAAGCGGCCTTGGAATCAACTAAAAGAAAGAAATTTGGTTGAAAAGTAACAAAATGGTGGTGTTTTTTTCGAAAATCGAGGTTTCCCCCAAAAATTCGGTTATAACTAAAAAAAATTAATGCCGATTTTTTCATCCGTAGTTCATTCTGAGCATTGATATGTGTAGATTAAGGCTTGTTTCACACGTACGAGGTTTCATTCGGTTCGGTTCGTTTTCGGTTGTAACCGAAAACAAACCGAACCGAACACATACACACATACACGGCTCTCACACGGTTCATATTAGGTTTTGTGTTTTCGTCCTCAACTTTGCTTAGTGGCGTCAAATTCATAAGAGCCTTCAAAAATTTCCACACAATCGTTTTTCCATGCCGCTTGCGTCTTAAAATTATCTTCATATTTTGCACAAGTTTTGTCCCACAGCGCTAATTTAGATTGCACAGCATAAATCAGTCGATCCACATCAACATCTTATAAATCGCTCATTTTATCAGAAAAACTGCGACTGATAATTTGAGGTAAAAATGAAACTGACTAAAACTGACTAACTAACTAGGTAAAAAGTCTAAATATTTCAAATAAAGAGATCCAAAATGATAATTTATAAATTTAAAAAAAATTCAAATGATCCAATCAGGTTAACACCGAAACTAAAGCGTGCATGTGTGAGCGCCTTGATTGGTTTCTGTTCCCTGGACACGAATTCACACCTAATAGAAATCAGATGAAACCTTTTAGTGTCCAGGAAGTGCTCGGTGCTATACGGTTTCTATTAGGTGCCGAATAGAAACCGAAGCACCGTTTCACACTTGCCGGCAGCGACCGAAAACGAACCGAACCGAATGGAACCTCATATGTGTGAAATGAGTCTAACGTGTTAGAGTTTCAGAACGAATTAATATATACCTTTTTTTAATCATGCACACCAACCTGAAAAAGTTTATTTCGAAAAAATCGCGTTTAAAGTTGAAATCCAAAATTTTTGTGCGTGGCATATGCAGATTTCCGCCATTGAATTATGGCCGATTGTATTTCTGAAGAATTTTGATAATTTTATGAACACTGAGTGTCATTTTTGCTATTTTTACTAATGTTCGAAGAAGAACATTAGTATTAAAATCACTTTGGCCAAAAATTCATATTTCTATATATATATATATATATATCATCAAAAAATTTCAGTGAAAAAATCTCAGGAACGCGCCATCCGATTGAGCTGAAATTTTCAGGACACATTGGTGTATATGCAGAATAGTGCCAGGTCTCACAAAAAGTTAATAATCTTTAACCCTTTGGCGCCGGCGGCCATTTTAGTGATATTTTTAATATACCTATTATTCCGTACACAAATAAGTTTTGCAAAAATAAAGTTGACGAAATAAATTTTGAACGTGTTTTACATGTGAATCGAATAATGTTTTGGAATTTTTTAACCCCATGTGTGCGCTGGGTTCCTAAAAACAGAACGGGAAAACTTGAAAATTTTTAAATTGCGATAACTTTTGACAGAGTTATTCAATCATTACGAAATTTTTAGGACATATTGGTATTATTTAGTTGTTGATTTTTGTAGCTTTTGATGAGCGTGCTGGCAACCCTGTAGCTAAGGCAGGCACTAAAAGTGAAAACCTCCAAATCATCGTCTCTCTTGAAAAACTGCCGCTTCTTCAAAAACAAGCCTCTCATATGTAAATCTTGTGCTTTGTTTACATAGACAAAAAATAAAATTTGATATGGTATAACGGGCACGCCTGGTAACCCTTGCCCAATTTACCTATATTTTTAGCATCAAAAACTTCTGTTCACGGAAACTCACGATCCAATGAGCAGAATTAATTGAAATTTGCAGAATGTATTGGTCCTATAAAGGACCAGGTCTGATAGAAGTGATTTTGAAATGCGGGTGATTCTGTGCCAGTGGTGCCATCTTGAAATATCACCAAAAGAGATAACTGCTTTTAGCCCTATAAATTCTGATTGAATCGTTCGATTTTGACGAAATTTACACAGTAGCTGGATCTTACTTCAAACCACGTTTGATAGAAATTTGGTTGAAAAATTCGGTTGGAGCTGCCAGCTATGATAATTTTGGTGACTTAAATTTGAAAAAATAAAAATTTGGAAGTGAAAACATTCAAATCATCGAATATCCTAAAAATGTCCGTTTCTTACAATAAAACCAATCTGTATACAAATCTTATGCTTTATCTACACGTTCAAAGTAAAACTTTGGAAACTTCATGTCGGACAAGAACGGTAACCCTTTCCCAGTCAACCTATATTTTTAGTATCAAAAACTTCTGTTCACGGGAACTCACGAATCAATAATCAGATATCATTGAAATTTACAGAATGCATTGGACTTAAGTAGGACCAGGTCTGGTAGAAGCGATTTTGAATTGTGGGCAACTCTGTGCCAGTGGTGCCATCTTGAAAAATTACAAAGAAAAAAAACTGCTTTTTGCCCTATGAAATTTGAATAAGTAACCAAATTTTCATGAAATTGACACAGTAGCTGAACCTTACTCTAAACTCTGTTTGATAGAAATTTGGTTGAAAAATTCGATTGGTGCTGCCAGCTATGGTAATTTTTGTGTCTTTGGATTTGAAAATTCGCTCAGGAAAATAAAACTTTTTGCCCTATAACTTCCAGTGCAGTCATGAAATCAATACGAATTTCATACAATTAATGGAACCTGCTATAAGCATTATTCAGGCCAAATTTTGTTGAAAAGCCACGATGGAGTTGCCAGCTATTGTTGGTTTTGTGTTTGTTTGCAATATCTTTATTAAGCGGTTTTATCGTAGAATTTTCAATTGGTAATGATATTGTAGTGACAATAAACAGCAAATAATTAGCTTTCCATTATTTGAAAAAACTCGCTGCAGGTAATCCTAAATTTCTTTATACTCCTATAACTTCGAATGTAATATAACAACGTGAAGCAGATGTGATATATTTTTGGCTTTGATACTGGCGAAAGGTTGCCAGCACGATACAATGAAAATAAATAACCGATGTTTCAATTCCTAAAATTCTGCAAATTTTTCGGATCGCAGCCCCAAACACCAACTTCAGTTACAGTGCTGCAGGCACTGAGCATTTTCTTCATTGATGTTATATGAGATGCTGCTTTCGAAATTTTGTGAAATAAGCAACTGATAATGAATATAATTAACCCGTGTTTTGCTCTCATAAACGTTGAAATTCATGCCAGTGGTAATATCTGAAACCTTCCACCATATGAGTTATAATGCATTCTTGAGACCAAAGTAGAACGTGGCGTTTGAAACAGTTTGGCCGTAATAAGCAGCTCATGTGGTGGATTATGCACTCAAAACCTGCACGATTCTTCTACTGTTCTTCGAACATTAGTGTTTCTAGCGGTTCAGGTGCGCTAGAGTTTTTTTCTCGGTTTTCTCGGTACCTCTAAGTTATAAAATGGGTAATCCGAAATTCCCAGATGTTCAAACGAAACAATAAATAAGTAAATAAGTGTAATAAGTAAATAAGTGCAAAAGTGCATTCCTCATAATTTTAAGTTTGAAGTGTGTTCGAGACAGTTATCGAAGTTGTAAATATTCAAAGTAAAAAAAAACAAGTAGAAATCTGTGAGTGAGTGAAATTCAAGTAAATGACATTGGAAGTTTGGGGAAATTGAGAAGTGAAGTGAAGTTACTATTATAACTAAGTCAGTGGTATAATTTAGACAATATGGATAAAAAGGCTGATATTTCCTCATAAAATAAAAGCGCAATTTGTAGCTTCATTGAATGAAAAAAAGTCAAGCTATGCCAAAATTGCTGAAATTGTAGGAATTTCGAAACCCTCCGTGGTCATTATTGCCAAAACTGTGCAAAGCCTAATTGCTTCAACAACGGTCCCTGGGAACAAACGAGGAAATTGCCGCGGACAAAGAAGAACAACACCAAGAACGGATTGAACAATCATGCAGAATGCTTTGCTTGAGTACAACGCACGAGCTACGACTGTTTTGAGGCATCTGAACGAAGTGGCGTCAGCATATCGCTGAGAACTTTGGAACGGCAATTCAAGGAAAACAACCTTTCATGTAGACGGCCCGCAAAAAACCAAAAACTAACCAAAGCTATGCGCAAACGAAGACTTTATTGGGCGAAAATATACAGCAGCTACGGGAGTAAATACTGGACTAAGGTAAATTCCTTTGTTTAGCATATCTCATTTCATATGTCATAGGAAGAGACAGCCTCACGAATCATTTATCTTTCCTAAAACTAATTTTCTCCTAGGTTATCTTTAGTGCTGAATGCAGGCTGGAAGCGGTTACGGAGAGTAAAATATTCGTTCGAAGGAGGCCCCACGAGAGATATTCAAAAGAGTGCGTGGTTCGGACAGTTAAACCTCCGCCCTCAGTGATGATTTGGAGCTGCATTACAGCTGAAGCTCTGGGCCCAATCTTTTATGTTGAGGGAACAATGCGCTCTAATCAGCATATAGACGTGCTGAGAGATGTTCTTCTGCCATGTTTGAATACCTTAAGACATCCCAAGGAGGGATACATCTTCATGCAAAACGGTGCTCCATGCCATACATCGAGAGCTAGCATGGATTGTTTCAGTTCCCTAGAATTGGAGGTTTTATTGGTAACTGGTAATTCACCTGATTTCAGTCCCATTGAGAATTGCTGGGCCTATTTAAAATCAAATGTGTATAGCCGGGGAAACAACACAATCGCTACATTGAAGAAAAATATCGAAGAAGTGTGGAAAACGAAGATAGAATGCGACAAATGATAAACAAATGTGTAGAAAGCATTCCTAGTAGAATACAAGCAGCAATGCAGGCCAAAAGAGCAAGCACACAATATTAAAATTCAATCAAAAATTATTTTTTTATTATTGAAGCAACCATGTACCAATAAATAAATGCTAAATTTTGCTAAATTTTCTAAAGTTTGCTGATCGGTCATAATTCAATGGCGGGATACTGTATATAGGTAATACCAGTATCCCAAAATCTCCCCCTCTACGTTTACAGTTGCTATGTGAGAGAATAACGTATTATACTATTCATATGTACATAAACATATATTAAAAAATCGAAAATCGAAGTAGCGGTATATCAAAGTGAACGAAAATCATAGAAAAAATGACTTTGGCGCGCTTTTCTATAAATGATCAAATTTTTTTTTAAGAATTTCAATTTTATATTATTAAAATCATGTTTTTAAAGCTTCATTCGAACATAAACTATAAAAACTAATAGATTTTCTGAAAATTTGAAGGTGCTATGTCCCCTTAACAGAAACGGAATTTCAAACATTCAAAATTTTAGCTTTTGAAACAGAGCATTCTAAATTTTGCAGAGGACAGTCTGCTCCATGTTTAATCTACTGTGATTTATAGGCCTGCAAATATATTTTACTTTTATTTACCAATAACTATTACATGAAAATATTGTGGAACGTATTATGCTTAATCCTATGTGTATACGTCATATTTCATATCGTAGATTCCCACAATAAAGATATAAATTTTCACTCAAAAAGCGTTTATGAATCAACGCTCATTGCATTACTCTGCAAACTTTACAAAAACAGAAACAATAACCAGCAAATGCTACAACTGTACTTGATTTAGTACTAATCGAGGTGTAAACCTTTTCTTTATGATGCTGCATTCCACCCAATTTACCTCATCATCGGCGGTCAGGCATCGCTAGTTCGTAATTTCACCAGCACGACCAGACCGAGCCTAGCCAGGAATCGGTCACATAACCGCCAACGATCGATACTTTCCACCCCACGGGGGCAATTAAGAAACTAGATTCCATTTTGGAATTTCAGTTCAGAGAGTTGTGAATGGAATATTTCTATATAAATTTCACGACCTGTGCGAAATTGTGTTCAATCCGGTCTCATAATTTTGAATTATGGCGAAAAACAACAAGAGTTAGGTAGGTACTTGGCGAAAAACGATAAACTAAGAAAATGCTTGGCATACTGTTGCGCGGTATTCCATTTGGGAGAGAACGGGTCGTTTGTCGTTTTGTATACTTACAACAGCGCCATGCCGTCGGAAACGTGGCATTGCTTTATTCCAGTTTACAATTGCTTGAGTTTTCACAGTCAGGTATTCGTCATCAGTACACAAATGTTAATTTGCATTTTGTGAAATTATTGTTTAAGTTCTTGTGCGAAATGTGAATGGTAAAGCATGAAAATTGGCATTTATACATTTCGTATTACAGCTATGCAATTCCATACATACGTTTATGTGATTCGTATTATTACTGAGAATAAATTTAGTTTCAGCATGACTCTTCCTTAAAGTTCATAGCTATATACATAAATATACATATATGTTTATATATATATATATATATATATATATATAAATATATATATATATATATATATATATATATATATATATATATATATATATATATATATATATATACAGTAATAACCAGACTTACGCTACCTCGACACACGCGCATTCGGAGTTACACGATTTTTTAATTTTCTCGTCTATTCGTCTTTTGTGTCAACGCCGCGCAGTCAAGGTTAAGCGGCGTTTGTTTTTGACTCCCCTCGCCCGCACTAGTGTTCGTTCAGCTTACGACAGGCTCAGACGTGCAGCGCTGAATCGACGCGTAGGTACAAAAAAGTTACGTTTTTTGTGTTTATTTTGTGTGTTGTGCGATGACAAGTACTATGGCATCCAAACGAAGTAGAACCGACTCTTTTGCTTTAAACAAGAAAAAAAAAACATTATTTTTGGAGTGTTAACTTAACATTATTAAAGACTACGATGCAAAAATAAAAATTTGTGAATTAACAAAGAAGTTTGATCTACCGGAATCAATAGTCAGAACAATTACATAAAGTAAAGAAAAAATTCTCGAAGCTGTGAAAAACACTCAGTCTTTGAATTCAAGCATCATTCATAAACGGCATGGTATTATCGCTGAGATGCGAACATTGTTAAAATTATGGTGTGATAATGAAGTAAGTGTGAAAAATTGTCCTGTTGATCAGAACACGGTGTGCTTTCAAGCTAAACTAATTTTTGAGAAATTAAAAGAAGAAGCTGGGGTGATGGCTTAAGATGAAACGTTCAAACCTAGTAACGGTTGGTTCAGTCAGTTCAAACTAGTGATGGGCGTTTCTGTTGTTTTCAGAAAACGAAAACAAACTGTTATTTTCCAAAAACAACTGTTTTTTGAAACTTTTTGAAAACTTTTTTCACTCGAACAGCAGCAGATTGATACTGGGTGTTACCATTAGTGATGGGCGTTTCTGTTGTTTTCAGAAAACGAAAGCTATTTGGAAAAAAACAGTTTGAAAAAAACTGTTTTTTTCAAACTGTTTTTTTCAAACTGTTTTTTTTCAAATAGTTTTCGTTTTCTGAAAAAACAGAAACGCCCATCACTAATGGTAACACCCAGTATCAATCTGCTGCTGGTCGAGTGAAAAAAGTTTTCAAAAAGTTTCAAAAAACAGTTGTTTTTGGAAAAAAACAGTTCGTTTTCGTTTTCTGAAAACAACAGAAACGCCCATCACTAGTTCAAACGTCGCTGTAATAGGCATAGCATTACAGAAAGTGGAGAAACGGCAAATGCAGATAAAGAGGCTGCATCTCTCTATTCAAAGAAACTCAAAGCTATGATAGATGAAGGTGGCTATACCAGCCAAACTATATTAAACGTGAATGTGACTGGCCTGTTCTGGAAGAAGATGCCCACAAGAACTTTTATCGCGCGTGCAGAGAAAACCTTTCCAGGTTTTAAGGCCGCCAAAGATCGATTGACAGTGATGCTTGGCGCGAATGCAGCTGGTGATTTTAAGTTAAAAGCTCTCCTAGTTTATCGCTCAGAAAATCCAAGAGCATTAAAAAACAAATCTAAAGCTGGTTTGCTCGTGATTTGGAAGTCGAATCGTAAAGCTTGGGTGACGGCCTCCCTTTTTATTTATTTATCTACCAAACAAGGCAACATAACAACAAGAAAACATAATACAAATCTTAAATACAATTAATCATAAATGTACAATACAAATTGTCCGTAAAAAAGTTACAATACATCACAAATTTTGTACCAGTTATTCTACATTATTTTAATTAAATTTAGGCTAGTAACGAAGGAAGTTAAGTGGGTTCGGATGTGGAAAGGGCTTTGGACACGTTATTTTTGAAATTTGATTTAGTAATCCCCGAAGAGTAGTGGCTGCTTATAGAATTGAATATCCTACAGCACCTATTAATGGGCTCATTATATGCATAGGTAGTGTTATGACTGAATTCATTGAGCAGATTTGCATATCTGGTGCGTCTTGGTCGGTTATTGAAAGTAATTTTACTAGAGAGATCTTCAATGATTACCGCACCACTAATAATATCAAATGTAAGGCAAGCGCTGAGCAGAGTTCTTCTAGAAGAAAGAGACATTAAATTTAGAAGACTCAGTCTGAATTTGTAAGATGGGAGATTTTGAAAATCTCGTGGGTCATAGAGATTTCTCAAAGCGAAAAGTACAAATTGTTTCTGAACAGACTCAACTCTATCGCTATGTAGCTCGAAAGCAGGGTTCCATATAATGCAAGCATATTCTAATAAAGGACGCACTAGGGTGGTATATAATGATTTGGTAACCCATATATTTTTAAACTCTTTAGCGCGTCTCTTTATGAATCCAAGCTGTTTATTAGCTCTGGCAAGGATTTTGTCATAGTGCAAATTGAAGCGCATCTTGTTATCCAATACTACGCCAAGGTCTATAATATGATCGACCCTATTCAATTTGAAGTCGTTAAGGTAGTAGGAATACATCGTGGTTGCATGCCTACGAGAAAAACTTATCACATGGCACTTATTGATGTTAAGATTGAGATTATTCACATCGCACCACTGTTCGAGGGATTGAAGCTTTGATTGTAGAAAGGTTGCATCAGACTGCGAGTTTATGATGTGATAGATTTTTAAGTCGTCTGCATAGAAGAGATGCGGTATACCAAGCAGTATCTCAGACACATCAGAAATGAAGATGTTAAAAAGCAGGGGGCCTAAATGACTGCCTTGTGGTACTCCAGAAGATGCCAAAACTTTTTTGGACAAGTGGCCTTGAAATTTTACGAATTGGGTTCGATCGCAGAGGTAAGACTGGAGCCAGTTAAGAAGAGAACCGGAAATACCAAAGTTGCGAAGTTTTTGAACCAAAGTTTGATGGTCAACTCGGTCGAAAGCCTTACTAAAGTCCGTATAGACCGCGTCAGTTTGGTTCCCTTTTTCCATTTCACAGAGCACAGTAGAAACTAGTATCATGAGGTTGGTGGAAGTCGATCTACCCCTACGAAATCCATGTTGTTCCTCATTAAGAAGGGGGTCGATAATGCGAGTAAGATTATCACAAACTAGCTTCTCGAAGAGTTTGGGGATAACAGATAAGATAGCAATTCCTCGATAGTTATCGACTGAACTTTTATCACCACTTTTGAAAATAGGTGTGAGGTATGAGGATTTCCAGAAAGACGGGAAGACACCAAGAGACAGGGATTTATTGAAAACCATGTGCAAAGGGGTGATTAATTGGTCTGCACATTGGAACACGAAGAAAGGAGATACTAGGTCCGGGCCAGGTCCTTTGCCAATCTTTAGTTGCAGAATAGCATTAGTAATAGCCTGCCGTGTAAGGACAAACCCTTCGATAAGAGATCTGGCAGCGTGTCTAGTAGTGAAAGTAGGGATCTTCGGAGAGCAGTAAGTGTTTTGAAAATGGTCGGCGAATAAGCTACAAATGACTTGTGGACAAGACGAAACCGTGTTACCACGAAACATAGAACAAGGATAGCCAGTGGTTTTACGTTTTAAATTGACGAAATCAAAGAACTTTTTCGGGTCAGTGAGTATTTTTTCCCCCATTGAATTAACATAGAGCTCATACGCCTCGCGAGATTTGATTGAAAATTCTTTGGATAGCTCATCATATAATCTTATTTGATCCTCCTGGAGAGAGCCTCCATTTTTTATTGCTTTATATAATTTGTTTCTATGGTTTCTGAGCCGCCTTAAATCATTGTCAAGCCAAGGTTCGGAGAGTTTTTTCTTCTTCTTCAGCTTTGGTACAAATTTGTGGATGGCGTTAAAGATTATTTTGTAAAAAGAAGACAACATTTCGTCTAAATCTGATGCCGATAGAGCACTTGTCCAGTCAATTGTGTCCAAATAGTTTTTAATGCTTAAGTAGCCAGCATTTAGAAAATCAAATACAATTTCATTATTGTATGACTGGGTGAAAGAAATATCTGTAGTGGATAGCTCAATTGTAAAAGCGGAGTGATGCAGGGTGTTAGAGAAAAGATTCTCGGCGTCAATAGTTGGACTAACCACCACTTCGTCATAAAAATCTGAGAAGATAAGGTCTAACCAATTGCCATTTTGGTTAGGGATAGGGATAATTTGTTGTAAATCATTGCCATAAAACGTACTTATGAGGTTAAAGTCAATTGAATCGCTAAGGTTAATTGGAAGAAGGTGGTTATCATTTTCGTCAGGAATAAAACTGATTTTCGGACGATTAAAATCACCAAAAACAATTATTTTGTCTTCTTCGTGCAAGGAAGCTGTTACGGCAGATATCACGTCACATACGTCATTGTAAGTAGTTTCATCGGAGTTAGGGGGACATAAAAGATACCAATGTAGAGGTAATGCTTATCGAATAAAACTCTGACGAATTTATGTTCGAAAGATTTATGAGAACTGGTCGCAACGAGTTCGCTGGGGAGGGTATTGTGAATTGCAATAAGAACACCACCACCTCTTGAAACGCCTGTAAAAAGGTGGTCGCGATTAGCTCTATAGATGGTCCAATTACTGTCAAGAATTTCTTCGTTAGCGTGTGAATCGTTCAACCACGATTTCGCGTCAATAAATAGGACTGGTTCGGTCATCACTTCATACCTGAAGTCGAACTTTTTTGCCAGTCTAAACAAATCCCGTTTAAAGTGATGCTATTAATTGACACACACCAGGTCATCCTCCTGCTACTTTAACTAGTTTTGATCCACGCGTGAAAGTTGAATTTTCGCCACCAAATACAACCAGCTTGCTTCAACCGATGGACCAGGGAGTTATCAAAACATTCAAAGCTTATTACACAAGACGATCGTTCGCACATCTGCATAAAGCTATGAGACAAAAAAACGAGCTCTCTGCTAGAGACTTTTAGAAACAATTCGATGTTTTACATGCCGTGAGAATCATTGGAGAATCTTGGGATGAAATTTTACAAAAAGCTTTAAATGGCGTCTGGAAAAAACTCAGTCAATTTTTTTTCTCTACTGAGACTCAGGCGGAATCAGTGCCAGGGCCTGATGAAATTGGTAATGTGATCAAAGATGTTGTCGAACTTGGTAGACAAATAAATTTAGAAGTGGATAGTGATGACGTTCAAGAGCTGCTGGATTCACATCATCAGGAGCTTACAATTGATGAGCTCATAAAAATGCGTGAACAAGAAGAAGACATCGAGAATCTTGATTCTTTGGACCCAGTTCAATTAGAAGATCAAATGAAAGTTGGAAACTTGACAGAAGCCCTCAGTTCAATTGAAAAAGGACTAACCATTTTGGAAAACATGGACTCCAACGAAGGGCGCATTTTGGCTACAAAACAAGGAATAAAAAAATTACTAGCATGCTACGAGGAGATATTAAGGGAGAAAAAAAAATCATTGACTCGTCAGACGACTTTGTTAGATTTTATGAAACTTTCTACATCAAAATAACTTCAGATTGTATTTATACAATTTATAATAATATAATTTGTCATATTATCTACAATTAGTCACACATTTATTTCCTAAATTATTGTTTTATTTAGCCTCCAGTCCCAATTAAACATACTTTGTATGTCTTTATATGCAAAATTGTACCCCGATTTACGTGAATTCGACTTACACAAATAGCGCTCGGTCCCACCTATCGTGTAAGTTCGGGGTATTACTGTGTACATATATATATATATATATATATATATATATATATATATATATATATATATATATATATATATATATATATATGTATTTATATGTATATATATATATATATATATATATATATATATATATATATATATATATATATATATATATATATGTATGTATTTATATATATTTTTATATTTATATTTATATATATATATATATATATATATATATATATATATATGTATATATATATATATATATATATATATATATATATATATATATATATATATATATATATATATATATATACATATATGTATGTATGTATATATATATATATATATATATATATATATATATATATATATGTATATATATATATATATATATATATATATATATATATATATATATATATATATATATATATATGTACATATGTATGTTGATAGACGGCTCAATGTGACCATCTATGCAGCTCCATCCTATTTTTGGCATATCTATCACAGCCGTACCTAGCTACAACACCATTCTCGGCCCTTCAAAAGCTCCCTTTTCACCCAAATAATGCAAGTCTCATTAAACTTGCACTCACAACGGCAGCTCAGTGCCGAAATTACGTCACACCCTTGCGACTTTCCGAGACTTTCCCATTGTCGAGCGGAAAGTCGCGGAAAGTCCACTGCGCAATAAGTCCTCACAGGCTGCCTCCACTAGCAATTTCCCATTGCATGAAATTTGAAATTGCTAGTGGAGGCAGCCTATGGCATGCAATATTTTATGGTATGCCATAAATGGTAGGCAATATGGTATGCAATTTGCTCGGCAATCTGCCTTGCAATATTTTGACAGTTCTTGATTTCAAAATGGCGCTGAACCGTGGGCCTGGTTTATTTTGCATAGCGATTCTGAATTCAAAGGGATTTTTTGATATCGTTTAGCAATGAAAATAGTCTACAGAGTATGAAATGCTGGGAAATTGGGGAATTTCTTCGCTCTGCACTTCAAATAACTCCTTAAGAGCATTTGACGCTCAGATACAGCGCACGTCTCTCTCGCTCAGAGGCATTTTCGAAATGATATTGCATGCCATGAAATTTCCCACGCACAGATTGCATACCATAAATTTGACAGTCGTTGCAATCGGAAATTGCAGAGAAAATTGCTAGTCGAGTCCCGGTGTCACAGGCTGCCTCCACTAGCAATTTCCCATGGCATGAAATTTGAAATTGCCAGTGGAGGCAGCCTATGGTATGCAATATTTTATGGTCTGCCATAAATGGTAGGCAATATGGTATGCAATTTGCTCGGCAATCTGCCTGGCAATATTTTGACAGTTCTTGATTTCAAAATGGCGCTGAACTGTGGAAATGTTTTATTTCTTATAGGAAATTGTAGGGATTTTGAATTCAAAGGGATTTTTAGATCTCGTTGAGCAATGAAAATAGTCTACACAATATGAAATGGTGGGAAATTGCGAAAAAATCGAATTTTGATGCGGAATGGTGAAATTATATATAATTTTTTGATTTAAAAATGAAATAAGTTCGATTTTGGACAATGAGTAAATTAATGAGACTCCCAGTTGATGATTGGTGGAATTTTCAAATTACTTTTATCTCATTCCCCTTCGTACCCCAGCAAATCATATAATAGTTACATTTTCGTCTGAAATTTCACCCGCTTATCCAAAAAGTAACTAATCCTACACGTGAACTTTTCATAAGTAGCAGAATTTCTTCGCTCTGCGCTTCAAATAACTTCTTAAGAGCATTTGACACTCGGATACAGCGCACGTCCTTCTCGCTCAGAGTCATTTTCGAAATGAAATTGCATGCCATGAAATTGCCCATGCACAGATTGCATACCATAAATTTGACAGTCGCTACCATCGGAAATTGCAGGGTAAATTGCTAGTCGAGCCCCGGTGTCAGCAAAGCGATCAGCTGTTGAACTTTCCGACTGATCGTCGGAAAGTCTCGGAAAGTCACATGGCTGTGACGTAATTTCGGCACTGAGCTGCCGTTGTGAGTGCAAGTTTAATGAGACTTGCATTATTTGGGTGAAAAGTGAGCTTTTGAAGGGCCGAGAATGGTGTTGTAGCTAGGTACGGCTGTGATACATATGCCAAAAATAGAATGGAGCTGCATAGATGGTCACATTGAGCCGTCTTGCTATTTAATTTTGACGGGATATGCAGCTTCGAAAGCGACAGCTCTGATTTGAGCTACGATTGCCGGTAACCATGAATGAACTTTCCGGTCATGTGTAGGACGGCGAGAGAAATATTGTCGGAAATATTTCTGGAAATGTTTCTGGAAATATTTCCGGAAATATTTCTGGTCATGTCTGGGACGGGGGTTAGATAATTTCATATCACTCTTTGGCTTCTCTTTAGACCCTTCTTTTGCTGTCTCACTAGTTTCCATTCGGTTGCTACGTGGTATATTTTATTATTTTTAAAATTCCAAAAAAAAAACTTTTGCACAGGATTATTTGCTCCATGATCCTCTTTTTAAAGTTGTACAGCAACTGGTTTCAAATCAACTATAAACACTTCAAAAAGGTTGGTGTGCTATAGTTTTGACGAGTCTCTCAGACACTCTATTTCGGACCGCTGGAAATGCAATTGAAATGAAATTGTCATTGTTTATAGTGTTTCATCAAAATCGAGATTTACCGGAATTTTCAGTCTCCAAAAACTGTAATGTTCAACACATTGGTTGAAAAAGACTTGCTTTGTTCGTTGTTGTTCCGGTTTAAAGCAGAAAAAATCGAAAATTCCGGTGCTTGTCGATTTGGTCGTTTTGAAGTCGCTTTAGCTAAAAATCATTTTGTTAGAATCAATTATTATCAAAGTTCAGTTCGTAAGAATTTGTAGTGCATTCTAATATCAGTCATATAGAGTCGAAATCAACAAATTATCGAGTGTTAGAAAGTTCAGTTTGGAATCATTTGTAGTGCAATTTTTAGTATCAAAGGTCTATTCAAAATCATAGAATGTCGAAATCAATAAAGTTTCGAACTGTAATTACTGTAAAAGTAACAAAGAATAAACTTGAAGTAACGTTTTAAAAGATCCGCGTTTTGACTTTATTGTGCAACACACCCCATCATTAAAAATTCCCAGGACATAACAAGTAATTACCGCAGGTTAGTCATATTTTACAGTGTACCTCAGCCCTTTTGAACTAATTATCCCAAAATTTCATTTTTTATTTACCTTCTCGGTTTTCCTTCAAATCATTAAAATGTGTTCTATGTTCTATAGTATTCTCGCGGGCTGCATATATGTATATATGCATATAAGTATAAGAATGTATATATCAATAAAAAGGACCGACATAATTACTGTGCATCTTAAATATACCACATATATTTCGATGCATCGATTGTTCATCAAGTCAATTCCAATTAATTAGCTTCAAGCTTTCTACCATCATGCCGTTTTAATCCTAATTGATATCATTGACAGGATCTATTAACACATCTAGCGGGGCAGATTTCGAGTGACGTCAATTCTCTGAGAGTAGACGATGGTTCATTTTAAAGCTTCTGTTTTCTTGCTTCAAGAGCCTTTTTTGATTCAGATTTTGCTGACAGTATTAATGAAGACACTTTCTAGGAAATACCTACGCAATATCTCTTGTCCAATCAGTCTGTAATTAAGCTAACAATATAGCAAACCGTTTCGAAAACTTGGTTCGAAGTGATTAATTGTCAGTATTACTGCATGGTAATTATTCAGGCGATGAAATTAAAAATATGGAGATGATAGAATATATTAGTGGAGACACTTAAATTTTATCAAAAATAATTTTTAACACCAAATGCACCCACGTTGGGCGCCATTACTTTTTGACAATATTTTGCACTTTATACATTAAGTTCGCTACTCTTCATTCAAAATCGGTCAATCAAAATAAATAATGATCAGTTTGCTGACAACAAATTCATCATTGTACTGATACTTTGTTTATTGGAAATATGTGGCGAATTATGAAACATATTGAAAAGATTAAAATAAACAGTTGAATATTTTCACCTTTTAAGTGGCTCTAGATACCTGTAAAATGTTCTCTCTAATATATTTTCATGGGAGATAAAAGTGTTTGTTACCGCCCATTTTCATGGTTTGCGACCAAAACAGTACCTCCAGTCATGAATAATCAGCGCTTCAGCAAGAAAATATGACACTTTCAATCGAGACATACAACTTAGTGGTTTCAAATAATTTTTGCTCTAACAGTAAGAATTGCGAAATGAATACTCAAAATGCAAAGGTTTTTCCTTTCAGTAAAGTGTAGAGAGCAAAGTCTGGTCACAACTTGTTCATATTCATCACGTTAAGTGTCTCTTTTGCAACTTTCTGTTAGATTCACTGTAGCGTATCATTCACGAGATCTTACGACACGTCCTTTGAAAAGTTGCTACTGAAATCCGATACTCTGTCATGCTGTCTGTATTTGCTAGCTATTCAGGAACGAGGAATCCTAAAGTGTTCTTTACGTACTATTACAGCCATTCATTTTGAAATTGAAGCAATATGCAATGAATAGGTAAAGTTAAAGCTTGTAGTTTGTACGTAGTACGTGATGTGGTAAGTGAGAAGAAAATGAGAATAATCTTACTTGTAAGCGGAAAAAGAGCACTAAGCATATTGACGACTATAAGAAGAAAACTCTTAAAGCTCTGAATTTTTCTTATGCACATAATTCTTATTCATTGTAGCTACTATCATCCAACTGCCCTTCAGACACTTAAAAAAGACTTTTTCGCATTCGTCAAGAGCTTGAAGAAGTAACATTCTCTGACTTCAATTCAAATTCACGATATCTGATAATATAAAGTGGAGAGATGCTTGATTGATTGATTGATAGCCTCGAGTGGGTCCAGAAGGACCCTAGCACTGTGACCTCCGGGGTCTATTGTGCCTCCGCTGCGTTGTATCCTATAGGATGTCCAGGCTTCTAATGAGCCTGGATATGCTCCTCGACGTTACATTTGTGATATCCCTTATAGAGGAAAGAGCAGAGCCAAAAAACTCGAATCTTCTTCTCCCTAGTGCTTGACAGAGTATAGCAGATGTTCTACACATTGTGGTGTTTCCCACAGTATCTGCAGCGGTTTTTCTGCTATTCACCTATCCTGTGAAAATACTTTTTGCAGGGAAAGTGGCCTGCAGAGAACCACTGCTTCTTTTGCTCTTCTGTTATCGAAGCCAAGGTATTTTTTTGAGCGTTTCAAACCCTCAATATTAAACCAGTAGTCTTCGATCCTTTTCTTTCTCCAAGTTTTGATTTACTTGCCCGTATCTGCCTTTGCAGAGCCCCAGTACGAAGAAGGAGCTATAAAGGGTGTTTTTACTCCTTCTTTAGCTTTGGTAACAGATTCCTCGTTTCCTTGGAGCCTCTCATGGCTGGGGATCCATATCAACTCGAGGCTATTTTGTGCCCCTATTCAATTTAGGGCCTCTATCACCTCTAAGAGTAAAGCTAAATTTAGTTGATCGCGATTGATAGCCATGAGAGCCGCTTGACTATCCGATAGGATCTTAATTCTGATCTTTTTAGTATTCTTTATCTTTATTATTTGAGAGGCTTTTAGCGTGGCAGATAGTTCTATTTGATAGATAATGGCCTCCTTTGGGAGAGAGAAATGAATTTTGCACTTGACACCTACGATCCTTGCTTCCTACTCCACAATCCACCTTTGAACCATCCGTATACCACATTTATGCCTTGATGGAATTGTGACCTTGAGCCTCTTCCCGAATGCTGGTTCGTTTTTTATTTGGTTGTTGAGTTTAAATATTTCCATTGTGGGCTTGATGTCTTCCAGAATTTCGAGGTGGCCTTTAAAGTCTCCTCAGTTGTACCTGTAGACCTGTTGTAGGCTAATAGCCTGTCTCGCTGCTTCCTCCTGAATTTTAAGGTGTAATGGCTTTAGGTTTAGTAGAGTATCCATTTCTGCTATTGGGGTGGAGCTCATTGCTCTTGTAACCACCAGGCAGGCAATTCTTTGAACCTCGTTGAACCTATTATCAGCAGTTTTTTGTATGGTTTTCTTCCACCACACTGCAGCTCTATATAGGAGGATAGGTTTCACCATTTGTTTTTATGCCGATAGTGTCTGCCTTGGAGATAGTCTCCATTTGCGTTCAAACATTTGTTTTGTCTCCCAGAGTGCCTTGGTGGCCTTTATTGTCGTTTTGGTTTGATGATTTCCCAGGTGAGCTCACTATCTAGGTGTATTTCTAGATATTTTGCCTCTTCTTGCAGACAGAAATACATATATTTAAACCTCTTTCTGTTTCGATTTCTCTTTTCCTGGTGAATGGCAATGTGCTAGTTTTCTGAGGATTAATGGAAATTTCCTCTTCTTCACACCTTTGGGTTGTTTTATTTAAGGCTGTTTGCATTTTGTTGTTTTGATTGTTTTGATCTAATGGTATCCATGTGTAGCCGAGAGCAGTTAGCCCTCACTATTGAGGGTGACGATAAGGTCATCAGCTTGTAGGGACCATAGCAAAGGAGATAATACCTCTCCCTATAGACAACTACACCTAGTGTCCGCCCTTAGCTTTGTCTCCCCCAGCTCAGTAAACACACTTCGATTCCTTAATATTTTATTCGCCCACTTCACTACTGATTGAGGAGCATCCCCCTCTGGAGAGCAAGGTACAGCAAGTAGTATCTTGCATTGTCAAAGGCTCCTTCTATGTCTATGAAGGCACATACTGCTATTTCCTTGCCTTCCAATGCCTTTTCTATTATTTGTATCAGCTAATGTGTAGCTGATATAGTTGATTTGCCCTTTTGGTAGGCAAATTGAAATTTGTGAACTGGCAGCTATGTCAAAAGGTCATTCCTTATGTACAGGTCAATCAGTTTCTCCATGGTCTTTAATATACAAGATGTGAGGCTAATTGGTCTGCAATATTTTGGCAGGTCGGCCGGTTTATTGCCACTTTTAGGGATGAACACAAACCACGCCAGCCTCCATAATTTTGGTATAAAGCTGAATTGCAAGCTCGCTCTAAATATGTGTACCTGAATGGCTCTTAGTTTCCTTCTTTGTCCTTCTTTGTAGCAGAGCTGAGTAGATTCCGTCTGGTCCTGGTGATTCAAAGGATTTAGAGGAGTTTATTGCCCATTCAACCTTTTCATACTTGATGATTTGTTTAATCAGAATTGAGTAAGGTTGCCGATCAAGAATTTCCTCTTCTTCCTCAGCTTCATCGTTGCTCCTAATTCCGCACTCTGGAAAGTGTATTCTACGCAGCACTTCCAGTGTGTCGTCAAAGGTGGTCGTCATCGCTCCATCTGGAGTTCTAAGTAGTCCTATATGCCCTTGGTAGCCCTTGGACATAGCTTTCTGCATCGTAGCAGTCTTTGAGATGCTACTGAGACTTTCGCAGAAGGTGCTCGAGGCCCTTCTTTTGGATTTCCTTACCTTTTTGTTGTATTTCCAGAGTTTTTATAGGCCTACCAGTTTGATTTAGTTTTAGCTTGGTCGAGCTCTGTTCTTGCGGCTTTTTTAAGTTCCTTGTTCTACAATTCCACGCTTGTTTTGGAAGCACTGGTTTTCTCAGGGCAGTTATCGTGGCATGATTTGATAATTATTCTGGTGACCTTGTCCACAGTATCTTCCAGTTCGTAGTAAAATTGGGGTGCAGACCATAAAGTCCCGCTCGAAGGCCATTTGATTGCCTTCCCAGTCCGTACACTTTGGTTGCCTGTTCTTTACCCATTTTGCTTCTTTGAAGTTTATATGCCTATAATCAGTGAAAGAAGCGTCTCCTAGGGCATTCCACTTCTTCACTTAATACGCTGCACTGTTTGACCTCAACTTAAGGTTTAGTATCTCTTGCCTGTTAGCTGTCAGGAAAGTTGGCGTCATGCCCTTGTTTGCTACAGACAAATTGCTGTTCAGGAAGAAGTCTAATTGTAATTTACCTCTAGTGTTGAAGTCACTACTCCCCCATGCCGGGTGATGAGCGTTGGCGTCGCATCCAATAATCAACATTTTGTTCTTCCTTTTGCAGTGGTTTACGAGTCCCTTGATATTATTACTTGGGACCTGATCCTGATCTCCTGGGAAAAAGGCTGAGGCAAATACCGCCTCCATTATTCCTCCTTTGATGAGGACCTGTACGTGGACCGCCACTGTGTCGACATTGGTGTATTCTGGAATTAGAAGAAAGTTAATATTCGTGTTAATTACTATCGCCGCACTCGGATTTTTTTCGGCCCAGATTAACTTACTGTTTTTTGTATTCAGGCCATTTATTCTGCCTTAATTTACCCAGGACTCTTTTATTAGCGCCATTTTATAGGTACCCGAGGCAATCTTGCTGATTACTTCCGCCGAGGCAGCTTTAACTTGATCTGTAGACACTTCATTCCCTGAGCCATTTTATAGGTACCCGAGGCAATTTTGCTGATTACTTCCGCCGAGGCAGATTTAACATGATCTGTAGACACTTCATTCCCTGACAACCACATTGCTCCAAGTACACTTGTACAAGTGCACTTGGTCCAAGCTGAGATCCAAGCATACTTGCACCGTGCCAACGCACCTTTCGTTAAGTCAATGTCACTCTGTGTGACACATTGATGAAAACAAAATATATGCCCGTTTAATTTTTGAAAAATATCAAGACAACTCTATAGCGATAGAAAGTACATTAACAGAAAGCCCTCACATTGACGACCCGCCTGAAAAATTGTTGCTTTTTAGAAACATATTCCATACTTTGATAAATTTTTTGCTTTACCTGCAGAGCCACATTAAAATTTTCAGATTTCACATCTACAGCTCTGCTACTGAATCCTATCTTCGACCTCCCTGAAGATGCGATTTCACAGGTTCACGTTGGGTGGCTGATATTCATGACATTTCAGATCATCAATGTTGCCAACGAAGGAGGGTGAGGGCGAGTTTTCCGCGCCATAAATCGGGAATATTAACCAGACTGGCCATCCAGGTTAGGAATTGGATAATGGACCAATAACCCGTTTCTGTAAAATTTTACTTATTCAGGAATCTGATACTTTGCCTCGAATACTTAGATCGGATCAACGGAAACGACCACGCAAACGAAATATGGACTACTCTATTGGAACCTGGGACGTCGCGAACCCTGCACAGACTGGGGGCCATTAATGCCCTCTTGTAACAGGTCACTCACTACAAAATAAAAATTATCGCTGTCCAGGAAACAAAACTGTTTGTTGCTGAGATTATGGACATGAGATTCTACACAATCTTCAAAAGCGGAAAATCATCTGGAAGTCATGACTTTGGAGTGACCTTCATCGTGGATAAAAAATGAAACCGCAAATAATCGATTTTAAACTTGTCAACGAAAGATTGTGTACGACCCACATTCGAGCAAAGTTTTTTAAAGGTTGACTCATAAACGTTCATGAAGATAATGAGGCAGTGAAATATAATTTCTATAAGTTTCTGGAAAGGTTATATGATTCTCTGCCATCAAATGATATGATAATCCTGGTGGGCGACTTCAATGCAATGGTTGGAAATGGGGAAACAAATTGCGGAACCACCGGCTAATTTAGCCTTCACGATGTCTGCAACAACAATGGACAATGACTTGTCGACTTTGCCAGCAATAGAAAAACCATCGTAAGTTCCACGTGTTTCCTGCATAGTGGCATTTACAAAAGGTCATGGGCATCCCCGGATGGTCGCACCTTTAATGAGATCGATCATATTCTGATTCCGAAAAGGTGGGCCTTCAGTATATTACATGTTTGAACCTTCCGTGGGGCCTACTGCGACTCCGATCAGTAGTTAAACAAGACTCGATATCGATTTTAGATATCACTTTCGTCTGAAGCCAGAGCAAGTTCAAGACTTAAGTTCGATGTCAAAAAGACTATAAAAGCCGAGTATGCATCTGCTATGGAAATTGAACTAACTTCGTCACCTAAAACCACGTCTACCATCGAAATCTGGACTACCATCAAAAGCGCAGTGACTGCAGCAGCCAAAATGTACTGGGATATACAGCCCGGCAACATGGAAAGACATGGTTCAACGAGGAGTGCCAAGCCACGTTGGACGAAAAAAACGCGGCCTACAAAATCCATATTGAACAACCAATAAGAGCCAAGAAACAAATTAGCCAATAAACTAATTAGACGTAAGATTCGAAAGCATTTTGACAATATGCTGAATGACATGAATGAAAACTTTGTGGCTAACAACACTCGACAAGCGTACAAAGGCTTTAAACCACGCACTACCCTATGTAGAGCTGCCGATGGGATCATCATAAAAGGCTTCGAACAGGTGAAGGAGACATGGGCGTCCTATTTCAAGCAATTACTGAACGGAAATGCTCCCGCACCCGACGAATCGCCATGGGCACATAACTTGACAGTGCCTCATCTCACCTTCTAACATTAGTTGAAGTCCAGCAGGCCATGGACCACTTGAAATCCATCAAAGCACCGGGCATCGATGGGATTCCCGCAGAGATCCTGATGACAGGCAGGATTTCCGTTTTAAAGGCAATCTGTGGATTGGTAACAAGAAAGGAGATAAATTACTGTGCGAAAACTGCACGTGTATATCACTAATATGAACGTCGTACAAGCTTTTAAAGTTTAGAATTTTCCATCACGCTGAGAAAATTCTTGGTGAACATAAAGCTGGTTTCAGAGGTGGAAGATCGGCAACTGACCAAATATTTACGGTCAAAGAAATTTTGGAAAAATGCTGAAAATTCAACATTGATGTTCATCAAATATTCGTTGACTTCGAACAAGCGCACGGCAGCATCAACCAACTGCATTATATAACATCATGCTGTAGTTCGGAATTGCAGCAAAGTTGGTGCGATTGGTGAAAATGACCATGACTGACTCCACATCACAAGTGCTGATTCAAAATGGCATGACCAACTCGTTTTCGACGAAGACAGGGCTAAAACAAAGGAATGGATTCAATCCTGTACTCTTTAGCTTAGCACTTGAGTATAGCATCTGAAAAATCCCCGTTGACACGAGAGGAACTCTTTTCTTTAAATCGACGAAGCTAGTAGCTTACGCTGATGACATTATTATTATGTCACATTCGTTCAACGACGCCAGGGAAGTATTTGTAACTCTAGATGAAATCGCCAAAAAGGTCTTGAAACTAACGAGCAAAAAACAAAAATTATGACCCAATCGACGAAAAACATAACGATAGAGAACTATATTAAGACGAAAGTAAGTATAGTTAGACAAAATAGTAAGTAATAAATATAGTAAGACAAAGCATAACCATAGAGAACTATAACCTTAACCCTGGAATGGTACGGTGAATTTTTGGATGATTTTAGGTACATGTTTTTACTAAAAAGAAGGCAGCAATAGCAATATGTAATTTTTTTATTTTATCACTAAACATAATAAGATTATATAGCTTCTAGCCTCATGGCAGTCGGAGTGGCCAACTGGCTGGTGCGCGACGAAATATATACCCTATGTGAGTAAAATTTACTCATCTGTACCATTCTAGGGTTAAAAATGTAGACAACTTCGTGTATCTAGGGACGCATCTCTCAAAAGATGGGAATGAGCTTGACGAAATCAAACGGCGGATTCAATTACCCAATAAGATATTCTTTTCGGTGCTTCCCACGTTGAAATTTCGATGCGTACACAAAAAAACGAAGCTTCGCATCTACAAAAAAATAATCAGATCTATGCTATGCTATGGAAGCGAAACCTGAACACTGACTCAGGCGTCTCAAAAAGCCTTAAATACGCTCGAAAGGATACATCCTCAGTTCAATATGGGAAGAAGATGGATGGCGAATCCGATACAACAATCAGTTGAATGCCATATATGGCAAACCGCAAGTCTCTACCGTGATACGATAACAAAAACTATAATAGGCTGGCCACGTCTAACGAATGAGCGACCATCGAATCTCCAAGCGGTGTCTCAAGGAGCATGTGAATGGATCCAGGCCAGTCGGTAAGCCACGCAAGCGTTGGGAGGAATTGATAGATGCTGTCAGCAGGTCGCTTTTGGGAGCACCGAACTGGAGGATGCGTTCACTGAACCGAGACAAATGGAGGTAGATCATTAAGGAGGCTAAGGCTCGATTCGGACTGTAGTGGCACGGTGGTGATGATAATATTTACTCGTACCTCTTTTTTGAGCACTCGAACTTTCCGTTCGCGGGAACTTAAGACTCGATGATCAGATCAATATGACATATGCAAGATTTATTAGCCTTAAAGAGTATCAAATTCGATAGAAGTGATTTTGAAATGCTGGCAAGCCTGCGACAGTAGTGTCATATTCATAATATGGCACCACTGAGGATAAAAACTGGTTTTTGCTCTGTAAAAACCAATTTTTTTAGGAATTTGTTTGAAAAACTAGGTTAGAGCTGCCAGCTTTACCAATTAGTGTCTGTTGAGGTTTCAAAATTTGCTCAGCTTTTCGCCCTATAAGTCCCGATGCAGTCATGAAACCAAAACAAAATTCGTATAGTAGATAAACCTTATTATAAGTCAAGTTTTTAGTAATTGGTGGATTTATTGTTAGTTTAATTTGTTTACGTCAGACTGATTTAAAATCATTAATTGCTTATTCTTCTGTGGCTCATATGGGTATTGTGTTAAGTGGGTTATTAACGATAACTTATTGAGGTGTATCAGGTTCTTATACTAGTAGTAGTTATTTGGTTGAAAATTTAGTATAAGACTAAGGTAGGTTTTGTAATTTTTGTCAGTTTTTTTACTAAGTGATGCTGTCATAAAATTTTCGAATGGTTATTATGTTTGGAAAGTTTAAGAGTGGTGAGTAGTGTACAGGTGGTAATCCCATTTCTTCTTACCCAATAACTTTCAATGGAGTCTTTTATTTTATTTATTTAAAATTATAGGGTGTGTTTTGATCTCAACGCGAAGCGAATTCGGCATACTTTTGGTTTTGGTGCTAGCAAAGGCTTGCCACCTTGATGCATTGTCGGCATTTTCGTACCAACGGATGGTATCATTAAATATTCATATGATAACATCGATATTGAACATATCTAACTAATGCTTAAATTCTCCAAGTTTTGAAAATATTTCGGTTGGAAACCTTAAACATCTTCTTGTCCCTGCAACTTGTAATTAAGTCATCGGATGAAAACGAAATTCACAGAGTAGGTTGCTTTTGACGTGAAACAGTTGCTGTGTGCTGTTAAAATGATGCATGCACTGAGCATAGCATTTTCATCATTTATGTTATAAGAGATGCTGCTTTCAAAGTTTGATAAGATCAGTATATTCGTAAATATTGAAATTCATGCAGGTATTAACCTAGAAAACTTTTCTATCCTATCAGCTTCAATGCACTCTTTAGATCAAAGTGATATATGACCATCGCAACAGAAGAAAGAGAACTTTGTTTGCTATGTGCTTTGTGTGCTATGTAAGTAGTTCAATCAATATATTGCATTTTTGAATGCCAAATGCATCCCTAGGTATTTTATTGTTTGTGCGTTCAGTTTCAGTTCCATTTGAGTTCCAAAGAGTTAATGAGATGTACTCTGGCGGGCGCTTACGAGTTTATAATTTTAATTGAAGCTGGGTCATGAGATGAACTGAGAATGCCAGTGTTACCTTCAAACAAGCTACTATAACAGTTTCCAATATGAGACGTGTAGACATTATATAAAATTGGGCTCAAAACAGACCCATGTGCTAACCCAATTGGAATGCTCAAGTGATCTGGTTTGAATTGTTGATTTTGGTGTTATCGATATCTGAAATGAATTTGAAATATATCTAGATTCTAAAGGAAAATTGATTTTTAAAATAGAATGTTTCGTTTAAGAAGCTGGAAAAAATGGATCAGATTAGAATTGGGTTAAGTTTTTATGATGTGAGCTGACTGGAATTTATTTCTTATGCATCAAATATGGAGTAATCATGTAAGTTGTTCTCTTTTATTTGTGTTTTCAACTTCAAAAGTCAATAATCTTCTTCATTCGATTTGTACTCAATAACCTTAAAAAATAATATTTCGGGTATCTTGCGAAAATAGAAATTTAATTCATTCCATACAGAAATAAATAACATTCGAAATCAATGGAAATGAGAATAAATATAATATTCCATAGAAATCTGCATGAGTGCTTTGATAATCTATAATTACCAACTGCACGCGCCCAAAAACTACAACACCTCTTTCACGTTAGTGCACTAACTGTAACCAAAAATTAAATCATTATGTCGCGAATAAATTACAGTGCACAGAACATCAAAATCTTACAGGAAATCTACTGTGCACGAATATCCGCCATCTTGTGTACACAGGACCCCGTAATAAAGTCTAGAAGTGCATACATGAACTCGTGTAATATTCATCCTGCATACAGCCAGTTTCCCTGCAGCGCACGAAAAATTATGGCTCATCATGGTTTTCCTTAACAACGACGTAAAGCATTCTCAGCATAAGTTTAATCTTCTTCGTCTCAGAAACTGACATACACTATACATTTCATTGTATAGGACGTACAAAAAGGTGATAAAAGACGGATTTGTTGCTTACCTACTTCACGAACTTTCCGTTCAAGAGAGCCGTCGTACTTCTATGCATGCGAGTATTTATTTTAAGCTGCAAATATTGTGCATGGTGACTTGTTTACCGTAATTTCCGCCAAGCACTGAAGAGGACATCGAGAATCTTGTGGAAGGAACGTGATACACGACGAAGAAGAACGACGAATACTATGTTTTGCCTTTCGAAGGCTAATCTATGCTAAGTCGAGACTGCAGCGTAATTTCGCCTTCATAAAAGGAGACCGGTTGCATGCTTAGGATGTGGAGCTCGTTACATTCAGCAAGTGCCTTACGTGCGGGGGTTTATGCGGGCGTTGCATATGATGTGAACTTTGATGCAGACAGCATTAAAGGACAAGAAAAAGGAAATATGCTCTCTAGCATGAATAGGAAGCTTAGGATGCTTCTCAATGCTCTTTGGAAGATTAGATAGAAGTTAGTCCAGAGGCAATTGCTGTACTACTTGAGTGCCATGAAAGATTATCGAGTACACTAAATGCAAAATGGTTGTTTCATCGATACCTCTGAGAGTTTAGCAATTTAAGTTTTGAAAAGCATGGGCATGTCACTCGGGGTCCTAGTTTGATGGTGGAATTCTTCAAACTATTCTTCAAATAAACTCAGCTTGAGACCTTTTGTTAGAATACAATGAAAATTTTTAATTGGTTTCCTTGCACCATGGCCGACACGCTAAAAGTCGCGAAAGTTCACCAACATTACCTATTTATAAAAAACGACAAGCGTAGTAGTTTCGAATCAGATCAGTCATTCGCTATTATTTCAAACGGTCTGAAATGTGAAATATAGAAAATTTATAGGTTTTATGTTGTTACTTTTTTTAAACAAATCATTTTAGTGTTACAGTTTATCATCAATTATCTGTTAAAAGCTGAAACTAAGCATTTCAGAGCTGTGTTTCAAGGGCGAAGTGTATCAATAGCCATTTTTACGCTACAAGTTTATTAAAATGTGCGAACAAGGTGAAATACATTGGCCAGCCTGCGATCCAGCTCCAATGGACAGTGTAGATAGCAAGCACTGTATTATCATCAAAGCGAAAAAGGAGTATGAGAGAGAAATGTGTTGTTTGGTCAAAAATTTTAGTGACAGCTATAGCAGGGCCTTGGCTCTGTTTTACAGTCAAGAGGCGGAACAAAAGGCTCGGAAGCAATATGAGATTTTGCGAGGATACATTACTCAGTTGCAAGACTATCAAAAACGATTGAAAGCTGGCGTGCCCAACTTGCAGCGTCCCAAAGCACCAAGAGAAATTTACCCGCAAGATCCTTTCGATCGAAAATACGATTCGGACTCAGATTTGATTTCTGAAACCTCTGAAACTGTTGATGATCTGTCAAGTTTAGATTTTGAGTTCATGGAACAGAGAGGTATTCTATCTTCGCAAACTGTCGTTCAACTTGAAATGGAAGGAATTGTGAAAAATCGACGCAAAACGGATCTTTACTGTGAACCTTCATCTAATGTAGAAATGGTTCCGATTTCAAGAGCTTGTTGCAGTCATGGGCAAAATAAAGCTTTGAACTGCTCTAAAAACAAATTTCTTCATACAAAAGGAGCAAATGTGGTAGCAAGTAAGTGTGATTTGATCTGCAGTTTCTTCACGGCTGCAGGATATATATGACAGTTTTTGCAAAGAGTTCGATATTTTTCTTTCAATTAAATTAAGTGAATTAATTTCAGCTACAATTTTGCTTGAAATTATAAAGACTTAATTCGTTACTATATTTTCGAGATGCACGGTTTATGTGCGTCTAATGATACATTTCCAAATCTGCAGAGCACTACAGTCGTGGCCACAATTATTTACACAACGCTAATCATGAAGAAAAATTTGAATGAAATCAAAATAATTCCTTCAATTTTTATTACAACAAAATGAAATTTTATTCAGTTATTCATTCCCAAATTCATAGTTACTTGACAAAAGCAAAATTGAAATAAAACATTACAGAACCAAAATAAAAATAAAAGCTAAGTGGCCAAAATTATTTGCACACTCGTCATTACGGCCAAAATTATTTGCAATGGATGGTTTCCGTCTCGTTTTTCCGAAAAATCTGGGAAAAAGGTAAACTAATTGTTAGCCTTCTTAAAAAACGGATAATTTGTGACCATTACCTAATACTTGGTGTTGCCTCCCTTGGCACGAATAACCGCTTCGGGTCTTGCTGGCATTGAATCAACTAAATTCTGTATAGTTTCGATGGACATGACCTGCCATGCATATAAGATGTCTTCTGAGGCTTCAGCTGCCGATTTTCCAATCTTTTGAGGAATTGTTGATTTCATCAAATGCCAGACATGCTCAATGACTTTCAAATCAGGGCTTTGTGGAGGCCATTTCATGACTTTTTGCCCAACGTCCGATAAAAACTGTTGAATCCGTTTTGAAGTATGGATTGGTGCATTGTCCTGTTGTAGTATAAAATCAGGACCAATCAAATAATCGCCGGCAACAAATGCAACTTCGTTCAATATTTGGAGGTATTCAGACGAACGCATCTTTGTTGGACAATCAACAATTGGACCAACCCCATACCATTATTTTACCACCATGTGAATGGGGCGTAGGGATACTGACGGCTTGATTTTTCTTTTGCTGTGCATTGGAATAGTAGAAATGTCTACCGTACGTTCCGTCCAATGACATAGCACTTTCATCTGTCCACAAAATTTGTCTCCAAAATTCGACTGATTTATTTCTGTGCTCAAATGCAAACTGCAAGCGAACTTCCCGATTCTTTGGAGAGATGTACAGCTGTTTTCGGATGACGTATGCTTTTATTCCTGCCTCGGAAAGTGCTCTCCGAACTGTTGTTCTACTGATTTTGTCATTTCTGTTCTCGTTAATACTATTTATTATGTTATTGATCTTTTCGCGACTATTTCGCTGCATATACCGACGTATTACAGTATTTTCCCTTTCACTTGTTGTCCCATTTCGACCCCTTCCTACTGCATTTTTAACACTGCCAGTCAAATGCTGTTTTTTTACCTCCTAATAAACGCTCCGCCTGTGATATTTAAATTTTTTGGCAATTTCTTTAGCGGAAATACTGCTATTAAATTCAGCAACGATTGCCGCCCGCTTTTCGATTGAGAGTTCAACGTTTCTAGGCATTTTCACTGTCACTAATTAGTTTATTACAATTAAATCTAATGTCAACTGATGTCCAACATTTGTTCCAGCTTTATCACTGATCGAAACAAAGTCGAAGAATTACCGTTAATTTTCTGGAAAATTTTTCTTAGTGTGTGCAAATAATTATGGCCATAATGACGGGTGTGCAAATAATTTTGGCCAGCTAGTTTTTATTTTTATTTTTGTGCTGTAATGTTTTATTTCAATTTTGCTTTTGTCAAGTAACTATGAATTTGGCAATGAATAGCTGAATAAAATTTCATTTTGTTGTAATAAAAATTGAAGAAGTTATTTTGAGTTCATTCAAATTTTTCTTCATGAGTAGCGTTGTGTAAATAATTGTGGCCACGACTGTATAGTAGGAGAATTTCGCATAATGCTTATATAATACTTAAAACATGGTTTTTCAGACATTATTTAACTTACTGGAGGGTAAAGGTGGTGCACATAGACTGTGCACGCTGATAGAGTGGTGGAGAGAGTGGAAGGGAGGAGGAAAAAAATCGTTGCTTTGGTAACAAGCAATTTTTATTACGCATTTTCGCTGCAAAATCTGGGGACACCAAACATTTCCTTTATAAAGAAAATAAACTAATACTGCAAAAATTTGTTTTATCATTATTAGGGTAGATTTTTTGGCTGACATTGGATAAGAGGACTTGGACCAAAAAGATTCAGTCCAAGTGGTCAGTGGCTAAATTGACGGATACCTTTCAGATTCAATTATACCCCGTGCTTGAATATTAAAAACCAACCGGGCAGTTACAAAGGATATGTTCAATTGTTTAATAATACCTCTTTCAGATACCACTGGTTAAGAGTCGCAGTTTCATCGTATTTGCTGCTATAAGACAATGGGCACTAATGATATAGACCAGCTGATTGCAGTAGAAATTTAGTTGCTAATCCGACTAAGCGAGTAGAAATTTAGTTGCTATGACGACCCCAGATGAATTTGGTTGGCCTGCATGTTTGAGCTGCTTGTCTTCAATACATCGTAAACAACATACTCAGGTCATCAAGTACTTCGGTTGTATTGCGGTTTTTCGTTAGGTCTTCGCCTGAAAAATACTTCAATTGTAAGAAATCTTAAACGATGACTCTTTATCGAAGTCGTAGAGTATGCTGCAGCTTCTACTGCTGCAACTGTTTGGGATCAATCAGTGTAAATGCTAAGAGCCACTCTGACATTAGGCAGAATACCAATCTCCTATGGTTAATTGAACTCTTCAGAGATGAACTAAACAGTACTCGCTTTCAAGCTCCTTCTCAATACTCCTGTGGCCAAAAAATCTTAACTATCAAAGAGGTCAGGCACTGGAACGAGAAGCAAGATGCTTAGAGTTGACGAAAAAGTGTTCACCGCATCTCTTGTACATAGGATCATTAACCGCTGAACTCTGTTTGCTAAGTCAGCAAAGGTGATTTTATTTATTGCTAGGCCTCACAACAGTGAATAAGGATCAGCTCTACTGTTGCCGTGTAGTTCCAGTCCGTTTCAACAGTGCTGAGACCCCATGTTTTAGCCAGTGTCTTCTTGGTGGCACAAGTTGCCTTGCTTATCCTCTTTATTCATTCCTTTAGGTTTATCTTCTTGTCCAGAATAAAACTCCACGTCTTTTGTGTGCGTCTTCTTACTTAATAACGGGTTACAATGAAATCAGCACAACATTAAACGTTATCTGTCAACGATATTTTCGTTTGATAATATGGACTAAAAATAGAGCATTAATTGTGATTATCATTTCCATTTGACATTACCCATATTTCATCCATTCATAAGAACAAGTGGAATTGGAAATTGAAAAAATGTTGCTGCCTTACAAAGTTTGAGGTTTGAACAAATTCTGCTGCTTAACAAAATTGTGTCGGATCATTGCAACTAATGTGTTCCAATTGGTTTTGCTGTCCAACTGTGTTGAGTTACTTTTGTCTCAACTAGGTCATGCTTTAAAAAGCAGACAAGACCATCATCGCTATTCTGCAGCGTATTTTTACCGCATGCTTCTGCCATCGGGGTAGTACCCGAGCAATGGTCAAAAACTAGAGTGGACTTCATTCCAAAACCTGGTAGTTTGAATCATCATTACATGAAGGACTTTAGACCAACTAGCTTAACATTGTTTCTGCTCAAAAGACAAGATAAGTTTGTGGGTTTGTACATAAAGAGGTCAATTAATGTCGCGAGACACTGTGTTGATCAACACGCGTAGCTAGTGGACAGATCAGTAGAGACAGCATTACATAAAGTTATCGGTTCAATAGAATAGTCCTTACAGCAAAAGGAATTCACGTTGGAATTCACGTTCACAATGTCACTGTTGCGAGTATCATCGATGCCTTGGTTTGATATGGAGTAGATAAAATTTTGGCGACTTGTGCATCGGACTTGCTTGAAAACAGGCTAATTGAAACCATGTTTTTGAAGGTCAAAGCAAAAAAATAGTTCGAACTGGAACACCACAAACGGGGACTATATCGCCTCTTTTCTGGATCCTAACAGTCAATGAAATGGTGGAGTATGCCGATGAAATTGTGGTACTTATGAAGGGTACGTTCCCTTAAACTTTCTCGGGCTTTATGCAATCGGCACTGGACCGTATCCAAATTTGCGCCAAAGAAGCTGGCCTTAGGGCCAACTCGACAAAAATCGAACTTGTACTTTTCGAAAGCAAACACGGAGTGCCGGCTGTTGCCACACCAAACCTCAACGGAATAACTTTGGAACTTCTTGATAGTATTATATATTTGAGCCTTATACTAGACAGGAAACTGGGAAGGGCTTATGGGAAGCACCGTATAGGTAAGGCTCGCGCAGCACTTTAAAACTAGAGTGGCCTACTACATATTCACAAGTGTAGAAAGGCCAATATTGGTACATGGAGCAATTGTGTGGTGGAATGCAGCGGAGAGTAAAACCAACACCAAGGAGCTAACAAGACTGCAAAAACTGGTTTGCATATCCATTACGAGCGCTTTCAGAATCGCTCCAATGACTGGGTTGGAAATGGTTGTGGAACTTATGCCCCTGGATCGATTCATCTTCAGAAGCGCAAGCTTAGCGGCAATTCGCACTAAAAGTTCCAGATGTGGAACGATTTAAATCAGTAGAGCAATATTTTTACAGAACGCCGCAGAAGATTTGAGCTCGTTGCTGAAGACACAGACCACATGAGCAAAATAATACATCAAAGCTGAAATTTCCAGGTCAATATACCCACAAGAACAAACTAGAATAAAAAGGGAGCTACAGCCAATGATGGCATCTGGAATTACACGGACGGGTCAAAAATTGACACAGTAGTCGACTCGGGCATTTTTTTTACGGATTTCAGTCTTCACCTGTGGGTGCACAACAGGTTTCACAAGAGAGGAGACCGAACGCTCCTTTGGGATAAAGCATTCTGAATCTTCTTAATAATTTTCGACCCAAGAGTGCTGCTCATCCAGGAGTGTGTACAATATTCTTGCTATAGCAGCTATTAGCTGCTATTTTAGAAGCTCTGAGTGTCCAATGTTATGAAATAGCTACTTTCCGATGCTTGCTATTTGACAGTCGGGCTGTCCAAGGTTCCGGAATAGCTGCTATGGAGGATAGCAAGTAAGTAGCTAAGGTAAAATGGCCGTGCGTACTCAGCTGACATACTGTTCAAACGTTACTTTGGATTGTAAATAGAAATGAAAAGCAGTTGTCGCGCTTTGGTGGCAAAGAAGATGAACTAGTGTTGAGTATAGTGCTATTATAAACTAGATACGGGCTTTTGAACTCTTCAACTTAACTCGAGTTTTAAGTAGGCTTTTACACAGCGCAACTCATCTTGAGTTTTTAGAAGGCGGATGTGAAGTGCAACAGGTCGGGTACACTGATTCGTGTACCATGAAATTTTCAAGGTTTCTTATTCGCTCGGTTTCACAGATATGGTGTCAAAAGCCGGGAATAAATGAAGTTTTAAATATGTTAGGAAAATTTCAATAGTTTCTGCAGCTGTATGGTGAAAACTCAGAAGTTTCAACAATTTCCAAAGTGCAAGGCAAATCGTGAGCTGATCCACGTAAATACAAAAGACGAAAGTTAAAAAGCTGGAAAAAAATTTGTTATTGAGTTGAGCTGTGTAAAAATCGACCTACTTAGCAGCTCTTGGCTGTCCAATATCCATAGCTGCTTCATCTAGCTACTGCAAATTATGACACTTGCTAAAGTAATGCTATGCTATGCTTTTGGGGCAGCTGTAGCATGCAAATTGAACACACCCCAGCTCTAAATGGCGCTGAGATCATCTATAATGGCTAGTGTATGCACATAATGGTGCATGCAACTTCAACGTCCAAAAGCCTCTCAATTGTTTTTTATAATGAAATATTTTTTTCTATTTCCAACACTATGCTATGGAAAGCTGTTCCAACAGGTTTCACCCACACTTTTTGGGGTATATAAAAGACCTTAGTCTCTCTATATGTGGAGACTTACAAGGTTTTCAAGTGGATTTGGCAGAAAGGAAGTCAGACTAATTGACCTATAGTCTTTCTGATTCGTATAGTAGCTATTACATACTTTCGGTATAAATGCAAACTTAATGATTCTTCAAGCTATAGGTTCACGACTTCGTGCTGAGCAACTTTTGTAAATTTCAATAACCATGGAAGTGGTGAGCATTTCAGCATAGTACGCAAAATTTCATTCAATCCTTGCGACTTGAACGGCTTTAAGTTGATAATGATACAGACTAGTTTGTCCCTGTTCACAACTTCGCTTATTTCCTTGACACCATGAAAAACGTTCAGCTGGGTCATGTCTTGTGGAAGTGAAATCATGCAAACAGCCCAACATGTGAGTATCTATGAAGATATTCAACCTTTCCAGGCTGCTATTAGTCCACTCCCCATGTGACTTACAAAAAAAGGACAGCGTAAAGCAGTCAACTTTATAAGCCTGGCGTGGTTTCAAATTCACCGTACATCTCTTTTCATTCTTGTCCCGTATATCCGATTCGGAAATGCTAAAAATATTTGTTTATTCGTTCCACCATCCTGCGAGAACCCAGATACCTGTTCAGCCAGGGTGGTTATAGATTGCACTTAGGGCAGACCATGAGATAAGAAGGGTCAAAAGCTTTCCTGAGTTGGCATAAGAATGTGTTTACCGCTATCTTCACATCTACTATAACATCAATCGAGGCGGATGATCCAAACTATTATCAGCATCCCGTTTGAATAATTCCTAATTATCGGTTTTTTGTTTACCTTACGGGCATGACCTGCAGGTTGAATTAAAGTTCAGAATAAAGCTTATGTATCCATGATCAGAGAATGATGGTAACGCTCTTAAAACCCTTCAACTTCGTATCAGTTGTGGATTCGAACCACTGTCTAGAGTGATATTATAGCATGTTATAGTAAGCACGCTATAAATAGAAACGTTTCTCTGCTTTTCTAGGATAAGACTTTGATTTATTATAAAACCATAGATATTCATATTGCCCCAATCAGTGTGCGATTAGCCGTGGCTGGATTTAAAATTAGCTGCTTAATGTTAAGCTCTGCAAAACAGACGTTCTTTGATTTTTTTTCAAATCTGAAATAAAGAAGATATAGAAACTACTTAAAAATGTTAACCGACGTTAAATCAAAACTGTATTGTATACCTACTGCTTATGTGAGTTCTATCCGTCAAATATATCTATGAAAATTAGTGATTTTCATTTGATTTTTCAATTGTTCAGTCTTTCCACTGGTTCTGCTGCAGTTTTTATAAAAAAAATAATTTCACCTAATACCTTTAATGCTTCAAATACATATTGGCCCAACATATTGGCCAAAAATCCACTCAGGCTAGGAGTGAGCCCAACATCAGCCCTGCTCGCACCAAGGGGTTGTACACATTTGACCATAGCCGCTGTTGGTCTTGCTTGGGCCAATATGTATATCCTACATAAGATTGCTTCCATAACGTAAATGTATAGCATCGCTGTTTGAATAGATTTTAATAGCTGCTCAATTTTTTTCTGAATCTTGGTAGTTGTTTTTTACAAGTAATATACAATGATTGAGTTTAATCGGAATTAGTTTTGCAAAATTATTATATAAAGCTTATCTAATTTATTGTCCTTCAATGGATAAATTTTTATTTCAGCGGACTCAAAATCCGATGTAGAACGTCAAATATCAAAACCAATATCATCTGTGAATGATTCTAGCTCTTCATCGGAATATCAGTCCGTTGGCGAACAGCGTTCTTCTCGAATGAGTCGCAAAAGCAACAATTCTTGCAAAGGAAATGATTCTTCTGAAAAATCGTCAGACCAGCCCGCTGAAGCCACTGCTATTGCAATCAACGAAACACATCAAACCGATTCAGTCACATCTCTTGCGACAAACTTTACCGGCATAACAGATTATTCAGACTACGATCATGCCATAACGAAATTGGAAAAACATCTTCAAAAACTGGATAAAAATCTGAAAGAGAAAAATCACGAGCTGCTCTCAGTTCTCGAATCAAGAGGGATCAAAATACCAGATCCGCGGCAAAATGATATGGCCTTGCTGACAGCTCACGAAGAACAGCTCAGTTACCAAATTGATGAACTTAGAGCAAAATTAACACAGCTAGATCAGGCCTCATCGGCACCGATACAACTAAAAGAGTTTTGCCGCGGTTTGAAAACAGCCATGGATCAAAGTAGCGCAGCACATCTCGTGGAAAACTTTCTAGGCCACTCGAATACCGATGTTTCTGCTCCACCGGCTGATGGAACAAAGACGGTTCGAGACAGGTTAATGGAGAAACTTGCGAATGAAAGAAAGAATCACGAAAATCACCCGTTTTTTCGTAATTTTGAACGCAGTAGCGATCAAAAGGAATAGATTGATAGCTAACCGAGTTTTAAATTTTTAAATTTAAAGTGAATATTTTGTTTATTTTTGTTATGAATACTTACTTTAAAATGTTTTCCAGTAATACAAATTTGTGTCTGTTTTGATATTTGATTTATTAGGATGGTTTTTCAGAAAAGTCAAAAATACGTTTCAAATACATCGAATCAATGAAAAAATAATTTATTAATTTTTATTTCGAACTCGCAATGCGACGTTATTTGATACTTTTATGTTGTGGATGCTCATGGTATAAACAAAAGCTGAGTTGGATGAGTTTTGATAAAATTCAAATAACTTAAAAGAGTCACAATGCAAAGCTGAAATAAATGTTGATTCGAAAAGACTGAGATTGAAACTAAATTCGTGTGTTGAAGTTATTTAAATTCGAGGCATTTTTGTTTTGCTTCTGAAGGTCACATCATTCGAGATAAATCGGAATAGGCTGCTGCTGTATTCATCATCATTCTAATAGAATTGAAGCTTAAGCAGCAAATATTTTTTTTTTATTTTTTTCACTAAGTGACAAAGTATAAACCACTGAATTTTTTTGTGGTAAGAAGGAAAAAAGTAACAAAGATTGAGACGAAAAACACTAATCCATAGGAGCTGCTAGAAACACTTATATTTATTTTGAATTCATATTTTACCAAGCGTGTTCTTGTTTTAGTGTTGCAAGTCTTTTACTTAACACTTGTTACTTACATTCATTATCGGATGAAAAAGACGTTAAAAATAGCATCTTTTATAAAACGAATGATCAAAATGTTCAGTACCTGCAACACTTTATCATGGCTGGATCTAAAAGTCAGCTACTGTTTCACGTCGAAACGAGCCTACCATGCGGAGTTCGTTTTCATCCGATGACTTCCTCAAATTTTCTTTAGGGTTGTTACCCTAAAAATTCCAAAATTTGGAACATGTAAACATTGCTCGCTTATTTTCATTATATATGTTTACCATATGAATATTAAATAGTAGCATTAGGTTGCAAGAAAACAACGGAAATGTCTGCTGCTAGCAATAATTTGCTACCGCCACAGCCAAATCTACCTTACGCCAAATCTCACTCACATTACTCAAACTATTAATTTCATCCGATGACTGCGTTGAAAGCATGGAAGTCGTAGATTTATAAGGCTACCAACTGCAAAACTTTCAAAATTTTCCAAATCTAAATATGCCTTGCGTACATACAAAAATTCGCAAAGTTGACGGCCCTTTGTAACCATCCAAAGAAATACCTTCTAAACTCGCCGTAAAATAAGATTCATCTGCTGTGCAAATTTAGCTAAAATCTGATGACAGAATCGGAAGTTACAGGGTAAAAACAATTTATTTTTTAGACTGATTTTTCAATGCGAGACCACTGGCGCAGAGTTGCCATATTTCCAAATCATTCCTATCAGACTTGCTCTTACTGAAAATTTACACATTCTGTGAAATTCATATTTATTTAATGGTCCGGTCATGAGCTTTCATGAACAAAAGTTTTGAGTGCTCCAAATTGAGTTTTTGGCGAAAGGCTGCCATTCTTGTGCGATGCAAAATTTTAAAGATTTCAACTGACAGGATGGGCAAAGAAAAAAAACCTTTCAATCGATTTTTATGTAGAATCTAAAAATGTTCAGGAGGATCGATGATTCAAAATGTTTTTCCCCATTTATCTCCTGTAGCTATAGGGTTTCCCGCACACTCATAAAAATCATGTATGTATAGCTTCAAGTAGCAGTCATCAGATGCATAGGGGGAATAACATGTAGAATATGACAATATTCACGTGCCGTAATTATTCAGGCTGATGGAAGTGTGATCCTCTATGCGGTTGCTGCCGGTTACAATCTTACGTGAAGGAAAGATTGGCTAATATTATTCACGCTTGAGGGAGCTAGCCCCTAATGAAATATTCCTCAAGCTAGTGGTGGAACCGCATATGCCGAGGGCTGTATGGCTGCTGAGTGAAGCAGTCGCTAATATGCAAATTTGGGTGTCCGATGGCAGCAGCTCGTCTTATTTTATACCTAGCCCCGCATACAGAAAATAATACGGCTGGTCTTTTCTATTCCTCATACTCGTGACAACAAAATACTCGTGGTAACAAAATACTCGTGGTAACAAAAAGAAAAAAAGGAGGTCTCTGCCTTAAGTGCCCCAAATCTAAAGGCTCTAGAGCCTTCTAACAGTGGAGCTCCAGTGCTATCCAGTAAATCCTCAAGGGAATTAAGAGAACAGTTGATGCCCAAATTCAAGAAAAATTCCAAAGAACAAGGGCAGGAGAATTGCCAAAGCAAGAGAAGAGTAAAACATAGCGCCCCATCAAAAAACAAAGGTGGGCACCGTAAGGACTATATATCCCAGCCTGCTTCAAAAAAAGAGAGAGGCAGACGGGAAGAAGGAAAGAAAGCAGAGGCTCCCAAAGCCTCCCCCTCTACTTCTGACCACAGATCTTTGTTACAAATCGCGAAGAGCCCCTCGCGCAGTATCGAAGCACTTAACATGATTTCGCAGGATAATCGAAAGATACTTCAAAAAAGAAGAATATGAGCGGCGCAGCCAGAAAGCGCATAAAGTTCTTCATACGAAACGGCACGTCCACAGAAGAGGGTAGGGAAAAAGCACTCCTAACAAAGGCAGCAAAGGCCAATACGAAAAGGCCCAGAGTCAATGATGGCACTCCTGAAGTTAGGCAGGCTAAAAATTAATAGGTATCAACATGGCCCCAAAACACTCTGAGCCCACCAAAAGGCAACAACAAGTAACCTATAGCAGAGCTTTGCTGGGTGTGAAAATGTTAAAGGACTTTCCCCAAGAGCTTCTGGCGACAGACCAAATGGACAGAACAGGGAATGCCCTTGAGAAGAGGACCTACAAAGTTAGTTGCCTATCCTTCGACTGCAAAACAGCGGCAGAGTTGATAATGGCGGAGGCCCAGAAGATAAGTTCGTGGGAAGGAACCAATTTATGGGTCATAGAAGAATCGCCGGTTTCTAACCCTAAGACCCTTCCTTGCTGGCTAATTTGTAAACGCAGCGGACCTGCCTATGAAGAGGATCCAGGCTTTCGTTGAACGCCAGATTGAAGACCTCAACGGACACAGGGAAAACAAAGGCAAGTGCGCCATGCTAGTAGACCAGGCCTTTGCTACCAAAATAACAGACAGAGACGGGAACATTAGCTTCCGGTTTGGGCAAGTTAAGTAGGCCGTTAAAACACCCACACAAATAGGGACACAGTGGCGGTCAAAGTACAGATCTCCCACGAAAGAGGAATAGTGGAAGCGGTATTTGCCTCAGCCTACTTCCCAGGGAATGAACATCAGGTTCCATTAACAATACCAAATAACTTGTAAACCCCTTCAGAAGGAAGAACAAAATGCTGATTATTGAATACGATGCCAACGCTCATCACGCAGCATGGGGTAGTTGTGACGTCAACACTAGAAGGGAGTTACTCATAGACCTCCTCCTAAACAGTAACTTGGCTACAGCACCAAAGGGCAAGCCGCCAACGTTTCTCACAGCTAACAGGCAAGAGGTACTTGACATTAAGTTGGTGTCAAACAGTGTGGCGTAGCTAGTGAAGAAGTAGAATCTCCTAAAAATCGCATCTCAGAAAATAGCATCCCAAAGACTGCCAGGATGCAGAAAACTCTGTCCAAAGGCAATCAAGGGCATATATGACTACTTTGAACTCCACATGGAGCGATGACGACCACCTTTGACGACGCACTGGAAGTGCTACTTAGAGCACACTCTCTAGGGTGCAAAATGAGGAGCAGCGATGAGGTTGAGGAAGAAGAGGAAATCTCTGACCGGATACTTCACTCACCTCTGATTAAATAAATTATCACGTATGAACAGATTGAACGGGCAATAAACTCCTCCAAACCCTTTAAATCTCCAGGACTAGCGAGAGAAAGACTCGAGCTCCTTGACTCTGCTCTTTCCTCCATTAGAGACATCACAAATATCCCGTCAAAGAATATTGTATATCCAGGTTCATTAGAAGCCTGGACATGCTATAGGACATAGCACAGAGGAGGCACAATAGGCCCAGTAGGTCGCAGTGCTAGGGGCCTTCGGTACCCAGTCTAGGCTATCAATCAATCAATTGAAGTATAGTTTTAGTGAAGATGAATACGCCTTGTAAATTTTATGATGATTCTGTCTAGCGGTGGAAAGTCATGAGAAATAGGAATTTAAAAAAAATCCTGGCCTGTTGTTAGGCACTCAGCAGCCTCATAGGGTTGATAGATTTCCAAATTTTTTTAACACAAGCAAACACTAAACATCAGTTTTCATGTTTAATACATGGTTTTTTACTAAAATTTCCTTGCATAAAAGTAGAGGGCTACCTGAACGCTCACTTAAATGCCCATTGCTACCAAATGGTTAAAGATATCTGAATTTGAACTAAATATTGACCTACTCTTTTAATACAGCCATGTCCTCTGAATACTCTTTGCCTGTACTGAAAGCAAAAGCTAATCATACTTGCTCCACATTGAGGCCATTCTATTTTGTGAATTTCATTTCAATCAGATGATTGAATCGGAAGGTATATATGTAAAAAAATATCTAGTGTTCGAGCCCAAAAAAATTTCAAAATTTACTCAATTTAAATATTATTTACTGATCATGACTATTTAAAAATTGATTAATGCAAAAATGACTGAAACCATCACAGTCGACAAATTTAAATCAAATTAATATCTCACCAGATAGACATATTTAAAATAAGGTTTACAATAGAGACAACTTATAAGGTGAACGTGTGGTTATCTGTTAACTGAATCGAAAGTAATAAGGTGTTTTTATTTGGCGATATTTCAAGATGCAGCCACAGCCACAGAGCTATCTATTTTCCAAAATGATTTCTATCAGACCAGTTGTTCATCATATAGTTTCAGTTTTATCTGTGCACTCGGTCCTTAGCTCTTGCAAACTCAAATACAGGTCCCAAAAAAATTAATATTTTGGTGAAATATTAGATATTCTTGTGCGGCGCAAAATTTAACAAATTTCATATGGACAGGGTGAATAATTTTGCAAGTTTTATATTCAGCCTGTCCATATGAAATTTCCAAAATTTAGCTCCCCACAAGATCGGTAACGATCCACCAAGTCATCTATTTTTTAGGCACCCGAAATTCGGGTGGTATAAAATAAAATAGCATAAAATGTGGGGCATTTCACGTGAAGCGGACAACGAAAAAAAGTCGGGGTTCCGGATTTCGTTCATATTATGCATAATGGTACTTCTAGAGGATATGAACGTGGATGAGCAATTTTTTTCTTCTATGAGGTTCAGTTGCCGAGTTATGGGCTTCTGAAGAATTGAAGAAGCTGATGAAGGGTTTTTTGGAAGCCGATTTTGAGATTGAAAAAAAAATATTAAAAACATTAAACATATTGATTGGTATAGAAAATCAACTGTTCTTTTTAATTTTAAAATTAAATTTGGAATAAAAAAAAATTTTCCTGTTTAGAACCGGAAGTAACCATTTCAACTCGTTATTTGAGTAACTTGGACCAGGTTAATTTTTTTTATTTTTGTAGTAAAACAAAGCTTAAACTATACTTGTTTTATCATAAAAATTTTAGAATGGGATGGCGAGTAGTTTGGGAGGTAGGTGAATTTTAGTACATACAAGTCGTATGAAGCGTGGCACGCGGAGCTTGATTAGGATAGCTAGTGAGTGTGAAAACAAAACATGTTCAGTAAAATTATTGCTATATCGTTAAAATATTATATATAGAATTAATATAGTTAAAATATAGCTATATAGTTTCAATATTAAAAGTTGCTAATGCTAATTTATTTAATAAAAAAACAAACTTGTTTATGGAAAAATGAATTTATTTCACAGTTTTTACCATTACATATATAATTAACTTACATATAGAGGTTAAAATATAAAACAATTGCTAATGCTTATTTATGAAATGAAAAAAAATGATTTATGGAAAAATGAATTTATTTCACCATTTTTACAACTTGACACTCATTACTTAAACTTGTTCTTTTTATAAGAAGGCCTTCAGTAACTGGAATAAAACAGTGAAACTTCTTAGTCCCGGGAATAGTAATAGAGGAATCAAACCGTGGTTTTAAAAATATTCTCTGGCGTTGAAGTTCCTCTGATGAGCAATAGTAAGTGGCTGTTAGGAATAAAGCCGACTTTGCCCAATGAAAAAAACCTAAAGGTGTAGTAATAGCTTTACTAGGAGGTAATTGTAAACTCGCACGTGTTGCCAGTCGTTTCAAATTATCACCGAGACCATCACATGGGCCTTTTGAAATCAGCTTTATAATAAAATAGAGTCACAAAATTAAATATATTTTTAAAATGTTGTGGGGCCCCATCTGTTATGAATATAATTTTTGACACAGCTATTGTTTCTTCAGACAGATGTTTGTGAAGGTTTTTCTGGAAATACTACCATGTTCTATTTTACTTCCAACTTTATAATAATAGACTGATGTCAAAAGTGTTGCCTGGTCATTATCCCAATGAAAAGCTTGAGCAGCATCTTGTACAACAAAACAATAATTCTCAGCAAAATCGCATTGTACTAAAATTTCCCCTTCGTTTATATTTTCTTTTAGATTTGGGGGGGTTTCAGGGGGTTTCGAGGCATCCAACCCGTAACAAAAGCTGTCCACAAAATCATCGGATGCAAGCAGATGAGTAGAAATGGTAAATCTGTCTGAACAAACCCATTTTTCGAACTGAACGATTGTCACTTGATTATCATCAAATATCATTTTCAAATGATCACGAATTGCACTTATGCCAGGACAAGATTTGCAACTTTCATGTGAGGTTTTTGTTGAAATTGTTAAATGACATTTCGGCGTAGGATTGGAAAGTAGAAAGTTCCAAAATAGTTCCAGATGTGAGATTGTCAATGTCTTCTCCACTCATCATTAATTTCACATTTTGGTGATACATACATACACAGACCATATGTGTTCCAGAGTCACCAGCGAGGATACATTGTTTGGGTCTCAAAGTGAAAAATTTTGTTAGGCCGATTTTGATATCCGGATATTCATTTTTAAACGTCTGGTAAAGCTCGTCAATGTTACACATTAAAAGCTGTTTTGGGATTTGCGTTCTTTTTCCGTCATCTAACTTAATAGATACACAATCCTTTTTCTTCTCGCAGATAAAAGTACTTCACTAAGTTCATAGTTTCAACTGCTAGCTTACAGCCACCTCGTGGATTTGGAGATGTTAATATACCAAACTGATCCACAAGTTGCTTTGCTTTTCTCGCTTGCCGCCTGGATGTTTCGAATTCTTGTGCAAGTCTGTTTTCGGTCCATGACTTAGGTGTTATAGTCAGTATCGTAGTTTTCATAGCAGTAGATGTAGACGGATTGCTAAATTTTGCTTTTAACTGGGTCAGAATATCGGTCGTATTTTGTTGAATCAGTTTTTGAATATTGGTCGTATATTGTTGAATCAGTTTACTTTGAGCTATGTTTATACTTCTCTTCAGGAATGAATGGTAAACCCGGGCAGCACAAAGACAAATCAGTTGATGATTGGCAAGATCGCTGAAAATTTGCAGGTATTTCCACGGTCAGTTTTTTCCTGCAGCTTCCACACACGTACATATTAGAAGAATATCTCCACTTCTCTGCTATTGTTTTTTTGAATGTTTCTTAGGTCTTTAACCTTCCGATGAAATCTCAAGTCGAAATGATTGAAACATCGGTAGCCGCAAGGAGACATAATACACACAATTCAACTTATTTACGTAGTCACTTCAAGCGCTGAAAAAGAACTAAAACAAAAACGGAAAATTCGAAATGGCTCTTTCATCACACTTCCATCTCTTTCTATTACATAGCTTTGATCTCCTTCTATTATATGGCTTTTTATGAAAAAAATACATTTTTCAACTAAAAAATGGCGCCACTAATCGCATTTGTGTAGGATAGTCTGTTAAGTATGAACACAATTTAAGTATGTATTTTAAGTATGTTATAAAAGCTATTTATATACAGGATATAGTATCACGGAAAACTACATATACTTTCCACTCTAAAATTTTTAACATCAAATAAGTATAGTTTTAGCTTTGTCTTGTTACAAAAATAAAAAAAAATTAAACTGGTCCAAGTCATATAAGTTCAAGTAAAATTTTTTTTTCCATAAATAATTTTTTTGTTTTCACTTCGTTAATAAGCATTAGCAATTGTTTTATATTTTAACCTCTATATGTAGGTGAATTATATATGTAATTGTAAAAACTCTGAAATAAATTTATTTTTCCATAAACAAGTTTGTTTTTTTATTAAATAAATTAGCATTAGCAACTTTTAATATTGAAACTCTCTCGCTTTATTTTAACTATATTAATTCTATATATAATATTTGAACGATATAGCAATAATTTTACTGAACATGTTTTGTTTTCACGCTCACTAGCTATCCTAATCAAGCTTCGGGTGTCACGCTTCATACGACTTGTATGTACTAAAATTCACCTACCTCCCAAACTACTCGCCATCCCATTCTAAAATTTTTATGATAAAACAAGTATAGTTTAAGCTTTGTTTTACTACAAAAATGAAAAAAATTAACCTGGTCCAAGTTACTCAAATAACGAGTTGAAATGGTTACTTCCGGTTTTAAACAGGAAAATTTTTTTTTATTCCAAATCTAATTTTAAAATTAAAAAGAACAGTTGATTTTCTATACCAATCAATATGTTTAATGTTTTTAATATTTTTTTTTCAATCTCAAAATCGGCTTCCAAAAAAACCCTTCATCAGCTTCTTCAATTCTTCAGAAGCCCATAACTCGGCAACTGAACTTCATAGAAGAAAAAAATTGCGCCTCCACGTTCATATCCTCTAGAAGTACCATTATGCATAATATGAACGAAATCCGGAACCCCGACTTTTTTTCGTTGTCCGCTTCACGTGAAATGCCCCATGTATGAAATGTCGGCATTTTTTTCTTAGAAAGCCAAAGTTTTTCAGTCGATTTGCTAATTTGAAGGATTTTTTTCACGTGTTCGCCGTAGCTGCTTTCGTACGTCCTGTGAATTTCGTAATGATCTCAGGGGTCTGTCAAAACTAATCGAAATTTAAATTGAACGAGTTTTCTTTGCCTACTTTTAGGCACAAGATGCGCTGCTAATGTTCAAACTTTCCAAGATTTTAACATTAACAGATCTCATTTCGCATACTTATTTTACCCAAAGTTATTTCAATTGAAATATAGGAGCAATTGAATATTCGCTTAAACACACACAAACCTATTTTTTATGTTCTTTAATATTTCGTGAAAATTTTACTTTGATCGGATCACGCAATCCTGAAATAATGTCACTGCCTGACTTTGGTGGTGCGTATATATACATATTGCGAGATGGTGGGTGAAATAAGTATCTTCATTACAAATTCATTGTTTGTGCACTTTAAGTTTATGCTAAAGAAAAAGAAAGTATAAAAACACTTCCTATTCAAGAGAATGTAAGTGATTATGAATAAAGCAATTTTTATGGTTGAAAGCCTTCACAATTTTCATAAGCTCTAAAACATAATTGAATATTGTGAAATGTAGTCAAGTATTAACTAAGATTCACTATTCACAACTGTATCCTTCTAGCTTCGGTGCACGAGAGACAAGCGTTTCTTCTTCCCACTATGCATTTTCGTCAGCTACGCTTCAAAACAATGACTGAATGCATTTATTGTTGTGGTTTCAATGCTAATGGAATATTCTAATACCTTGAGTATTAATTCTTCCTTGGAGTGTATCTAGTTAGTTCACTTAGCTTTAAATGCATTTTCCTTTTACTATTTGCAATATGCTTCCTCTCTAGTTACGTGCTTGAAAAGACGATCCATTAAACAAAACTTAGCTTTAATGTGTATTTGCTGAAAAGCTATGTTGTCGATTACTGCTGATATTTTTGCGCTTCCAAATTCAATTGATTTTATGGGCTGAAAAAATACCTTTGTCTAGAATACTTCAGTAAACCCTTTTCAACAGGATAATTATTTTATTTTCTAGAAGTATTATTGACCAATCATTTGATTTAAATTCAAACCAGTTGTAATACATATTGGGAGGAAATGTAAGCTGTGTTTAATGACCATGTGAAAAAAGCTGCTTTGGAAAAAACATAGAGCAATCGAGAGCACAACATTTTATGTAACAATTTTCATACAACAATTTTTTTATTACGTGTCGGAAGTTTAACCGGTCAGTTCACCATTGAAAAATTCTACTTTAGTAACAATTTTTCGTTTACATTCAATTCTGTGGCAACTGACAAAATCGCTCTATCAAAGCAGGTTTAGCCGAAAATCGTGCTCTAAATTGCTCTAGTTTAACTTGGGGCAGACTCATGGACTAACTTTGGATTAGTTGCATATTTTGCTGAAATGTTCAACCTAGCTCAACCTGCAACAGCTCATTTTATTTCATCACAAAAATTAAAGTAGGCCCGCTAAAACCTTTTTCGGGCTCAAGGCTGAATTTGGAAGAAATTTCTCCACAATCGATTTATATCATACGTGTGATGTGAAGAGTTTTATGAGCATTTTACCTTTAATTTAGCTCAGGTACCTACTCAAAGCTAATGTGATTGAACTATTTAAAATTTAAGTGCACGTGGAAGAACTAGAATAAGGAAACATAATGTTAAATATGTGAGTTTTAAACAATTTTCTTATTTTAAAGCAAGTTTTTTTATTTTTTTATTGCTAACTGACGACAATTGGTCCATCGAGCCGGATGATAATAAGCATTTATTTACAGGTAAACAACAGCTAGACTAACTGCAAGCTTACAGTAGGAATCACAAACTTTCGGAGTCGCTGCTCTGCCCAATTAACTACACAAGCTGGACTTTATCACGACATATCGGATGAGTGGATGGGACTGAGCAGAGAGAAATACAATGAGTGAACAAAGATTGGACAATCAGTTGCTTTGTTTGATGTAAATGATCCAAACGTGGAAGTTTATGCTTAAACAAAAGGGCACGTGTAAATTTACGTTGAAGAGATTCAATTATATTTTAGTCAAACTTCTGTTGAGGAAATAAAAACGCTTTAAAGTTGTCCCTTAGCTGATTAATTTGATGAATAAGTGAAATGAAAATATGGAAGGAGACGTCACTTTTGGTTCTTCTTCTTCTTGTGTAGCGTTTTAGCCAAAATCCATTTCCTTACTTTTCGGGTTTTGGTAAATTTACTTCCACCATAGAAGCAAGTTTATACCAAAACAGTTTTTACCCAAGAAGTAAAGGAACAGATCTAAAGTTAGCTTGTAAGAACTCACGAATTGGTTATCAAGCTCATCTGTTCTCAACTTTCGAGAAACAAGTGGCGACGCAATGAAGCCCAGCTTACTTGCGATCTAGTTAAGTAACTTTTATGGCTGAGTATTAAAGGAGAATATCGAGTCCTTTGTTCCTTGGTTTGAGTAGCGATGCGCTTGCTGTTGCTACTGCTGTTGTTGGATTAAATGCTGATGCTTGTACTGCAGTTGATATTGTTATTGTTCCTGCTGCATATGTTGTTGTTGTTGCGATTGTTGCTGACTTAGCCGCTGGCAGCGTATTAGCATCTGAGGAATATCACCGTGAGGCTACTTTCTTCAGCTTTTGGATTGTTACATACTTGTACATTCATATACATGTTTTGTAGTAATTTGGTTGCTTTTTCAAGAGTGAGGAGTATTCGCGGTGTCTGGGTTTGGACATCGTTTACCGGCTTTATGTATATAACATGTTTGATTTGAGAACGCAAAAATAGGGAGCAGTAGGGTGGAGTAAGTTGTTTTCTTCAGCGACGTCCACCTTGTCTCGCTAGATCGGTCGACCTTGCTCATCAGCCTACACTCTAAAAAGTGGGTTTAAAATTAATTCTTTGATAAAAGTAAATATATTCATTTTTTTGTTTAAAATAACGAATCACAATTTTTTTTACACATTGGATGTCTATTTTTTGCTTTGACGTCATATTAGCTGAATAATAAATAGCGTTTTGTAAACCTTAGCAAAAAGAGTGTAAATTTACTACTTCACTACTCACATTTACACCAAAGCTGTAAAATTGTATCATTTGCTCGAATTTGACTTATTATTGATGTAACATTGTGACGAAAGACGGTGATTTGGCTAGACTGAACGAATCTGATATTTCGTGATCGTCGCTTTGAATAGCAGCAGCTAAGTGTCAGTCTTTTCGTGTAATAAGTGTAATTAGAAGTGTAGCTATAAGTGCTATAATTTAATGTGTGTAATGTGTATATAGTTTATATATAAAATTAAAATAAATTGTAAACTTAAAGGAATTGCAAAAAGTTTTTGTATTTGACAAGACAAATATTCATATTTTGCTTTCTTGATTTGTTGGATTCTTGCTTTTTTTAACATTTAAATTTACCTATGTACAGTCTTTTGTTCATGATATTTAATTTTAGGGTAATATTTCATGTTATGGCAGATACCTGTCTTGAGTGGCTGACTTTTGGATCATTAAATTTTTTCAATTTTATTGAATGGTACTTATTTAGAGGTTAGCTAAAATAGTGCAAACTTCCTCAAATTGTTCGCAATATATACTTTTTGATGTCATTTGTTTGATAAAACTTTCTTTAGGTGCGTTTTTTGCACTCTTGGACAGGGGAAGTTACCTAAACTTTCCCTGCCCAAAAGTGCAAAAAATGCACCTTTTTATAGTTTTTTTTAAACATTTTTATGGACATTCACGAATAAATTGCGCTTATTACCCTAAAAGACTCGTAAAAAGTAGCCTTTGATACATAAATTTCATGCATTTCCGTCCTAAATTTACGTCTTTTTACGGTAAAATTACACGATTTGCTCGTAAAAAAAATTACACATTGAAGACGTAAAATATTCTTTGTACGCATTTTTGTGAAATTACATCTTTAATAGTAGGAAACCAGTTTCCTACTATTGTAAGGGTAAAATTCAAACAAAATTTTTTTGAGTGTAGACGGCTTTCAAAGTCTCATTACTTAGCTAATGGATTTGGTTCCAATAGGCCAGCTTAGGGCCAAGCGTCACTCCTAGATACTTTACCGTCATATATAATACTTTACCATCATATGGAAAAAATCAGTATCCTGCATTAAGTCAGAGGGACGATCTCTTTTTTGCCAGCGCCAGCTTAATACCGTGTTCTGATTTCCAAAGTACCAGCATCTTCCTGACTTGGTAAAAAAAGAGCTGGGCGAATTCAGTTGTCGTACCTATAAGTACTGCTGTTAAGTCATCAGCCTTTCCCACCAGAAACACAACCACGGGTACAACTAGGCGCAGTACTGCATCTTTAGCCATATTATAAATATTTAGTTCAAGGATCAAGGATACCAAATTTTGACTCTCTGAAAAAACCAAACAAAATTTTCCTATTTTCAGGTAATCGTGTTTGTGTTGTAATTTTATATTGTATGGCTCGTTTCTATAACCGCATTTGGATTGTATTTGTATGGTTAGTTTCTAACGATCGTATTAGTATAATATATTCTAAAAAAAAATAGAATCAATTATGAAAAAATGTTGAATTCGTTGTTTTTAGGTTTTAGTCGATAAATTTGGAGCTGGAATAAGTCGGGCGGGTGAAGATGAGGAGGGGTGCCACTTTCACAACTGCCCAGGGGCGGCAAGTAGGTCAAATCCGGCCCAAGCCTCTTCCTTGCATATAACGACCTCTAAAATGGTGTCAATAACACCGGAAAATAATATTCGTTGAGGCTATGTCTCACTCAGGTAGGGCTCATATACCTATTTATTATCAACAAAGCATACTTCAACGTATTACTTATAGTTCAGACGCTAAAAAATGTTTTCTTAATTTACTTGAGTTCTTTTTTCCGTTCTTGCGATTTTGCAATCGGAAAGTACTTATCCGCGTGGAAAGTATGGACCTTTACCATTCAAGTGTGTTAGTTTTGCCTTCGTGTTTTTAAAACTTGTCTCATCTTACAATAAAAAAAATAAAAAAAAGCGTTCGGTTGATAATTTCTCAGCAGAAGGAAGCAATAACGGATTTTTGTACTTTGAGGCTATCTGAATTTTGCTCCTGATATGGTAGAAATACTTGTTTGCTTAGAATGTGTAACATGATTAATAATTGGAATAATTAGCATATACAGCTATATATATATATTTATATATGTAACTAAAATTGCCAACTATATAGAATCAATTCAGTGCAAAATAGAAGACAAATTAGAAAATTGGAAAATATCTATTATTACATAAGTTTAAATTTCTACAATTTTAAATTTCTGGTGGAACATTATTAGTTTAATGTGCGAGATGTATTGGAATAATCTTAGTTTATCGGAAATGGGCGTTTCTAATACTCAAAGATTATTTGCGACTTTGAATAAAAAACTCAATTTTTTCAAATATCAAGGAAATGCCATTTCATACCATTACATTTCAAAAACAGCTATTTCTCCACTTTGGTGTTAAACTAATCTTACAGGAAAAATGAAATATCTTCATTATCTTAATAAAATTCATAGATTCACCGAAAACCACAGCCCATTGTTGCATCACTATGCTCCGTCATTTTCACCAACTATTTTATTTAAACATCGAGAAAAGAACGTTCTTCTTAAGCAGAAACGTGCCCAAGAAATCACAGAAATATTCTGAGGAAATTCCGTACTACATATTTATACGTATTGTCAGAATACGTGTAATAACGGAGTATTCAACTCTAAAATGGTTTCGTCATGCACGTACCAGACGAAGAATAGATATGTAGGTATAAGCTCATAGCCCACAATATATAATGCTGCAATATGGGAACTAACATATAAATCTTTATCACAGTTTTCACCTACATGCATATGCTCATGCATTCCAGATTTTTCCCATCCTTTCTACCTATGCACACACTGTATGTAGAAGGTGTGTATTCCATGAAAATTATTTTCAGGCGTATCACTTCTGTATCGAACTGATTCACAAAACTCTAATGGGCCATTTAGACAAGCGTCCATGCGTCCACGCGTCCAAGCGTTTTTAGATTACACGAGTCAAGTCAACTCGAATCCAGTTTTTTGAAGGCGGGGCTAAGGCGATAAGTGGATGGATTTTACACGCTTATAATGATGTTTTTTTTGCTCTGTACAAATATATTGGTAACAGAAAATTGTATGTATTTATCCATATGACTATATATACCTACATATATATGTTTGTATCTAGATATTCAGATGCATTCAATTTTTTCTCGTAATAGTCATGCACGTAAGGATGCAAAATGTATATTATCCACATCATTATATAAGAAAATAATCATCCACAAAACATATATTTAAATGATTCATCCACACATGCCACTGAGCGAAAGAAATCATTTTAAAATCTATTGTACATGAATCAGCATACTCCACCTCCTTCGCTTTAGACCCGCCTATATAAACAAAATCAAATTGACTCGTGTAAGCAAAACACGCTAGATCGCATGGACGCGTGGACGCATGGACGCTTGTCTAAACGGCCCATAATATTTTATGGTTCCCACCCTCTTCTACTCTTTTGCATCTCCTGATAGATAGTCATCGTTGCTTCGAAATTAGGTCATTGCAGATATTGTATCGTCTTTGGAAACATTTGCATACAATCGGAATGACAATTTTTTCGATTGGCTGCTCGAGAAAGAGCATTGAAATTGATATAATATTTTTAGTGCACGGAAAATGCATTTCATTTTGAAAGAGAATAGCATAAGGGAACTGGAAAAGGATGTGCACGTTGCAGTGGTGATTATGTTAATGGACACAACACGGTGCTTGGGTTTTCGTTTCAAGTAGAAATTTGTTGAAGTGATTCATGAATGATTTGAATGGCTTGTAGAAATGTGATTTACTGCTCAAAAATGATGTTTGCGAATCGCTAAGCAAATATTTTCTCAATGAATGTACGACAATGTCCTGATTCTCTATTGAATTATGTTCCAGGAATAATTTGTAAAAATTTTTCAACTAAGACAGGGAATTATGTATTCAATTGAGTTGGCATAATGAGCTATGACTAGGTACTGTGGTACTGTGTAGAATAGCCGAATAGAAAAGAATAGAAAAGTATGAATATTACTGTGTAGACAAGAAAAGAAAGCCGAAGTTTTTGATATTGAAATTGAAATCAGTGTTTATGATTGTACAAATGATAAATCAATGCACTAAAGTTGAAGATAACAAAGCAAAGTCAAAATACAAGAAACTTACAGTACACAGAGTACAAATCAGACGCTTAGATTTTCATTCCTCAAACGAATTTACATTAATTTTAAATAAAATTCAAATTTTCATATGGAATGCAAATTAATCTCAATTTGAAACTCGGGTAGCTGTCAATACGTTATTGTAGCTGGATACAATAATATTGAATCGGTCTATACTATTACTTTTCCCTCACAAGTGCGGAGGATCCTAAAAACTAACCCTCACTTCCTAGTTTAAATTACATACATTCAAAATTGGACACTAAGGTTAAATATTTGTGGAAGATCCAACTCGAAAAGTCTATGGGACAGGATTATTGAAAAGAAAGCCCAAGGATGACTCTGTCTTCGGTGAAGTGATGACATATGTCGGAATCAGGGTTACCTTTTAGATTCAATCGTACAAATATGGTAAGATTTTTACTTTGCCAAAAAATTTTACACGCTGATGCGCTATCGAATCATCAAGCTATGGCACGCTTCTTTTGATATGCCATTCAGAGATTTTCAATAGCCTTATTTTTCTCCATGTGAATAGCTTTCATTTTTCTCCAAAAATCGAAAAAAATTCCGGAGACTCGAGGATTTGACCGTTGCTTTGGGAATACCCAATTACCTATAGGTTCTGTGAATTTCGTAGTGATATGATGACTCTGATGCAAGTTATAGAAACTTTGCATTCTACAAATCTTTTTATGCCTACTTCTAGGGACTCTGTGCACGCGTAGAATTCAAAATTTACGTACTTTTGTGATGGCAATGCTTTAAACATTATCAGTTTTTATTTAACTTGCTTGCTTTTTCAAATTTCTTCTCTTCTGCTTTATTCTAATTGAAATACATGGATACTTGAAAATGTATTGTATAATGCCTGATTATTGGCAGGTGGCTTTCCGTTACGCTGGAAAGTGGCGCGACTTGCTCTGATTGCAAAAGCAAAGACCCTAACCAGCGTTGCCACATTGGTCCTTTGGACAATTTTTGGTCCCTTTTACACAAAGTTTTTAATTTTGGTCCTTTAGTCCCTTTCTTGGAAAAACCATCAAGTTTTGGTCTCGTTCGCATCTGTCAGCAATTTACTTTGCTTTCTTTCAATCAACATTTAACTATCCAATAACCAATCTACTTATATTACAGCAAGCTAATCTTGCTGCTGTGAGACTAAATTGTATCTCGGCATGGAATAGAACTTCAGCGGGTGTTGACTACATCGCTCCGCAATGCCTACTTAGATTCGGAGTTCACAGCTCGCATTCCTGGTAGGAATGAATGGCGTGATGGCGTCACCCTCGAAAGTGGGCTTATTCATGTGTACACTGATGGCTCAAAGCTTAACAATAGAGTTGGAAGTGGTGTATACTCAGATGAGCTCAATTTTAAGCTGTCCTTCCGTCTACCAGACCATTGTAGTGTCTTATAGGCGGAGGTTGTGATTATTTTATAGGCAATCGACTGACTGGCTCCTGTGTAATCGAATATTCGGGGTCAATATTGGCATTTTCATAGATAGCCAGGATAGCCTTGATAGTCCTTGTACAGTTTCCATGATTGTTGCTGAATGCCGTGTATCTCTTATGGACATGTCGAGACGTTCGTTTGTTCAATTGATTTGGGTACCTGAATATAGGGGTTTTCAGGACAACTATGAGGCCGATGAGCTAGCAAGGCTTGGAACCTTGTTACTGGAGGTCTATTGCTCCCCCTCAATAGGTATATCAGTCAAACTGACGATCTGGCAAAAATATCTCGAGGATGCTAGGAGGTCCTGGGTAGATGAATCATCATGTGTAATAGCAAGGCAGTCCTGGGTATCCATGGATGCACATCGCACCAACAGTTTTTAGGCTTAACTCGAAGCGCTCTACGATGAACTGTGGCAGTTCATATGGGCCATTGGCTCATAGGACGGCATGCACAACGATTGGGAGTGCAATTTAACAATCTCTTTCGGAATTATGGCTCTGAGGGTGAGTGGAGTCCGTCCTCCACCTCATGTCTCAGTGGCCGGCGTTGGTAAGGAGAAGGTTGATGGTAATTGGTGCTTTCTTTCTCTTAAACCTGACCGAGTTGTCCCTGGTCAATTTAAAGGGGATAGTGCATTTTGTCAAGGGAAGCCGATGGTTTCCCGAGTTCAGAGAATAGCAGAGAGTTACAAATTATTGTGGCATCATGACGGGCCTATCTTGTGCCTATGTGTGTCGGTCGGCAGCCTCTTCAACCTACCTACCTACCTAACTATCCTTACCAAATCTGCAAATAAAATCCCTATTCTCTGCTTTGAAATTGAAAATTGAAAATTTCCATTTGAAATCAAACAGAAGAGCTACCTGCGCTGCGTGCGCTCCTTCAAAGCAAAAACTCGATTGCCTGTTTCACATTTGTTGCATGTTTCATTTCACTTTAGTTTGTTAGTATACATAAAAGCATAAAAAAATAAAAACAAGAAATGTTTGCCTAAAAAGACTTACATAATTTGATTCACTTATAGCAATATACATTTTTATGCATATATGTATCTAATTCCTGCATCAAAATAGTGCAAAGTTTTATATTTTCAGTATTTTGATATGATAAAATGACTTATTTTATTGCATATAATAAGTAACTAGCTCACTATTTAGTGAATAATGTGCTTGTAAAAATAGTAAATTTTCTAATCAAATGATCATATGAACTAAAAATATGGCAATCGAAGAAAATTTTGAAATGTTATTTAAATTAAGATTTTTAATATGTATGTATGTCTTTTTGAAGTAAAAAAACAAAATTTTAGTTTTCAGAGTTAGCTTTCATATCTTAAACTCCGCTACTTTCGTTGAGATTTCATTGAACTAAGTGTCAAAAGATTTATATTTTCTAGAAGAATTATTTTAGTTTCAAAAAGTGCAGTTTGATTTGTTTAAGGGGTTACCCCCACTTGTAACTTTTAAGTTTTTCGTTTTTTTGTTGTTGCATTTTTTTAAAGTATAACTATCTGAGAATACGTGTTTCAAATTTCAAGTCGATCCAAACATAATTAACCGAGATATGAGCGTTGAAAGAGAAGAAACTGTTGCGTATACAACCGTTACTTATACTTATAAACGCGTTTTTCTCGAAATGACATCTTTGAAGTCGGTGACCAAAATTGCTCGAAAACTACTGAACGGATCTTTTTGAAACTTAGCAAGCTTATTTAATACATAAAAATGTAGTGTTTGATCGTTCGATTTTTTTTTTAAATAAAAAATGGCTGTTTTATAGCCAAAAGACGACCATTTTTTTAAGTGAAAATCGAAATATTAACTTTGACTGTCCGCCATTTTGTGAAAAATGGATATTGTTTTAAATCCTTCGATCAAACACTAGTTTATACTGTTATTTAACTAAGTTCATCGCTATTTTGTGTTTCAGATGATCCAGTTCGACACAATTTTGGTCACCGCAAAAGATGAAAATTAAAATTCCATTGTTTTGACGGCCATTTGTAGTTAAATCATGTAATATTTTTCAATAAAAAAATTACTGAAAGGTGTTCAAAGTATATACTTTAAGAAAATATAACAATCGTTTAAAAACATTTCGTAGTTTTGTCAAAAAAAATTCATAAAAATGACCTATTTTATTGCGCTACAAGTGGGGGTAACCCCTTAAGCCGCATAGAGCTATTTGTGACGGATAGCTGATTCTACACGTAGAAAAATATGTTTCCGAAAATCAAAGAAAATATTTACTTGTTTACGAGATGTGAAATCTTCCACAAATCAAATAAACTTTTATTTGATATCAGTAATTTGTATACATATCATTGAAAAATTTCTTACATTCAACGGAATACAATTTTTGCTTTACCTTATTTCAAGTAAGTAATTTTCCTCAAATCTTGTAAATTACGTCTATGAATTTAGTAAATTATATCTACACCGCGAATATTTTTTTCTATGTTTCAACAACAACCACGCTTCAATATTCGACGAAAAAATTGATAGTTTTTCTGTCTTCTATCAACTTTTCCTCTACACAAATAAAGGGTCGATAGCTTAGTTCGCTAACGTGTCAATCCAAAGCAGCGATCTACCGCTCGAGGGTTCGAATGCCGCCGGGTTCATGTCATGGTTGACTTTGCTCGTCTTCAGTGTTCCTAACTCCATTGATTAAGTGTAACATTATAGCTTAAATTGGCGACTGAGCATAAATAATACTAGCGCTTCAGAAAATGAGAAAAAATATCGCACCTTAAAATAAGGAAAAATGGTAATTTTTTTTTCAAAGTTTTTGCGTGCCAACAACATGCTATGCTTTCAAAGCGGTCCCCCATCTAAGTAGTAACCGCGCCCAGCACTGCTTAACTTCGGTGATCGTACGTGAACCGATTTATGCCAGATGCCAGATGTTCTTGAATTTATATTAAATTTTACTCAGGGCAAGTGCAATATCAGTGCTTGAAATGAATAAATTCCTTTCTTTCGATTGAATAAATATTTCTTTGAAACTATACCAAGTTTTACTCAGGGCAAGTACAATATTTGTTCTTTGAAATGAAGAAATGTATTTCTTTGGATTGAGTAAATATTTCTTTGGCGCAGAATCATTACCAATTTTCTTTGATAATGTGTTCATTTTTCTTCAAAAAATAGAAGTATTTTTCTCAGTGTACATATAAGACTGCTTCTTTCTGGTAAAAGAGAGCTTTGAAATAATAACAAACCATTTATTTACAAAGGTGCACATATATATGTACCAACTTTATGCATAATATTATCGAAAAATGTTATATTTTCAGTATTATATTTTTGCACTTTATCTTGGCTGGTCCCCTTTGGTCCTTATTTTCCAAAATGTTGGTCCTCAAATATTTTTTTTCGTGGCAACACTAACCCTAACACACAATCAGCGTACATGCCTCTCTGAATGCTTGATACTGCGGGAACACGGGTTCTGCAGTGACCATTCAACAATAAGTTTCATCTGCGAAATTATTAGCGCATCAGAATGTGCACAGCCAAATGTTATTGGCCTTGATCTACTGTGTTTTTGGTAATGCTGGACATCTGAAGCGTTTTTGACTCGACGAGAAGTAGGCTTCTCCATTGACCGTTAGAATAACACTGTTTTCTTTGCAAAAGTAAGGCCTGAAAATGCACCTTATTGAAACTGCACACCACGCTATGACTCAAAGTGGATACAATGCCATCTGATGGAGTATCTGTAAACATGAGTTATTGTGTCTTCGAAAATTTTCCTTGTAAACATTGCCATTTAGATCAAAATGGGTCTCGTAACATAAAAATGCAGTTGAAGATATTTTTGTCCTCTTTTATCATTTGAATGATCTCATGGCGAAATCCAAAACGATTCGATAAGGCAACTGCCTTCAATTCGCTTGCAAGTTGAATTTTATTACGATATAAGTGTAAATCTTTATGCGAAACTGTCTGCGTAGACTGTCTGCTGATACCCATTTAAGATATGCTCCTTGTCGAAACTGTAGAATGAGTTTGTATGACAGGAGCTACAGTAATGATAGTTTCTTGCATCTGAACCAAGGAAACTCAATGATAAGGCCTCCTAGTGATTGCCATACGCTCGTCAAAATTGTTTGCGAGCCTCATTTTTTTCCATCTGCTAGGAGGAGTACCAAAAAACGTGCGCGTGAATTCTTTTTGGTCGAAAATCACAACTTCAATGAAAAATACAAGCGCTCAAGTTAAATTCTGGTTTCATGATCACAATCGCCCGCTTATGTTTAAATTAAAAACCAATCTGCAGAATAAAAAAATGTAACTGATTAATTACACAGAAAAATGCTATCAAATATTTTTGGGTAGCGTCTTTCTTCAGCCTCTTGTATAGCATAGGGCTATAGCAGAGCCCTCATCAAGAAGGCTATGCATATTATGTAGCTGCTGTTATCACATCTAGAAACCATCATTTCGCCCGACTCAAGCTCAATCAAGTGTTGACGGTTGGCTGGAAAGTTGGCTCCAAAGTACTTGAGACCAGAAAATCGGCAAAGTATCTTGGAGGATGCAAACTAGCTTATTGAGAGCAGATTCGAAAAGCAAGCGATAAGATGCAATTGAATGCTTTCATGCTTGGAAGACTCATGGCAATTGTTCGCGGTCCTAGTGTGAGTAAAAGTAAGCTCCTTATCCAGTGACTCACTCAATGCTGCTGTATGCCACAAAGATATGGGCCACTATGTTAAAGTTTGAAAAGTATTGAAGTAGGATAGTCAGCGTTCAACGCAAAGGAACGCTTCAAATTCCAAGCATCTACCAAACAATCTCAGGAAACGCCGTGCTAGTCATAACGCGAGTACTCTTAATTGACCTGTTGGCAAACGAACGTAGGGAGGTGTTCTAGAACAGAGCAGAGACGGAAATAACAATAGTAGCTGCTCAAGCGTGAGCGCAAGTGCTTATGTTTTGGTAGGTGCGCTAGAATACGAGCTCAAAGGGGCATGAACGGTTAGGCTCATTCGCCCTTTAAAACCTTGGCTCAATCGCGAATACGATGAAATAAATTTCTACCTGAGCCAGCTCCTATTGGGCCACCGCAACGTCAGGAAACACCTTCACAGAATGAAGAAAATCAAGACGGAGCTCTGGAAGTATTGTGTTAAGAAAATTGATGATATTTTCACAAGAAAGCGACTTTTCTCGGAGACAAGCGTGAAGATCATGCTACGATTGTATTGCCTCCCAAAATTCCAACAACAAAACTGCCTATCTTAGCTCCTTCGGAATGTTAAGTCGGCGTTTAGCAACAGTTTAGCCCGCGGCAACTATGAGTACTGTCTACCTTGATACTTTAATGACGGGTTTGTTCTTACACAAGAGGCTATTATTGAAGCTATTCATGAACTAAAGATCGGCAAAGGACCAGGCCTTGATTTTGTTTCTCTTTTTTTCGTCGTACAATTTGCGGACCAACTGATCACTCCTTTGCACATGATTTTTCAATAAATCCCTCTCCCTAGGTGTTTTTTCATCTTTTTTTGGAAATCTTCATACCTTACGCTTATTTTCAAAAGTGGTGATAAAAGATCAGTTGATAATTATCGGGGGATTGCTATTTTATCTGTTATCCCCAAACATTTTGCGAAGTTAGTTTGTGAAAAACTTACTCGTATAATCGACCCTCTTCTAAATGAGCAACAACATGAATTTCGTAAGGGTAGATCGATTTCTACTAATCTCATGATAATAGTTTCTGATGTGCTCTGTGAAATGGAAAAAGGAAGTCAAATTGACGCAGTCTATAAGGACTTTAGTAAGGCTTTCGACCGAGTTGACCATCAAACTCTAGTATACAAACTTCACAACGTTGGCATATCAGGGTCTCTTCTTAATTGGCTCCAGTCTTATCTTCGCGATCGAGCTCAGCTTGTTAAATTCCAGGGCCACTTATCTAAAAGAGTTTTCGCATCTTCTGGAGTACCGCAAGGCAGTCATCTAGATCCCCTGCTTTTTAACATCTTCATCTCCGATCTTTCTCAGACATTGCTTGGTATGCCCCATCTCTTTCATGCAGACGACTTAAAAATCTACTATAGCGTAAACACGCAATCTGATGCAACTTTTCTATAATCCAAGCTTCAATCTCTCGAACAGTGGTGCAATGAGAATAATTTAAATCTTAACATTAACAAGTGCCATGTAATAAGCTTTTCCCGTAAGAATACGATCAAAAAGTATTCTTATTGCGTTAACAATACCATATTGATTAAGGTTGATCATATTATAGATCTCGGGGTAGTGTTGGACAACAAGATGCGCTTCAACCTCCACTATTAAAAAATCCTTGCCAGGGCTAATAAACAGCTCTGATTCATTAAGAGACGTGCTAAAGAGTTCAAGAATGTATGTGTTAACAAAACATTATATATCTCTCTGGTGCGTCCTCTATTGGAGTATGCCTGCATAATATGGAACCCAGTTTTTGAGCTACATAGTGATAGAATAGAATCTGCTCAGAAACAGTTTTTATTTTTCACTTTGAGAGACCTCTATGATCCAAAAGACTTTCAACATCTTCCCTCTTACAAAACCAGACTGAGCCTTCTTAATTTAATGCCTCTCTATTCTAACCTTTGATATTATAAGTGGTGCAGTCAATGTTGAAGTTCTCTCCAACAAAATTATTTTCAATGACCAACCAAGATGCGCTAGGTATGCAAATCTGCTCAAGGACTTCAATCACCACACTACTTATGCCTATAACGAGCCCATAAATAGGTGCTGTAGCAACTGTATAAGCAGCAACTACGCATCGGGGATCTCTAAATACACTTTTAAAACAAACTTATTAAAGGCCCTATCAACATCCTAATCCCACTTAATTTCCCATCAAACTAGCTTAAATTAAAACAAACATATTAAAGTAAAGTAACTAAAATAAAGTTGTAATGTATTTTGCTTTCTAATGTGCTGGAAAAATATGTATTTTGTTGTTATATTGAATTGTTAATGTTTTGCTGTTGTGTATGATGCCTTGTTTGGTAAATAAATAAATAAATAATAACATCTGCTTCTCGTCGAAAAGCAGTAAACTCTGTTTGGGATTTCCTCGACCAAAAAATCTTCAGAAAGGGTCTGAAACTGTTTTATGACAATTTTTGTGGTATGTGAGGCAAATTCTGCCACTTTGATTTCTTTGCCTTCAAAGAATCGTGGCTGAATGTTTCACAGAAGAATTTTTTTTCTCTATTTGATATATGTATGTGAAAGGTTCACATAGGTTTTATTTGGATGATTTACAGAAGCAATCGTGACTGTTGTTGAGTGAGGAGGTGGAATCACACGTGCTGTTGGCAACATACTGTCAAGTGAACTTGTTGACACCATCTGAAATATATTATTGCAACATATATTTATTATAACTTTAGTATATGTTCTGCCCAGATCTGACGAATCTGTTTACAGACATTTATATAAAGAAAAAACTTTCATTTCAAAATCTTGAAATGAAAACAAAATAATAATCCTGATGAAAATAACATATTCTATATATCTGTAAGCCTTTGAAATACTAACGATTTCAATCTTTTGGGTGCGCTTTGTAGTATATATTGGCTGGAAGTTTTTCCAAAAAGTCCTATCTGCAAAAACATTTCAAATACAGGAAATTATGTTTATTATAGTATCAGAAACACTATGTCAATTGTGCCGCAAAAAAAAATATTGAAGGTCAAAGTAAATTTTCTTGAAATATCTCGTTGACTGTTGGTTTCACGTGAGTTTACCACACATCAAATTTATTCACCACAAAAATCTGCATAAATGGAATCACAAATAAAAGCTGCACAATAAATTGGAATTAAGCTCACTTAATGCTCACTCCATTTTAGTTCAGAATTTATACTGAAATTAGCATGCCAGGTATCCAACATATGTATACTCAGATTTGACTTTCAGCAAAAAATAAACATTATAAATCGTATTCTGATGGAAAATATTGTTTTCCAGAAAATAGTATTAGATTTCATCAATTCTGAATTTAGTAGGTAAATATTAGCTTTGTGAAAAAACTCACTTTATTAATTTTATTTTCAGCTATTTGAAGCATTCAACGTAGAAATGTACCAATCGCTATTTCTTCGAATACTCACAATAGAATCTTCTGTTCTCGCAATAAACCTTATTTCTTAGAAATCACTTACTTAACTACGTTCATAGACACATTGGCTTGTCACTTAGTAAGATTCAGTAAAACATTCCATCCAAAGATTGAATGCCTTAAGCGCGGGCCACAATGCTCCAGCACATTCAATTCCATTCCGTTCCAGCTTATGGCCATTCCAGCAAAGTGAACACATAGTCTCCATTCCGTTTAGCGTGCGACAGTTTACTTGTATTTTAAAATTTCAGTTTTGCGTGATTATTTTAGAATGGATAGTAATTTTCTACTGTTGTTTGGAATGCTAAAAAGCTTTGTACCCTTGTATAAACAAAAACCAAAACAATATATTTTTAGTATTAATAATAATACTTTTTTAATCCAGAAAAGTTGAAAGTTGGTCAACTCGTCCTCATTCCATTCCAACCTTATGTGTTCAGTCTCGTATATTTTCTATACCATCAACTTTGACGTTTATTCTGGAATGGAATGCAATGGATCATTGTGTCCGGCGCTTTAGTTTTATATTCAAAGCTGCGATAGTTCTTAAGGTGCCTTTGTTTTTAATGAATATTTAACAACAGGGGGCAATTTAGAGATATGAAAAACTGATATCCTGGCATATGCTGCAACGCCATTCATCCTTACGAAATTTTCCCACGTTTACTTTGTTTAGAATATTTTTGTACCGTATACTTCCGTTAGCATCATACCCGAACAATTTCGGTATTCTATCAGACAAGAAGGTAATAGATTTCGAGATTGTTGAAAATAAGGGAATATAAATTCATAACCGGAAGGTATTTGACATTTACTGGAATTTCTCAGATACAATATATATTTTGATGACTAGCTTGAAGAAAATGCTGATTAAGTTTTGAGATAGAAAATATTTCATTTAAATAACTTAACAGTTGCCGCTTGTATATAGTACATAAAACGAGGATTTAGTCTGATGTGTTTGTTTTTAATGTCAAACGTCGAGGTTTTATTTCGATATCAAAAGTATCGAACAAAAAGTCAACCGTTAAAGCAATAAGAACTTATTACAGACTGAGGCCAAAAACTAAACGCCAACCGTTAAACACTACCCTTGGAGTCAAATGTTGTGACTGCGGAAATATTTTGAAGTAAATTACAAAAATTAAAAATATCATTTCGGAACAATACTCCTGACAAGGGGCCAGCGTACCACTTTCGTAAGCTTTTGGGACTACTTTTCATCTTCCGCGCGGGTGAGTTTTGCTATTTTATCCTTCAGTAAGATATGTTATTGATAAATAAGTTAAGCAATTCAAACGCAAGTTTACTTTATAACTAATTTTTTTTAGAGTATTTAATAAAACTTTTAAAGTGACTGTGGTTTTTTAGAGCTGCACCAAATGAGCTTCTATTTTTCACATACCTTAGGTCCAAATGAGGGTTTTTAGCTGTTAGAGCGGTACATATAACAGTTTTGCTAATGATAAAAACGTAAAAATACATTACATTATGCTTATATATTGTTAAAAAAAATTGCTAATTAAACTGGAGCACAGAATCTAACTATTTTTGTGCCTTTTAAATAAATCCTCTATTTTTATATAAATTAAGGGTCATTGAACACGAAAATACAAATCTTAATTTTCGGCTAGCTTTTGTTTTAAAAATGTTCAGTGCTGGCAACACTTTTTCAACGAAGCAGCAATAAGTTTACAATAACAAGCTCATGCTCAAATTAACCTATCCTTTGAATTTCGTTCTAATTCCAGGATTTCATCTGAAGTTTTAGCGATTAAACATCGTTTGACGCTACCATCCGAAAAATTTTCAAAACTCGGAAAATTTAAAAATTGGTTGTTTATTTTTATTGCAAATGCTTTGCATATGAGTCTGTAATGGAAGCCTCTGCTGGTGCAATATTTACGAAAATGTCTGATGCTGGTTACCCTGTGTTAGCAACAAAGCAGAATACTCGTATATACCAAATCTGCTTCACGTTAAGTTAAACCCGCTCTGTGAATTTCGTTTCGATTGAATTACTGCGCTGGAAGTTATACGGGTGTAAAGAATTTTAGATTCACCACCTTCAACACTTTTCAAATATTCAAAACGTTAATACTTGTTGTTAATTTTCATTGCAGGATCATTGCCATTTGCAAATTTAATGACAGAATCGTTAAGGAAAGAAATGCCAAAAAATAACCAAAATAGCCATAGTTGGCAGCTCTTTCATGATTTTTTTTACGAAATTCCTACTACATTTGGTTTACATAAGGGTCCATTTGCTATATGAACTTCGTTTTTATTTCATGACTAGACAGGAAATTATAGGGAAAAAAGCTTAGTTTTGCTGAGCCAATTTACAAGATTTAGGAGACAAAATCACCATAGCTGCCAAATTATTCTAATTTTTCAAAAAAATTTTTATCATATATGGTCCAAATACTGTGCGACTTATGTTAAAATGTGATCGGTGAATAGGAAGTTATAGGCCAAAAAGTAGTTTTTTTTGTCTCCGTGACTTTTCAAGATGGCATCACTGCAGCAGTGCTACCCGCATTTCAAAATCACCTATACCAGACTTGGTTCTAGCCAATACCAACATGTCCTGTAAATTTCATGATAATCGGACTATCGAGTCGTCAGTTCTCGTGAACAGAAGTTTCGAGTGATGAAAATATAGGTAATTTGGTGATGGGCTGTCGTTCTTGTGCAATTCGGAATGTTGAAAATTTCAAATTCACATGGTGGACAAAGATTAAGATTTGTCAATCATTTGACTTTTATGTCAAAAGGCAAAACATTTTCAGGAGAGTCGATGATTTGAAGGTTTTTTCCAGGAACCTACCGTAACCACAGGTTTACCAGCATAGTTTTGAATTGTTTTGATTGTGTTAGTTTATACTCGTTGTTTTCTCCCTTTATTTTCAACTGTTTTAAATTTGAAAGATGCATACAATTTGACAGGTTAGAATCTGCTCGTATGAATGATGATGTCGTTCCATTTGCGATCTACTCCCAAGTACTAATTATTAAAAATGAAACACGGCAATCATATAAATATATATTTATATTAATCCAAAAAGAAAGCATTATGTAGCATTATTATTTTAAAGGAATTAGCATTATGTAGCATTAAATAAAATCGAATCTAGCATAATTTCAAAAAAAAAATGAATGGCAGTACTGATTCCAAGTGACATAACTATTTCTCTACAAAACGATAATATTATTTTTAGCCAACGGAAGTATCCATCAAATGTTCTTGTCCAAAATTCAATGCCTCCACACAATCCGTAACTAAACGTTATTTGTATCAAACCAACTTTACAAGTACCATCTTTCAACAAACCATATGCTTAGAATTTTGCATATATGATATCTCTATTCATTGTGATTGAAAATTATTTGATGAACAGTTGAGAATTTGTGCAGATTTTGAGTGTGTATTCTACCACAAGCTACTTAAGGTGACCCTAAGTATTTCGATGACAGCCACAGCCAATTTAATTTCGATGACTTCATCAAAAGTTACAGCGATAGAAAGGTGTTTGGGGCTGCCACCCGAAAAACATCCACACCTTAGAAAATTTTAACATTGTTTACGTATTTTCATTGCAAATGTTCACAATGTGAATACTTAATGTAAGCATTTATTGTTGTTCGTGCTGGCAGCTCTTTGTTAGCACCGAAATCAAAAATATGTCACATCTGCCTTACGTTGAAGTTAACCTACTCTGCGAATTTCGCATAAGCTATATTAATACAAAGAAATTTAGGGTTACTACCCGTAAAAGTTTTCTAGTTCGTAATATTTGTTGTTTATTTTCACTACAAGGTCACTTTGATTTGAACATTTTATGATAAAATCGCTTTCTAAAGAAATGCAAAAAAATACAGAGCCAACCATAGCTGGCAGCCTTATCCTTGTTTTTCCGGCTAAATTTCTGTTGAGTATTGCCTGGAATAAGTTTAGTTTGCCATATGAATTTCGCGCTGATTTCATAACTACACTGGAAGCAATAGGTCAAAGAGCTTTATTTTCCTGAGCGAATTTACAAAATTTCAATCAAACGTGCCTTAAAATAAGGTTCAGCTACTGTGTGAATTTCGTCAAAATCTGGTGACTGAATCAGAATTTATAGGGCCAAAAGCAGTTATTTTTCCTAGTGATTTTTCAAGATGACACCAGTGGCACAGAATCGCTCGAGTTTCAAAATCGCCTCTATCAAACCTGGTCGTACTTTCGTAAATTTCGACTGTATCTGATTATTGGGTCGTGAGCTCCCGTGAACAGAAGTTTTAAATGCAAAAAATATAGACAGAGTCGAATTTCCAAAGTCTTACTTTGACTGTATAGGCAAAACATAAAATTTTTATGTGAGTTCCTTTTATTATTAAAAACGAAAATCTTTCAGGAGAGTCGAAGATTTGAAGGTTTTCAGTTTCAACGCTTGTAGCAGCTACAGGGTTACCAGCACATTCGTACAAAACTTGATAACAACTTGGTAATATTAATACGTTCTGTAAGTTTCGTAATGATTCAATAGCTCAGTCAAAAGTTATCTCAATTCAAAAAATTTAAAATTTTGCCGATCTCATTTTAGGCACCTAGCGCACACAAAGGGTCAACATTTTCCAAAATCTTATCAAAGATTTTTTATAATCGGATAGTGCGTTCCCGAGAAATAGTCACTGAATTTTTTTTTTTTTACTAGCCGCTTGGGTCCTCTGTCACACTAGCAGATCCTCAAACAAGCACTAGTCAAATTAAATAGCCAAATATTTTTCAAAACTTTGCTGTGAAATATATGAACTAAGCTGGTGGGCGGGGTTGTCCATTTTGATAGCTTTAATTGGTCTTTCAGAAAACCTTTTACTTAATTTTCAAAGAAAATAAGCCGTAGAATCACTTAGCTCACAAATTCGCAATTCTTTATGTTCTGTATTAAAAATTTTAAATTTTGGAAATTTTGAATTATGATAGCTTCCCATAGAGGTCATCAATTCATTACAAAGTTCAGATGGCAGATTGATGTGAATATGAAATACACTTGCACGGTTTTTGATTAAAGTTAAAATATCTCTGAAGCAAAGTGCGAATAGTAGAGAGTCTTGCATATTGTAGAATGTCACACAAGAATAGCCTGGAAAATATCATGAATGTTCAATATTGTTATCTCTTGCTCTAAATTCGCTAGTTTTCCGGCTTGTAATACGCTTCGGACACTCCAAGTTCCTTTTCGTGGTTTCCCATCGAGGATTCTTAGCACCGTCTGACCATTAAAGGTCTGCCGGGGACTAAGGGCCATTTGTTTATTCTCTCTTGCCATAATTCTATCTACGGGTAGTAATGAAGTGGCCTTCCGTTGCCTTCTCGATCACAGTTTTTTAGCCGATGTAACCAATAAGTAATCACCGCCTACAAATGTTCGAAAAAAGCCTTTCTAAATCACAGATCTTCTGCCAATTTATTCGTATATTGCCGGGAACGCGGCTAGCATCAGGCTGCCAGTTTTGGCTCATTTTCCACCCTCCGCTGGCTTGTTAGAGCTGCTAAGTGACCGCTTCGCCAAACTGAATCAGCTGACTCAACGTGTTGGTACTGGCCACCTCTGCTAACTCTTGAAAGTGGTAAGAGCATGCTGGCAACGCTCAGGTACTGGTGGTATCTTGAAATAACAACACAGAAAATCAAAACTTTCTGTTCTATAGCTTCCGGTGCAGACATTGGATCTTAGCAAAAACGGGTGTTTTTGTCGTTGAAAATTAGAACAGAGCTGCCAAGAACGTCAACTTTTTTCATTTTTAAGACCTAAAGCATGCTACTTCCAAATTTTTATTGGATAAAGACCTTAGAATTTAAATAAGAGATAAATTATTCAATTTCATATACTTCAGAGCAAGTACAGGGTAGACCAGGCAGAACCCTTTAAAATTTTTCTGATGCGGCTATAAAATTCAAGCCAGATTGATAGGAAAGGTTAATGTTAATTTGAAGCAAGTCGATATACTTTTAGTTGCGGTGCTACTAAGGGCTGTGAGCAACAAGCATACTGGTTACATTTGGACATTTATTTATTTATTTAGTTATTTGGTGCGTATACAATTCAACAGGCAAAACTGCCCAGTTACAGATTGGATACAATCAAAAAAATAAAATAACAAGAACTAAATAAGAATATATAAATACAAGTATGTAAAATAATTAAAGTTAGAATAAAATAAAGTAAAATTAACTAAAGCAAAAAATTCATTACAATCACGAATAATCAATTCAAAAATGATAGGATACAATGAAAAAAAAAATTAAAAATACTAAGAAATAAATGAGTAAATATAAATATAAATATATAAAAAATAATTAAAGTGGTAAATTAAATGAAGAAGAGATAAGGCAAACAAAACAAAAAAAAAAGAATCCATTAAAAGAATAGGAAATAAAATTAATTAGGAACAAAAAAGAAAAAAAAAATTCATATATATATGTGAGTATATATAAAATTAAAAATATACAAAAGATCTTAAAGTAGTAAATAATGAAGTAAAATTAAGTAGAGCAAAAAAAAAGAAAAGAAAGAAACCATTATTAACAAGAACAGAAAATAAAATTAATTAATTAGAAACAAAAATTTTACTTCGAACCATATTTTTGAAAATGGCAATAGATTGTGGAAGAGGACCAAGTTGAGTGAGTATGAGTGCGTAATAGTCGTAAAACGGGAGAGTAAAAGAAAGTGTCAGTACGGGCATACGGCACTTCAAATAGAATGGAGGACCTGATTGGCCTTACGGAGTCCCGCTCAATGAACAAAAATGCTAATGAGGAAGATAGGTTGCCGCGACAGATTTTGAACAGGAAACACTCATCCAAGTAAACTCTGCGCTGCTCAAGGAGAGGAATGTTAAAAAGAGATAGACGTTCACAATAGGGTGAATACGGCAGACTATATTTAAAAAGTAAAGTACGTGTAAACCTGCGCTGAACTGATTCAACAGCGTCAGAGAGGTATTTGAAACGAGGACACCACACTTGACTGCAGTATTCCAGTACAGGACGGACTAGGCTAATAAATAGGTGGACACAAGTAGAAACACTAAATGAATTGCGGCAGGAACGAATCACGAAACCAGATATCCGAGAAGCTTTCCTAGTGATAGTAAGGACATGAACATCGAATTTCAGTTTACGATCAAAGGTGACCCCAAGATCTGAGAAATGATTGACACAAGAGAGGACAGTGCCATCAATAGCATAAGGAAAGACATAAGTGTGAAGCTTTAGGGAAAAAGACATAGAAAAACACTTAATTAAGGGACAAACAGTTCAAGTTACACCAACCAGAGAGAGCTTGCAAATCATCCTGAAGAAGCAGAGAGTCAGCAGTATTTTTGATGATTCGGAAGATTTTTAAATCATCTGCATAAAGAAGACATGAAGACTTAAAAATAGGGGGAAGGTCATTGATAAAAATATTGAACAGAAGAGGTCCCAAGATGGAACCTTGAGGAACACCAGAAGAAGGGGAGAAAGGTGAGGACGACAAGCCAAAGAGGGAGACGAAACAAGTGCGATCAGTTAAAAAGGAAGAGATCCAGGAAAGCAGAGGTTCACGAATGCCATAATGCTTCAGTTTGACAAGAAGCAGCATATGATTAACAGAGTCAAAAGCTTTGGCAAAATCAGTATAAATGACGTCAACTTGATTGTTGCTGTCAATTGCAGAAGCGATTACATGAGTAAACTCAACAAGGTTCGTAGAGGTGCTTCGGGTTTTTACAAAGCCATGTTGCTGCGCTGCAAAGACACAGTAGAGGGTATCATAGATACGATTGAAAACGAGGCGTTCCAAAATTTTGGAAAGGCAAGGAAGAATGGAAATGGGGCGATAGTTAGAAACAAGGTTCCTATCACCCGATTTGAAAATGGGAAGAATGCTAGAGAGCTTCCAAGAGGACGGAAATTTACCAGCACAGAGACTGACATTGAATAAGATGGCTAAAGGGACACAAAGGGAAGACGCAAGACTTTTTACGAAAAAATTGGGAATACCATCCGGACCCGGGGAATAGTTAGAGTCAACTGAGGACAAAAGCAATTCAACTTCTACGGGCTAAAGGAGGAAGCTTTTCCTAATTTTTTTTATTCTAATTCCTTTCTTGGCAGTGGGCACTCTTTACCCTCACGGTAACCCAAGCGGGGTCACGGGGTTTACGAGAACTGTAAACAGGAGTATACGACAAGATCAACTCTGTAAGAATACTGTAAAATTTAGATACAACAGAGTCAATATCGAGACCACGGAAGCAATGAAACCAATTGATTGAATTCAGATCATTAGACATGCGGTCAAAATTAGTTTTTTTAAAGTTAAATCGTCGCGCAGTGGAAGTTTTAACACGATTTGAAAATGAGATGGACAAATTAATAGAAAGAGGAGGATGATGGGGGTCAGGGTTGGTGTAGGGTATTAGGACAGGAGATAGTAAAATCGAAGAGGACTCAACGTTAGGGAGGATGAGATCAAGGATCTTGTTATTAGCATTGAGGAAACAGTTAAATTGAGAAAGAGAACAGAAAGAAAGGAAAGAAGATAAGGTAATAGAAAGGTTGTTGGTGAACACAATGCGAAAGAAAGAAGAGTCCCATTGCACAGAAGGCATATTAAAGTCGCCACAGATAATGATTGACGACGAGGGAAAGTAGCTATTAAGATACGTGGAAAGTTCAGAAAAGAACTTATCATAAGTCGAGAAGGGCATGTTACAAGGAATATATAAGGACGCAACAAACAAAGTGGATATAGGAGACAAAGAGATGGAGACAGCAACACATTCAACAGGAGAACTGGGGATAAAATCAGCGCAAAGTTTACTATTGAGAGTCCTAAGCACAGCAATAAGCACGCCACCACCATCAGCCTTATTAGTTACGAAACGATTACGATCACGGCGGTAAACATTGTATGCAGGGAAAAATTCGGAACTAAAAATGTCATCATTCAGCCAAGTTTCCGACAAGCAAATCAGGTGATCATTTTCAAGAAAAGCAGCAGTTTTAAAGTCTTCAAGTTTGGTTCTCATGCCACGAACATTTTGATAATACAGAGAAATTTGATCACGCTTAAGAACTAGGTTCGGGCTCTCCGGTTGATTGAAGATCGGAAATTTCGCCGGTTTTCAAAAATTTTGACTAATGTCCCAGTAGGCCAAAATTTGGAATCAACGACAATATTGAGATTGGCAGGCAATGTTATTTTGAAAGAAGCCACATATCTTCTAGGCTGACTATCTTTCGTAAATTTGACGCAGTCAAAAATATGAGGTTTGTAGCCAAGCTTCTTACAGATGTAGTGTTCCACTGCAGCCACAGAAGTATCATAAGCAAATCGCGATACAAAAATCTGGAGAGGAGGCGCAACTATATGCAAAGCGAGATCATTAGCGGTGTCGTTAACAGCACCATGTAAATGAAACGTAGGTAGATTAGATTGCAAAGAAGCAGTAGATGAGGCAATGCAAGCAGCATCAGCATTCCTTGTAGATACATCTAGACTAGGGACTGGTGAGGCTGGATTAGATGAATGCAGAGTCAAATTATCAGGCTGTGATGGAGTATCCAGATGCAGCTGTTGCATCAGCTGAGGAGGAACCAGATTAATACCATGAGGCAGTGGCGGCTCGTGGCCTAATATTATGGGGGTTCACAGATCGAAAACATATGTATTGGGCACATGAATATACTTTTAAGAGTTGCATTTATTTTAGTTAATTTGCTGAAACATCGTAATACTGCAGTAGAACGAGTTAAAAGAAAACTATTCTAAAAAACAGAACAACATATAAAATCCTTCAAAAGGCGATTTAAAAATCTTGAACAGCCATATTTTAACAAGACATTTAAGAGATTTGATACTTATATTCCCAGTGAACCTGGTATTTTCATCAGAAACCCTCATGATGTCTTGACCGTGACGGGCTTAGCATAGTTTATTACAAAAAATTTATGCACTGATATCAATAAAAATTTTTTACAACTTTTGCCATAATTCCGTGATAAAGTAACACGTGCTAAATGCAAATTGTAATATTTTCCAAAAATATGTTTATTAAAAATTACAATTTGTGATAACCAATGAACATGATCATTTATGGTTGCTATATAGACATGAGTCCAAAGTAACTGCTGTAAGTCGAGATGACCTCAGTTCGTAAATTGGGATCATTAGAAAAACAAATACTTATCACGGTGATCGGAAGAATGTCTGAAGACGACTAATAAAAGGGTAATTTTACTGAGGTGGAAGTAAATACAATTGAGCATGTAATATGCTCAGTATATTTACAAACAGTCCTAGGTACACATAATCCCAAAATTTATAAAAAAACGGGAAAACCCATCTTGCATAAAACTTTTCATATATTTACACCCGAAAACCTTCAGTGTTTTATGGTATAATTAAGTGCCCAGACTATCTCTGCATAATTAAACCAGTCAATACATTCAAATGTATTTAGTTTTATAGTTCTAATCATCATAAATAGGCCAGGAATAGGCGATAAAAGATATTAAACGCTCAAATCATTTCCAAGTATTTAATTTCTTCCAAGGATAATCTTCTAAAATACTGAATACATTTTACAAGTATTTAACAGCGAAAATTTCAGAAGATTTATTTATACTGCCCTACTAGTCATAAAGGTTCTATCTACATATTAGTACTTTTTAGATATTCAATGATTTGTGTTTTGATTTGTACTGGAGGTATATGGAGAGTGAATTTTTTAATATTAATTTTAACATACTTCCACAAAATATAGGTTTTTCAAATTTTGTAGAACGATGCAATAGAGTATTTAGATTATTTACTTAAAATTATACTCAAAATTGAGAAAAATGCAGATAGAATGTTTAAGCTTAGTAGAGCAGTATACATGGATTAAATTCCAAATGTGTCTTGAAATCATACAGACACAAATAGCGGCAATTGCTAAAATTATCCCTAATAGTTACAATAATCCATATAAAATGCTCGAACGGCAGCACGAATCAGCGCATGAAACTGACCGCCGACAACAATGTTTGAATACATCAAATTGGTTGTCGATCGCACATTCTGAGTGTGAACCCCCAGCTAGTACTGAGCCGAGCTAAATGGATGCACCCCTCGCTTCCTCGCACGCTCCTCTAGCCCCCTAATTCCAGCCACAAAATCGCACGTGCGATCGCTAGTACAAGAGGCAGTAAAGATAAGCGAATTTGTATGTGGTTTGTCGTGGCAATATTGTCGCTGGGTATGAATGAAATAATAATGCTGAAAATGATCGGCAGGCACAGCATTATGTGCTGCCATAACAAGTATTGTTCAACGTGTATTGTTCAATTGAATTATTAAATTTTTTGTGGGGGTTCACGTGCGAATCTGCACATTAGGACGAGCCGCCACTGCCATGAGGCGGTACCTGTGCATTTTCACGATGAGGAAGCGATGAGGGCTGAAGACAGTGCTGCCAACTCTAGCTAAAAGTAAGTATATCTACTTACTTTTGCCTTTCATAACAAACCTACTTACTATGCTTCTCGATCTACTTACTTTTTCCTTTTATAACCTATCTACTTACTAATCTACTTATATTTGCTCTAGGTGAGTTACTTTTGTTTTGTTGAAAGAAACAAACTTTTGTTGTTTGTTTCTTTCCTCTATGTATTTGCTACAAAACAGTTAGTGAAAGTTAAATTTATGATTTCTAATTCTGACTCAAATTTTCAATACAAATATGTGGCTCAAAACTTTAAAGCTTTCGCACAACACGACTCTAAAAAGAAGAACAAGACATAGAGTTGCATAGCATGAGAAATATAAAGTGAAATAAATCATGTGTTCTCCGGGAACCACCGTTTTGGATATAAACATTTAACATTATGACAAACCTAGTTGATCCAGTGAGGTAGTAGAAATGGAGTGGACATGCCCATAAGATTTACATTGAAGGATATGGTAGTCATTTTTTAGCTACTCATTGTCAAATCGGGTCAAATCCAAGTAGTTCCCCTCCAATTTGACAATGAGTGCTACGCATTTTTAACATGCTTTGTGCGCGAGAAGATTGAAGAGGCTAATGGTGGAAAGCTATACCGTCCACGTCCAGGGGCTGAACAGAACAAACTTTTGCTTGCACACCGTTTTCCATTTGAAAGTGTGTCCTTCACCGTAAGTTGTTTCCTACTACCTCACTGGTTCTGTTCTCTTTTTGGCAGCGCACAATTTGTCATTTACTTTTATGGAATATTTTCCGCGGTTTCTAAGTGCAATGGCATTGGACTCTGAAATTCTTAAACGATTTACATAGGTGCGGTCGTACGAAGTTTACTGCTATTCTGATGAATGTTTTGGGGGCAAATTATGTGGAAAAATTGGCTGGAATTTTAAATAAGTCTAAACTTTCACTCATTATAGATGAGGCTCCTGATATTTCAATACAAGAAAATGTGTCTGCCACTGTTTCCATCTCTGTGCTTTTTAAGCATGTGAAAAGCTACCAGGATATATGGGAAATTTGGCGAGAGACCTATGTAATTATCTGAGAAGATCCAAGCGCCTTTCGAACTTCAAGTCATTGCAAACACTTTTTGATATGAAACTACTTCGATTCCTCTTCCCTTCGCAAACAGGATGGCTTTCACTAGAATGTGTTGTATCCAGTTTAGTTGACCAATTTAATTCACTTCAGTTCCGGATTATTAAAAAATCTTAATGTAATTGTTCTTTAGAAGAGAACACAGAAGAATTTTGGACTCATATAAAGTCAATTACAATAGTTGATCAGGGTGCATTTGATGCATTGTGTGCTTTTATATTCAATATCTTAATGCTTCCACACTTTTCTGCTTGCACTGAGATAATATTTTTTCATGACAGTCTAATTGAAACTAAAACTAGAAATTATTTTTGTAATGAAATAATTAGAGGCTGCCTGCAAGTAAAAGCTCTGTTGAAAATGAATAATTCAAACTGTTATGACTTTAAAATAACGCCTGATATAATTAAGAAATTTTCCCGAAACATGTATACTTTTATAAAAATAATAATAAATAAAATGTATCTGATTTGTTTTAATAAAAAAATCATGCCCGATATTTAAAGAAAATTAAAACTATTTTTCTACTTACCGTTTTTGCTGTTCTACTTACTTTTCTGTGGGAAATCTACTTACTCGCCGGATTTTTAGTTGGCAGCACTGGCTGAAGATGTTGCTGCGGTTGCAGCTGTAAAGCTGCTAGTAAACATCTTATAATGGAAAAAAGAACCTAATATCTTTTTCTTCAAAGTTACTTTCAAAATCTAACCACTCCTGTAACTTTAGATATGGAACTGCTTTGATAGACTTTTGCTGGCGGTGACTGGGCAGTTGGTGCGTTTTGTTTTTCTGAGATATGGTAGCATTAAACTTTCATGTGCTAAATATTTACAGTATTTTACGTACAGAATTTGAAACCAAATTTACATATTTTTACTGCAATTGTTCGAAAGTCAATCTTTCTCGAGGTTTCTATGCGCTAGAGATTTCTATATAATTTACTTTTGCATGAAGGTAGTGTTTTTAAGCTAGCGGTTTTTTTAGAACTTATTTTTGCAAGCAATATCAAATTAGAAAAACTTATGGAATGAAAACAAATAAAAACTAGCTTGATTCCTTGCTAACAAAATGGAAAATTGCATTATACAGTTTGACGGTGCAATCAGACGCATTCTGTCACTTATGTTCTTTCTTAAACTGCAAGAATACGGACGATAAAGTTTTCGCCTAAGACGTTTTCACGAGCAAAAAACTTTTCGACATTCTACCATTGATTTCCATTTTTCATCGTCTTGATTTCTTTATCAAAAACTTTTTGAACAATCTGAAATTGAAAACTTGAAATGAACAGTTCAAAGATCACGCGGAAAAGGCAAACCAAAGCGAACAAATACAGTGAAAGTTTCAATTTCTGTATCCAGTCGTTAGAATTGCACTTGAACCAACTGGAAAACTCTCTATGCTTCTCGAAAACGAATCCCAGTATTTAATTTGAGGAATAAAGTTCAATTGAACTGGGCCGAGCTCGTTAGTGTATGACTTGCTTGTGTCTGAAATCCAAAATGCTGGGCATATGATGAAGAAAGTGACTGCTTTAAAGTTTGAGGTATTAATATTGCATTAAAATATGTAAATAGAGTAGTTACAACAATTTCCGCATTTTTAAAACGCAAATAATTAAAATTTCTCTTATTTAACTTTAATTTAATTTTTTATTTGAAACAGTATCACTAAATGATTGAAATAAATTCCAAGAGGATACAAATGTAAGTGATTTTTCCCAAGGGATTTAGCGAAAAGTATTTTTGCAAAGTATACCTACATACATATATGATATTTATATATAGTATGGACAAAAATATTCGCAGCAAATTTTCTGAAAAACGAAGACAGCTGAGCTACTGATTATAATGTTTTTTTTAACGAGAAAAGTCTACTGGTTAAAATTAATTACGTAAATTAATAAGCTTGGGTGGGAATGTAATATTAACATGCTCAATTACAAACGAATTTCTGGCTAGATATGTGTGAAATTTCACTTTGAATGCAACGTAAAGAATCAACTGTAATACTACAAGAAAATATGAAATTCAACTAATAAAACATATGCAATGTAATGCCGTTGATTGAAATTATTCAATGAATTCGCTCTTAAATGTAATTAATTGTTTGGAAAAGCGGCTGCTTTGTACAATTTTAATTTGATTTTTAACCTTTGGCGCCGTGATGATGAAAACATGAAGTGTTCTATGAATATAACGATAAAATTGCGTTTAAATGGGAGTTTTCCTATCAAACGTGAAGGAGTAGAAATGTGGTCAAAGGTTATAGCGGTTTTTTTTGAACGAATATGAATATTTTAATTAAAGAGAAAAAAATCCAGAATTAAATTTCGTGACTTGAGGGACATTATGAAGGATTCAATTTCACTGAATATTCATAAGATTTTCCAGGTAGTATCTATTTAATGTTGTCGTTGACCGAAAATTTTATTGAATGTAATGTATTAATTAATTTCACGGAACGATATCAACATTAGCTTTCATTGACTTATATGAATGAGTCATTTTAAAGTAAATATGTAGGGTAACGTGGGGTAATTTGACACACATTTTTGTTTTTCGCCAATAGATGGATCAAAGTGAACTCTCTTAAATCTATCCTTGGTACATTCATTAAGCTTGAAACCAGGTGCAACTTTTGGCATCATTAGATTTCAACATTGCAAGCAACAAATAAGTTTTTTTTAATTTGACGCAAATGAAAAACAATGTGGTTTAATGGGATACAAAGTGGGGTAATTTGGCACAAAGCCGGAATATATTAAAATCGAATGAAATTTCAATGTAAATAATCCAAAATGTTAATTAAATGATTAGAAACTGTAGAAAATTGTTGAATTATTCCGAATCGAGCTCACACATACCACAAATCCAAAAACTGCGTGTCATATTGGCACATTTAAAATGCACTTAACATTTGCATTCCATGCTTGCGATTGTATTAAACTTTGTGCGATTTTTGGGCATTGCTTGCAAACAGATGACGCAGAAGTCCTCTTCTGATTCAGATGATGTTAAAGACGGTTCTTTTCGCTTACGTTTTTTGCCGGTGTTGATGTTTTGACTGGTTTTTTGGCTGGTGTGAAAGACCGTTGCCGTTCGTTGAGCTCTTTTCTGTCGAGATTAAGATGGCACTTTTCATAAGGCTACGCCCCCGATTAATTTTTCGTAGCGTCCCACGTTGAATCGATCCAATCTGCTCAAGAGAACGTTTTAATGAGACACCAGAAGTAGAAGTTTCCTCTGAAATTGAAGTGGTGATTTCTTCTCAGGGTCCATCAGTCCAAATCCAAATATGCAGTGGCATTGGCCAGTGTATCAGCAATGGCCAAAACATTTTCACCCGAGATCGATGCCAATTGAAAATCATCCTCGATGAAAATAAGAGAATTTATTGAAAATATTCCAGTTGCCCGAAAACTGGATTTGATATTTCTCGCATTCAATGCCAAATCCACGCATTTGTCGACAATTTCCGAAATATTTTGAATTTCACAAAGTTTGCCAGCATGGTTCATCGTACGAGCATCAAATTGAGCCTTCTAAAAGGGTTTTAAAGGACCAAAAACAACGGCTGCAGTCTGTGGCTACAATGTGGCGGAAGAGAGAGCATGACAATTCCATTGCCAATGGCCAAGTCGATAGCTTCGATAGATAAGTGAGAAGTGTAGTGGTCAAGAATTAATTGAACTTTATGAAATCATAGCCATTGCATAACCAACAACATTCAGTGTAGCATGACTCATAAAGTCAGATCTCATGTTTTTTCGGGGAAAGAGATAGAACGGTGGTAAATGCATCAAACGAATCATAGCAAGCGGTTTTATATTCATGACTGTGGAACAGATACATATATTTTTTCGACAAACTCGAAGGCCAAACGTCTGACTTCATTTCGGCTCAAACCATAACAAAGAGAATTTGCTTTCGTTAAATAGCTCCTTAGGGCTCTTTCTTGTTCATTAGAAAAAAATGTGGAAACAAATTCACTATCAGCAATAAATTCATAAAAAAAAATTGAAAAAAATCTTACTTCTGGTGTACCGAAACTCAAAAGTTCAGTCCATTATTTATCAGTCACAGTTTGAAATCGGCAAATTGCTTATCAATCCTCTTAAGACGATTTAATGTCTTTGCGAACATATGTGATAAGAGGCTTGAGTAGCCTAGTGGGTAGAGCACTGGCTTCTTGCGTGTGGGGTCCCTGGTTCGAATCCAGGTTCGGACGAGGGTCCGCGCACCAAGCTTTGAGTTCACCTAGCTCTGATTAGGTACCTGATTTAAATCAGGGGTAAAGTGAGTCGTGGAACTAATCACTCCACACTCGTATCCACAATGATTAAAAAAATTGTAATGAAGCTCTCTACCAGCTTCAACCCCTAGACCCGTACGAGGGTTGTCGTGGGATTGCTTTTTACTTTAACATATGTGATCTCTCTTAATCAATTTGATAGCTCCAACCAAATTCGAAATATCATTTGGTATTGCTACGGTTTTTCGTATGTAAACCCGTGGCATGATGACTAAAAATGAACAGAATTCAAGAAAAGACACTTAATTTCAGTCAACACAATGAAGAAACGCAATAAAATTCCACAAAATTGCACCATAACGAAATGAGTTTTCTGTCATGAGTCAAATTACCCCACAAATTTTGTGTCGGATTACTCCGAAGCAAAATTTTAGTCCGAATATATGCGTCATCACAACATATGCATATACATGCAAAAAAAATTTCACGAATCGAAAGAGGAAAGAATAAGGAACATTTTGACTATAATTATCTTTTTGTGGACGTACAAAAAAAAATGAATTACAGTGCACCAAAAAAACTCAATGAAAACTTTTGAAAACCCGAAATTCTAATTTTTATCAGAGAAAACGAAAAATACGTGTAAACAGCTCTATGTCTTTATAAACATGAGCGCATACAAAAACTAATTAATCTATACGAACAGTGCTCCTGTAGCTGCGATTTGGACAGAGTTACGCTATTTGTGTGTAAATTACCCCATATTACCATATGTAGATATTTTATTCAAAAATATGCCAGAAGTTGTTCAACATTTGATAAAAGTCCTACTTGACTGTTTTAAAGAGGTTGGATCAGTTTGCGCTTATGTTATATCCGAGTTTCAGTTGCATTGTACTTGAGAGCTAATGTTGGAGACTGCAAATTTTTTCAGCCGAAATTGTTTTCAAGATTTATATAAATATATATAAATATATATATATATATATATATATATATATATATATATATATATATATATATATATATATATATATATATATATATATATATATATTTATTTATATATCATCAAAAAAATTCAGAGACTATTTCTCAGGAATGCGCCACCCGATTGTATCGGTGGAATAGGTCCAGATCTCACCAAAAGCATGTTACTATCAACAAATGAGTTTCAACAGCAACTAGGCTTACAAAATGAACTTTGAACTCGTTTCAAATCTGGATGTTATAACAATTTGGATAATTTTAACCCTATGTGTGCGCTAGGTGCATGGAAGTAGGTCGAGAAAATGTGTAAAATTTTGAGAGTAATTAGATCATTATGAAATTTACAAGATGCATTAATGTTAATAAGTTTTAAAGTAAAAGAGTTTTTATGAACGTGCTAGCAACCCAGTAGCTACGGCAGGTACTGAAAGTGAACACATTCAAATTATCGACCCTCCGTGAAAAAAAGTGTTTTTTTTTTTTAAGAAAAAAAAAGCAACTCATGTACTGGTGGCCCATCTAATGGTTTTTTTTTAAATTATAGGTTATTTTGACATTGAAAGCTATTTCCCGCTTGAAATCTTGACAGAGAGTCAGTATCACAGCTCCGCGGAACGAAATGAGTCACTTCACGCTTGAACAAAGTGAGTGGTGTGTAGCCCAAACAGTGCTTGTTTTGGAAATTAGTTTTGGCCGAAATTAAGCACCCACCGAACCTGCTGTACGCAAGTTTGTGCAAAAATTTCGTGAGACTGGACAACACTCATTACTCCCGTCGTCGTCTGGTGCGCACAGACGAGAATGTGGCCGCTGTAGCTGAGAGTGTGCGACTCACTTCACGAACATCAACTCGCCGTCGATCTCAACAGCCCAACATTTGACGCATTAGCCTGGGGAGAGTTCTGCATAAAGATCTCGAATTATTCGCTTGCAAGGTCCAATTGACGCAGCAATTGAAGGCGCACTACCATCCGCTTCGTTATCGCTTCGCAATTTGGGCCTTAGAGCAGCTTGAATTGGACAACGATTTTGGGCGAAAAATCATCTTATCTGACGAGGCGCATTTTCATCTCGGCGGTTACGTTAACAAACGAAATCGCCGCATCTGGGGTTCAGAAAACCCGCACGTTATTGTCGAAAAGCCAATGCATCTACAAAGAGTGACAGTTTGATGCGATTTGTGGAGTGGTGGCATCAGTGGACCATTTTCCTTCGAAAATGAGGCTGGGAACAACGTTTCGGTCAACGGTGAACTTTACAGAGCCATTTTATCCGATTTTTCACAAAAATGAAATTTAAGACAACAATTTGGATGGCCTCTGGTTGTTGCGAGATAGCACGCCATGCCACACAGCTCATGCCACAATCGATATTTTACGCACCAAATTCACAAATCATGTTATCAGTTGTCTTGGCGATGTCAATTGGCCGCCTCGGAGCTGCGATTTGACCTCTTTGGACATTTTTTTTGTAGGAAATCATGAAGAACTGATGTTTTGTCAACAATCAAGAAACAATTCAAGCACTTAAGGCCAATATCATCCAAGCAATCCGTGAGCTACAGCCCAAAACCATGAAAAAGGTCTTGGAAAATTGGAGTGAAAGAATGGGCTACTGCGAAGCCAGCCGACGCAGCCACTTGAACAAAATTGTGTTCCATCATTAATCGGAATGTTTATTCTTAATAATAAAGCCATAATACATGGAAAAAATGGAATTTTGTTCATATTATTGCATTTTTTAAAAGAAACTTGTATTTGGCCCACCCTGTATTTTTCCGCATGTGAATGAATGAGTATTTTACACATGCTATAAAGTCAAGTTCAAAATCAAATCAAAGACAATCTTTATGACTTTGTTTGGTTTCTTTGTTTGCAGGTTTCGTTCATATGTTAGCATTTTTTCATTAAGTCAATAATGACTAAAAGTTTGGGTGTCATACATAAAAAGTGCTCTTGCATGAAAATAATTTGAATTAAGCAATATCATTGGTAAAATGTGTTCAAATTGTTCATGGTATAAATAATGTTTGATTCTGATAATTTTTCACTAGAATCTGTATACGAAGCGTTGAACTTGCAGCTAAGATACAAATAAATAACTTTTTCTCATTATTTCGCATTTCACTTTTCTAATTTTCCTAACCAAAAATCAATTGTCTGTAGATATTGTAGAAACGAAATACAGGAATATTAGCACAACATTTTTTTTCAGAATTTCCAGACTTTAAAAGTGTTTGAAGATCGACTAAAATAATGAACTGTAAAACAATAAAACAGCACCATTAAAGTACCAAATTATACATCAACTGGCAACAGTTTAGCAACTTCCACTTCCAGTTGACTCTTTGACGATTAATTTAAGCCAATAGCCAATAATGTCTCCTTTCAATTCCTTATAATTTCTTCTATTTATTTTCCAACATCCTTAACTATGATTTTAAAAAACTTAAGGTTAAAAGCATAGAGCGATAAACGTTTTTCTTTTGATTGTTTTATTTGTTTTTAAATCGTTTGATAATATCAGATATACTATGTTTACTATTAATTTGTCATATATCACTTAGAAGAAGTACGTCGAAAATTCAAATCATTTTAGATTAGAATTGTTTTTGCGGGATGATTATAATTGAAAATTTTTTTTATATACATTGAAAATTTTTTATTTGACAAAGTGGTTTCGAAAGTATGCACTGATTCTCATCAGACACCAGCACACAGTGCATACTTGACTGATGCTGATTTGATACTGATTTTCACTTGCAGTTGAAAATCAGTAATTTTTATTTATGCTAGTTGCGACAAATTCGAGTTTCCCGTATCAATATTTTCTGCTTTGATAAGCTTTAGAGACGATATGCGTTGTCTAAGCTGATTTATAGACAAGAAGGGAACCATGATCACAATTCAATAACCTTTACATTTTAGATTGTTATTAGGAAATATACTTTTCTTTTGTATAAGCGCCCCTCTCTTTTTAAATAACAATCCAATTCAATTAGATTAGTGCAACATGTGCATTTTAATTTCGGTTAAAAACTACGCTGGGAGCTCAGGGTAGCAGTTTAAAATCATAAAATATATTTACTTATTTAAGTGTTATTAATACGGCGATGCCACCAAAGGCTCATTAACTCTAAACAACATTTTGAATTAAATTCGTGATATGTTAGTTAATATTTTAATGGCTTTGTCTATACCTTGCTTGAATGTTTCATTATATATTTTACTCTAATGGTTAGTACGTATATTATTCATAAAAAACCTATTACTACCCATTCATTTACATTGTTTCTTGATGGTACCAATAACCAATCTCGGCACCAATTACGCAAAACAAAATGAAAACCAACACCTATAATATACCATCTTATATTCATGGTATCAGGAACGTTTGTTTAGAGATACCTTACAAGACCATTTGAGTATTTCACATGTTGAACAAATCTCCTTTATGCTCCAAATATATAAAGTGAATAATGCGCAGGCATTATTTCAAGAGAAAAACATCCACATCCCTCTTTTGCTGCGTTGATGATCCACAGAGCAATTGTAGATAAGTTCTTTCTGCGCATAATCTCTTCTTAGAGTTGAATCAACAGTTTCAGAGGGCCATAAAGAGACCACTAGCTAACAGTCCCCGATTGAATATAAACAGATTTATAGAGTATTGTTTCAATAGATATCGAATATTTCTGCTGTTTCCTAAAGTTGAACCGGACTGGAAACTGCAGCTTGTTGAAATTTGTTATTAATTTTTTGTAATTTAGTGTTTTGCAACGTGTATATAAGATTTTATTAAATTGAGATTTATCTCAAATCAGCGACATTCGTTCCTTACAAATTTTCAAATAGTCATTCATTTCAAAATTAAATTTTGAAATAAAAAATTTAATATATTGTTAAGTTCAAGTTAATCAGATAAATCTCAAAAACTTAGCCATCCTTCCATTCTCTTTAATCCAAAAAAAAATTAATGTCTTGCTCTTCTAACATAAATTCCACTTTATAAAGTCAATGATCTATAACAAAAACATTGAATAATCAACTGAAATAATTTTGTTCCCACTCAAACATGACTAATGTTTTATTCGCGTAAGTGAATTACAAGTTTACTTTGCTGTTCATCCGCAGTCTATTGAATGTAATTCGCCTTGAACGTAATTCAAAAGTCATTGAACCACAACTTATTCCATAATCCTCCATTTATTCACGTATTTTCGGAAAACAGCCAATCTATCTTATCATGGTAAATACGTCAATGAAAATCGTGGCTTTCTTTCTTTCAGTTGACGTTGAAGAGGATTTTCATGGAATTCACTCACACTGGGCGCTGAAATCTAATGTAGTTCGGTTTGATTGATAAGTGTTTATTTCGTTTGTTGCTTAGTTCTTATCAATCACTTATTATGTTTTGGAGTTTCGAACAGTAGGTAAACATTTTATGACAGTTTTTCCAGATTCAGGATTGCTTTTGGGAATACTGAAAACATAGGCTTTGGATTTGTGTGAAGAAAATGGATTAGCATTTCGAGCAGTGCATTATGATTGGTAGCATGTTGGTAAAATAGAGCTACAGTAAAATATCGATTATTGATGAAACCTCACGAAAATAAAATTTGATACAACTGTATTTTAACAGTCCGCAGCATTTTCAAATAGCTTTTAGAAATACACACATTTTACCTATACAAATACAATTATTACTTTATTGAAGCTACACATTAGCAAAAACATGTATATGAGTGTGTTTTCTAACACAACTATCTATTAAATGAGCTTCAGAGAGATTTTTGTATTTTCTGAGTTATGTAGAGTGTCGGTATTAATATTTGAGAGCCTAAATTTCCTTCTTTTTTTATCAAAAAACAAACATCAGCAAAATATAACTGTTTGGGCTTATCAGCAAAGTTAAATAATATTCGGCTTTTTTATGTGCATACTATATATTTCTAAACCTAAATATTTTATTTTCAGTCAAAGCAACTCACAGATTTACGACAGCATATTTTTTAGTATTTATTATTATTGCCAAAATTTTGATAAATATTTCAGTGAAGTAATTTCAGTGATTAAAGTGAATTCGCAAATTAATTTTATTATATATACATACATAGATTATATAACATTTCATTTTTCCTTAAATTATAGTAGTACGATTCAGACATTTTTTCGGTCATGGCAGGTTAACAAATTAGTCAATTTTCGTGTTTATTGGGTTGATTTTCGATTAGCGGTAAAGAGCAGATGTGGTTAATTCGAAAAGGCTCATATTAGTTTTGTTTTGTTTGTTGTTTCTATATCTGCGTTTTGTAAAAGGTACGAGCCATTGCTTCGTACAAGAGTGAGCTTGAGGGAGTTGATTTTGGCCTCCAGATAGATTATTATGCTGCGAAAGCAATAGCTTTGAGACTATGATGCAATGAACACGCTTCTGGCTATTGAAATTCTGCACGAAAATGTAATTTATTATAGCTGATGCTATTAACATGCTCCGGGTCCACTTCAACATTGTTCTTTGGAAACTTTGGAAAGTCATCGAGTATTTTCACTTTCTTTGCTACAGCTGGGTCAATTAAATGATTCTGAGACTTTGAGAGGTAAGACAAAAGTTAATTATTTTCAATTTTCTACTTGAACCGTAATGGGCAAGAAAAAAAACTTAAAGGGCGTTGGACGCAAACGTGCCGATATGAGATAAATGGTGGTCTCCAAAGGGAAGTTCGAAGTCTTTGAAAAGAGCTAAATGAACTACATTGGCAGATGTTGTTCCTGTATGTTGTAGTAGCAAAACGCATCTTTTAACAATGGCTGCACCAACTTTATACTCCTCCATACTAGCCATCCATGACCGCCAAGCGCACTCTAAGCAGAATTAGGTGCAGCATTATTGGTCAAAATCAATACAGTCAATTACCATTTTAGCCTGTTGGCACGACGAAGGACGAATAGCACTAGGCAAAAAAAGAATAGGTAAATAGTTCGCTCTAAAAACAGAGTACCCCTCCTCAGCACAATCCAACTACGAAAGACGCTCAAGCTCGTCCATGACAAGAAAATCCAAAATAAAGAAAGGCTGCAGGGCATTAGCTGCTAAGATTTTGGACAGGTGCTAGCTGACTGTAGCATTATCCACCACTGTACGATGTGTCTGGAGAGATATAAAAAATTCAAGTCGCACAGTCTGCTGGCGTCAGCTGATAAAAAAAGAGCTAGCTTTTAGAGCTTCATCGGCTAAGCTTTAGAGGACACGCCACAGACAGAACAAAATTGTGGCTCTGCGTTGCTAGCTAGGAGTAGCCTTTTGATAATCAAAAAACTCTAGCGCACCTGAACCGCTAGAAAACTAATTTTCGAAGAGATTGTCTTTGAGTGACAAAAAAGTGTGGAAACACGTAGAACACTGTTTTTTAAATCATATCAAACATTCCTTATCCAAAGCAACAAAACTCAACTATAACACATATAATTCAGTGCTGGCAACACTTTCCGAACGAAGCAGCAATAAGTTTACCATAACAAGATCATACTCAAATCAACGTATCCTTTGAATTTCGTTCTCTTCGCAGGATTTCATCGAAGGTTTCAGCGGTTAAACGTTGTTTTGAGGCTGCCATCCGAAAAATGTTCAAAACTCGAAAAATTTAAAAAAGAATTCCTTATTTTTATTGCAAATGCTTTGCATACGAGAACGTTGTTTGAAGCATCTGTTGGTGTAATATTTACGGAAATGGCTAATGCTGGTTAGCCTGTTTCAACAGCAAAGCATAATACATACCAATGCTGCTTCACGTTAAGTTAAACCCAACCAGTAAATTTCGTTTCGATTGAATCACTGCGCTGGAAGTTATACGGGTGAAAAGAATTTTAGGGTTACTATCCTCAAAATTTATCAAATTTTTAAAGCGTTAATATTTGTTGTTAATTTTTATTGCAGGATCATTTCGATTTGGAAATCTAATGACATAATCGCTCAGTAAAGAAATTAAACAAAATTACAAAAATGGTCATAGCTGGCAGCCCTTTCATGATTTTGGTACGAAATTTCTATGACATTTGGCTCACAATAAAGTCCATTTACTGCGTGAACTTCGTTCTGATTTTTACACTGGACCGGAAGTTATAGGGAAAAAAGCTTTATTTTGCTGAGCAAATTCGCAAGATTTAGGAGACAAAAATCACCATAGCTGGCAACTCTATTCTAATTTTTCAGCCAAATTTTCAGCAAAGGTTACATAAAGTAAGATCCAAGTATTGGATGAATCTTGTCAAAATCTGATGGCTGAATCGGAAGTATAAGCCAAAAACCGGTTTTTTTTCTCAGTGATTTTTCAAGATGGTACCACTGGCACAGGGTTGCCCGCCTTTCAAAATCACTTCTATCAGACCTGGTCCTAGCTAATACCAACATGTCGTGTAAATTTTACTACGATCGGATAATCCGGTCGTCAGTTCTCGTGAACAGAACTTTCGAGTTCTGAAAATAGAGGTAATTTGGTGATGGGTTGCCGTTCTTGTGCAAATCGGAATTTTGAAAATTTTAATTTGACATGATGAAAAAAAGTTAAAATTTATCAGTGATCTGATTTTTTTGTCAAAAATCAAAAAAATTTCAGGAAGGTCAATGATTTGAAGGTTTTTTATTCAGGAGCCTGCCGTAGCTACAGAGTTACCCGCACTATCTTAAAAATCCACATGTGCTAAATTTTAGTCAACATTAATACGCTCTGCAAATTTCACGATGATCCATTGTTTTTCTTAGAAGTAATGACAAATCAAAATTTGGAAAAAAATCCTTGCCTACTTTTAGGCGCCCTGCAACCACACAAGGCTCACAATTTCCAATTTTTTATCATAAACAAGCTTAAAATATATTTAGTTTTCATTCCCAATACTTTTCTTTAACAAAACTTTACACTGCTTGGAAATATAGGAGTACCTCAAAATTCACTAAAACGCTCGCCGCCGCCAAAAAGTTTAGAATATCTGAATTTGAGAAAGTTGTGGACCTACCTACTATACACATCTACGTTCTCCGAAAATTTCAGCTCAATCGAATCGGCTACTCCAGAGATTATCTCCCTTAATCATTTTGCTGATATATATATATATATATATATATATATATATATATATATATATATATATATATATATATATATATATATATATATATATATATATATATATATATATATATATATATAAAGAAATATGAATTTTCGGCGAAACGAGTTTAATACTATTGTTCTTCGAACATTAGTAACAATGCGACATAAGCAAATGTTCGGTTTAGTTCGTCAAAGTCAAGCTTCCCAGTGCGCCAAATTCGGCATTTCGTTGAGAATTCTTTCAGAAAATTGAAGAGAATTCAGAAAAAAGTTTCGGATTCTCAAACTTATTCGTTACGAATTCTTTAAGACCGGTATATGGAAAACGTTACAAAAACGCCGAAAGTGCTCAAACTTTCCCCTCTTTAGCTCTTGAAAAGCTTTTGTACATTGATCAATTTTTTTTTCAGGATTCATTGCGAATTTTTTGGGAGTTCCTTGTGAATTCTTTGTGATTCTTTGAAAATTCTGTAAGAATTCTTCGCGAATTCTTTAAGAATTATTTGTGAATTCTGAACGAGTTCTTTTCGAATTCTTTGCGAATTCTTTAAGAATTATTTGCGAATCGTTTGCATTTTTTTTGTAGAATCTTTTTTTGGTTTTTTTGTTCTTTGAGAATACTTTCTATACTTTTTAATATATACATATAACATATACTCATTAAAACACTTATAATTTTTATTTGTATTGGATATTTATTGTTTATTAAATATGCATATGTTATTTATTGCTATTATATAGCATTTTTTTTTCAGACTCCTGTTAAGCTGGCCTTTGGTGTTATAGAAAATCTTTTTCAAAAAGCATTCCAGCTCGTCTGGTTTAATTTACGAAAATTTCCGCTTTGCAGCTTCTGAATACAAAAGGGAGAAGTTACTAGAGAACAAAAAACTAGAGTATCATTTTGAACCTTTAAAAATAGACATTATTGTTAAATTTTTAATTTTGATGTAGGTCCCAAAACCCATCCATGTAAATTGAACAGCAACCTCATCCATCATGATTGCTTGGAAACACTTTTTTGCAAACGATAGTAGCAAAAAAATCTGTGGCTAATTTTTAAAAATAAATTAAAAACCACGTACCCTAAACGCTGGAAGCCAAATGCTATGTCCACCACACAACACGAGCTTTCTATTTAATAGGTGGCGTTATTTAAAATTGATCAGCTTCACCAGGAATTATAAAAATGCCTTGAGTTTAAGGCAATATTTTGTAAATATTTTGAAATCACTTTGAAAAAACCACAAATAACACAGTTTAAAAACTTTGCAGGCACGAGTTCATGCACGAATGACAATGACAACGACTAAGTGACGAAGGACAACGACAAAAGTACTGTTTCAATACATAATTTACTAAACTAAACGCTGATCGCGATAAGTTCGGAATTTGTTATGAATTCTAACTTATTTCTCAACAAATTTTTAACGATTTCCCTACCGTAGATTCATAGTGAAATATTCGCAATGAATTCCGAACGATTTCAAATTTGTTTCTTCCAGACTGCAGAAGAGATTCTTAACAAATCTTCATATGCTTCTCATAAAATAATGAACAATCTTACCCCAGTCAATAGTTTTACTTATTTCAAGGGCTTTTTAAATGTTTATCTCTTTTCCTCACTTTCGGAATAGTTGTAACCAATTCCGAATTCTGAATTTGGCACGCTGGGCTGTTGCGCAATTTCGGAGTCACTAGCTTAATCGATACATGGACAATAATTACACTCGTGACTTTGAGATTTACACTCCAGTAGGCTAGTTTCAAGCTCAAGCTCGTGACTTTGAGATTTTTTTAGTCTAGTAAGCTTTTCCTTGTAGGCAGCGACTTATTTCTTGATTCGCCTTACTTGATACCCTTGACTTCTTCAAATTTTCCTATCCTTTCTTCTGTCTGATTCGATGCATCTGGTTTGATAAGTCGTTGCTTTGAGCCCACTGCATTGTGACAAGAGGGCAAAGTTATTGCAAAAAAAACAAGGAATGTGGAAATATAAATGGGTAAAAAAAATTTGTTAATGCCTAAAATGTGCCTAATCTATGAAATAGACTGAATTATTTGTACATTAAAACCAACTAATAATATAATAAATTAAAATCTAATAATTTATGTAAGTGGCGTGCACATTTACAGTTTTTAGAAGCCTTTGATTTTCTAATACGTTCTGGCTGTTGGGAAAAAACTAAAACTAAAGTTTTGATGAAAAGGTTTTCAAGAATCCCCACACGGAGAGAAATTTCGGCAGTGATTTTTACAAGAGTGGATAATATAATTTACTATTTCGAAAATTCCATGTGAAAACATGAATTTTATTAGAAATTTGATGAAAATTTACTATTTTCCTGCAAATAATAGTCAATTCCATTACATACTACTACTCACTCATGTTCATTGTGCTGTAGTAAAGACATTCATGTATACATAATTCACAGCAAAGTAGTAAAATGTGTAGTACAATTGATTGCAAAGGTAATGGGGTAAAAAATTACTACTATTGCAATAAAATTAATTGCAAATTTTGTATGATTTCATTACACTTTTCTCTCCGTGCATGAGTATATATATTATTAATAAAAATTTATTTCTATCACCTTTCATAAATCTTTCTCCCTTTGGAAGGAAATCAAATAATTACAACCAAATTGTCTTGTTGTCAGGAACTGAGAGATTACAAGTTTTTCCCTTACTCCTATTCTATTCATAACTATCTCAGATATTATTTACGTTAAATCCCAAAAGATCCCAGAGTCGAAGATAATCCGACAAATGATAATGAAACTTTTTCAAGACGACTTCAACGCACAGCGCAAAACGAACGTTGAACTGAGATACTGAAAAACAAATGAAATTGACTTAATTTTCCAATTAGTGATACTAATGCTAAGTCTTATCCGTCGTAAGACGTAAGTACTAAGTCAGATTAACAGCTTGTTCTAACAAGCTTTCAAGTGATTGTCGGTGGATTAGTTGGGTATTGAATCAGCAGAGGGATTGATTTGTCAGCTACGATGTTGTTCGTTTGCGGCATGTTTTGAATTTGCATGTGAGGAATTTGATTTGAAATGTAATGAAAACATGTACAAGGTAGCTATTATTCCTTTTTTTCAAATAATTTTTTTATTATAATCAAAAGTTAAACTAAATGAAATAGTTGTTATTCTCAAAAGTTTATGATTTACGTTTAACTCTGTTGGCCATATCACATATATATATATATATATATATATATATATATATATATATATATATATATATATATATATATATATATATATATATATATATATTTATACATATATCAATATTACTTTACAATTTTTAGTGGGCTTTAATTTCTAGCTCTTTTCTAACAGGCCATAACTATACATTTTTTCGTTAGGCAATGTGAAAAAAGCTCCACAATAAAATCTATTTGAATTCGATGAATTCAAATCAATTAAAGCATTTGTGCGTATTTCTAAAGTACATACATATATTGTCTATTCATATGAACGTCAAATCATATCAACGACCAATAATAAAATGATATGTCCCTCAAATGAATGATAGCTACTTATTCATGTTCATTCATGTTCAAATTCTAGTTTCCACTAATTCTATCAAAGTATCATTTTCACAACATCCGAATATGCTCTCAAGTACAAATAACGTGCTACATTCGTTCATGCGTTCGACATGGACCGTTTCAACATTCATTACATGCAGCCAGCTAAATAACAGCAAATGAACTAATTATGTAATATCGGTCAGTATTATTGGATATCAAGGCATGCATTAAATTGAAACTCATTCTGTATGGCGGCTAGAATGATAATTCACAGCAACCCTTATTAGAATTTTAAATTTTCAAGTAATAGCCACTCCAATATATGTCTAATAGGGCACACAGAAGACTTATCGTAAAACCGACTATGCATTATTGCTATTGAAATGTTTCGTTTTTCAAATTTATGCACAAAATACGATAATTTTTGTTTTTAGTAAAGGTTTATTCAATGAAATCAATATAGAATAAAAATCAGAAGAGTATTTTAACGAAAGTTGAAATAATTTACTTTCTGTCGAGAGCAACTACTTTTTCGTTTTTTTTTTTTACTTTTCAAACAAAATTACTTCGGGTGATATATCGACTAGTCTCAAAATAAATATTGTCTGTATGTAAACGCAACAATTCCTTAATAGTTGTGAAGTTAATCAGAACCAAACATAGTTTTTTTGGTAATTTTATTTAATTATCTCTTAAAAATTTATGCAAAAAGCTTACAGAGAATTGAGACTTAAAAATTTTAAATTTTCAGATTGCGCGAACAATACTTATCTCATTTATGCTTATGCTAAGAGTAACAGGAGCACAGCACCTCCACTTTGGCTTAGCTCAATAAACATAGACATATGTATAATCTTCATACTTAAAAATAGTGATAGAACTTTAATTTTAAGTACAGCTAAAGTAACTATCAGGATCGCAGGATTGCAGGATTGCCAACTCAGTGGATCGGAAATCCGGGAGGAAAATTAAAAAATAAGTGAAAAACAATTTTTTTTTTTTTAATGATACATATTTCTTTACACAACGAGTTGCTTGTAATGTTTTTTGATTTGCAAGGATAAAGCTATAGAATTCTTTACATGTGTAATTAAAATTTGTGCATACCTGAATTTCTGATTTTACATGTGTTTCATTAAGCCGATTACGATTTTTTTACCACAGTAGATATATAATACCAGTTCTGGCGCACTTAAGAGGAGCAAAAGAAGAGTAAATAAGAGGATCAAGAGCAGCAATAAGGACACGGTGCCTGCATTATCGGCACGCGCATCCCACGCATGACGTAAGTGATGATCTCGAACTGATAAACAGCCCAGTTGAGCTGATAAACAGCCTAGCTGAACTGATAAACAACCCAGTTGAACTAATAAAGAACTTTGTTGAGCTGACAGCATAATTGAGCTTATAAATAGGGTAGTTGAACTGATAAACAACCACGTTAAGCTAAAAGCCCAGTTGAGCTGTTTATTAGTTCAAAGATTATCGCTTACGTCATGAGCGGGCCGATAATCGAAGGCACCATGTCTTTATTGCTCCTCTTATTTGGACCCCTTTTGCACCTCTTAAGAGCGCCAGAACTGGCATTATATAGGTACTGACCACAGTTCGTTTACTACGCTGAAAACACGATCAGCGGCAACATTTGCAGATATGGATCGGTAGAGCGAATGTAACAAGTTTTTTATTTCTTTGCCCGATTTTTCCTTTCATTTTTCAAAAAAATTAACCCAACGCAAGTCTTCCCTCTTTGTTTTACTTGCGACAAGTTCATGCACTTCTCGCAGCAAACAGTAATCGTCGTATAATTTATCCTCATTTATTGGCTCATATAGAGAAGCACTCAGATCTTTTATTTAATCAATTGTACAAATCTAGTGCAATTTACGATTTTTAATCACTAATATTGTATTATTTACAAGCATATAAAAGCGAACATAAAATACAAATAAAAATATAAAAATTTCGCGAATTCAATTTTCGTTAAATTTCTGGGAGATATTAACTGCATTCCGGGAGCCGGGAGATTTTTCAAGTGAACTGTATTTTTCCGGGAGAGTTGGCAACCCTACCTGTGTGCCTCGTCTGTCTGACTTATTCGTTGAAGGTGATCTTATTGGACAGGGACACAACATTTATCAAGCCCCCAATTTCTTCAAAAGTAAAGCAGGAGCATATGACTATCCTCCGCGAAGATAGACTTGATAGATTTAAGAGATTTTGCCTTTATCTGTATGAAGGTAGATTATCAAACTTGTAAGGATTATACGGATCTCTCAACGCAAAAAGCAAGAATTGCTTCTGCACCGATTCGAGCTTATCGCTATGGACATCAAAGGTAGGGTACCAGACAATACATGCATATTCGAACAATGGCCGAACTAGAGCTATGTATAAAGACTTTGTGACCCATAGGTTTTTGAATTCCTTCGCACGTCTTTTGATGAATCCAAGCTGCGTGTTAGCCTTGCCTAAGACGTTGTCATAGTGTAAATTAAAACGCAGCTTTTTATCCAAAGTAACCCCGAGGTCGATGACATTGTCAACATTATTGGTTGCAACATTATTGAGGCGGTAATCAAAATTTATGTTTCTGGTTTTGCGGTAAAATCTAATGACTTGAATTTTACTGACATTAAAGTCGAGATTATTTTGTTTGCACCACTTCTCAAGAGAAAGCAGTTTCGCTTGAAGGAAAACTGAGTCGGATTTCGATTTAATTGTGTGGTACGTTTTCAGATCATCTGTATAGAGAAAGTGAGGGATGTCTGATAAAACTTTTAAAAGCTCCGATATGAAAATATTGAATAATATTATTGGTATTTTTGGATTCGTACTACAAATGTTTTTGAAGTTTAGTGACACTGAATTCTTATCTCTTTATAAACCACTCTTTCTGTCCTTTCTCTTTAAAACAAACTACAAAAATATCCTCTCTCATTTTATAAAAATATTTTTGTACACAAGTGTTTTTTACTAATGTTCGAAGAACATTAGTATTAAAATCTATTCGGCCAAAAATTCATATTTCCATATATGTATATATATATATATATATATATATATATATATATATATATATATATATATATATATATATATATATATATATATATATATATATATATATTTATATATATATATATATATATATATATATATATATATACATATATATATATATATATATATATATATATATATATATATATATATAAATATATAAATATATATATATATATATATATATATATACATATATATATATATCATCAAAAATTTTCAGTGAGTTAATCTCGGGAACGCGCCATCTGATTGAGCTGAAACTTTTGGGATACATTGGTGTATATGCAGAATATGTCCAGGTCTCACCAAAGGTCAATTATTGTTAACCCTTTGGCGCTGGCGGCCATTTTAGTGATATTTTGAATATACCTATTATTCCGTACACAAATAATTTCTGCAAAAATAAAGCTGACAAAATACATTTTGAAATTATTTTTAATGGGAATCGAATAATGTTTTGGAATTTTTTAACTCCATGTGTGCGCTAGGTGCCTAAAAAGAGAACGGGAAAATTTGAAAATTTTTAAATTGCGATAACTTTTGACAAAGCTATTCAATCATTACGAAATTTTCAGAATATATTGATATTATTTAGTTGTCGATCTGTGTAGCTTTTAATGAGCGTGTTCGCAACCCTGAAGCTAGGGCAGGCACTGAAGTTGAAAACCTCCATATCATCGTCTCTCATGAAAAAATACCGTTTCTTAAAAAAAAGCCACTCAAAAGTAAATCCTATGCTTTGGTTACATAGCCAAAGTAAAAAAATTGATATGGAACAACGGACACGCCTGGTAACCCTTGCCCAATTTACCTATATTTTTAGCATCAAAAACTTCTGTTCACGGAAACTTACGATCCGATGAGCATAATTAATTTAAATTTACAGAATGTATTGGTCTTAAATAAGACCAGGTCTGATAGAAGTCATTTTGAAATGCGGGCGATTCTGTGCCAGTTGTGCCATCTTGAAAAATCACTAAAAAATATAACTGCTTTCAGCCCTATCAATTCTGATTCAATCGTTCGATTTTGACGAAATTCACACAGTAGCTGAACCTTACTTTAAACCGCGTTTGGTAGAAATTTGGTCGGAAAATTTGGTTGGAGCTGCCAGCTATGATTATGAATAAAATTTGCAACGATAATTGCATTCACTGGACTTTCTGCTCATTCTTAGTATGTAACCTATGATTTTATTTTCAAAACATTTTTCGTGTAGAGACGGATAGAGTTTGGACTGACTGAGCTCACACGCGGCTGTTTCGTGAATTATGTCAGGACGGTGTAGCGGAATATACGGATTTACTTTATTATACAGAAGTAAGGTGGCTCTCTCGCGGAAATGTTCTAAATCGAGTGTGAGCTCTTAAAACTGAACTCGAAACTTTTATATTTGATCAAAAGAATATTCTCGCAGATAAGTTTAAAAATCCCTCGTGGGTTGCATATCTCGCATATTTAGCTGACAATTTTGAGAATATAAATATATTGAACAAAGACTTGCAAGGAAAAAAAATGAATATCATTTCAGCCAGAGAAATACTATCAGCGTTTGGATTAAAGCTTCAATATTGGAGATATCAAGCAGAACAGAACAAGATAGCTTCCTTTTCAAAGTTAGCTTTTTTTTGGAAGACTGTTTAAATATATAACTTTTGATGACATCAAGGAGACAGTTATAAAACATCTTACCAAACTCAGAGAGCGGTTTTCTGACTACTTTCCAGACCTTGATGTACATACTGTGAATTTGGTTGTACATCCTTTTAAATATGAAATTACTAACATACCAGAAGAACCTCCAGATTTGGCAGACGCAATTCTTCAACTTCGATCCAATTTTGAAGCACGTATTCAATTTGAGACCAAAGCAAATCTGACGTCTTTTTGGTTGTCAAATGCTGCAAAGTCGTTCAAAATTGCACACGAGGAGGCGGTAAAAAAGTTGCTGCCATTTGCAACAGCCTACCTTTGTGAACAAGGCTTTTCCAACAGAAATCGCTTAAACGCCGAAGACTGTATTCAAATTGCTCTTACATCTAAAAGTCCCAATTTTGAAGTAATCATATCAAACATGAAGCAACATCAGTTTTCCGAAACCTAGGGGGAAGTTTTCAATTAATTTTTGTTTGTTTCAATTTACTTTTATTTTGTTTGTCTATTACATACTTACTATTTTCATGTAACTTTTTTATAAATATGTAAATGTAAATTAATTCAATAAATAATGTTTATTTAAAATTTACATTGATTCCTTTCTTTTCAGAAAGGGGGGAGGGATAATATCGACTTACGCAAAATATTTTGGGGTAATGTTTAAAAAAGTTCCCCAACCGCTGGTTTAACATAACGTGAAGCAGCTATGGCGCTAGCACATGATTCAGCACAGCATCAGATAATTTCGTAAATATGGCACCAACAAATGCTTCTATTTTGTATTCATAAGCAAAGCATTTACAATAAAATAAGCAACCGATATTTAAATGTTCCGAGTTTTGGAAATTTTTCGGATGGCAACCCCAGACATAGTTTAATCGCTGTAACTTTCGATGATATCCTTGGATGAAAACGAAATTCAAAGGATGGTAGATTTATTGCTGCTGTGTTGGACAAATGCTGCCTACACTGAACATTTTCATCATTTGTGTTATAGGAAATGCTGTCAAAAAATGATATTTGTTCTTTTGAGTAAGAAACGGTTGATATGATACTACAAAGAAGTGTATAATGTCTTCACACATTTTAAAATCCCTCAAAGATAACTTCTTTGAAAATGAGTTTTCTAGCGGTTCTGATGCGCTAGACTTTTTACTGGTCGTCTTGCTTTAAGCTTGGCTTCGTACAAGCGTCTCTTTAGCGTCATTGGAGATATTTCGATATCTTTGCCTTATAACTCTTGATATAACGTATTTAGAGATTTGAAACTATTTTTGGTAGCCATAAGGACAATTCTTCGGTCAGTTCGAGGCGTTGTTTTCATTTAATTACGAAAATGTTGATGCTTATTCCTCGATTGTCCTTGATTTACCTTCAGCGATTTCGATATTCTCATCACAGTTTAATGAGATACTTTCTCGCGAATAGAAAGTGTTCCGATCTTAAACAGAGCAATTTTCATTGGTAGTATCTTTGTACTTTCCCATTTTGGTTTTTTCCAACAAAATTTACCAAAATTCATTGCACTTTTAAAATGTCCAATTGTTTCAGCTATAACCACAATTATTTATTACTCCTGCTTTTTCAAAATATGTATTCAAAGGACTCTTTTCACTCAAATTCCAATAATGATGAATTTTGAGTTTTTTCCGCTGATTTATATAGTAATATGAATCTCACTAAACACGAACATCAAGAAGCACAGGTCAGCAATAGCCCCGAAAAAAGGATAAAGGATTCATGGTGCTGTAACTGCGCTCACTTTATGTTGGCGCCGCTACTAAGGACAAGATATGATAATTTTATTTGGAAAAACCCGTATTTTTATTACGCTACGGGTAAAAATTTCTAAGGAATGGTAAAATGAATGGGTAATTCAATGAACAGGGGCTGTAGTATAGAATCAATAAAAAAGAAATTGGCTGATCAGTTATCAGCTGTAACCTTAACATAGTAAGACGCCGAAAATAAAGCTTTTAACTACGAAACATTATAATTCTATTTTTTAACGTGGTTCACGTCTAAATACGTCATTCGCGCAGCATCTTTGAGGTATTTTTGACAGCAATCATTGGCACTCAAAAGACGAAAATTCGTTATGATGGCAAGTCTTTGCTGATACCAACACCCTAAGTATACGAAATATGTTTCATGTTGAGTTCAATTTATAATCAGAATTTCGTTTCTATCCGATAACTGCGTTAGATGTTACAAGGGTATAAAGGAAAAACGGATTATATATAGAAACATTTGCCACATATTTTCACTACACAACCATTTTTATTTTAAAATTAAATGGTGTTGTCTTTAAAGAAAAAAAAACTCTAGCGCACCTGAACCGCTAGAAGCACTAATGTTCGCAGAACAGTAGAAGAATCGTGCAGATTTTGAGTGCATATTCTACCACACGAGCTGCTTATTATACCCAAACTGTTTCAAAAGCCAGGTTTTACTTTAGTCTGATAACTCATATGGTGGAAAGGTTTCAGATATTACCAGTGGCATGAATTTCAAAGTTTGTGAGAGCAACACTTGTTAATTATATTCGTTATCAGTTGCTTATTTCACAAAATTTTGAAAGCAGCATCTCATATAACATCAATGAAGAAAATGCTCACTACCTGCAACACTGTAACTGAAGTTGGTGTTTGGGGCTGCGATCCGAAAAATTTGCAGAACTTTGGGAATTGAAACATTGGTTATTTATTTTCATTGTAAATATTTTCGGTATGAATACAAACAGTAAGCATATATTGATACAAAAGAAGCACAACCGACTCGTCCTGGCAGCCTTTTGCCAGTATCAAAGCCAAGAATATATCACATCTGCTTCACGTTGTTATATTACATTCGAAGTTATAGGAGTATAAAGAAATTTAGGGTTACCTGCAGCGAGTTTTTTCAAATAATCGAAAACTTAATATTTGCTGTTTATTGTCACCACAATATCATTACCATTTGAAAATTCTACGATGAAACCGCTTAGTAAAGATATTGCAATTAAACACAAAACCAACAATAGCTTTTCAACCAAATTTGGCCTGAATAATGTTTACAGTAGGTTCCATTAATTCTATGAAATTCGTATTGATTTCATGCCTGCACTGGAAGTTATAGGGCAAAAAGTTTTATTTTCCTGAGCGAATTTTCAAAACCAAATACACACAAAAATTATCATAGCTGGCAGCACCAATCGAAGTTTTCAACCAAATTTCCACCACACAGAGTTTAGAGTAAGGTTGAGCTACTGTGTCAATTTCATGAAAATTTGGTGACTTAATCACATTTCATAGGGCAAAAACCAGTTTTTTTTCTTTGTAATTTTTCAAGATGGCACCACTGGCACAGAGTTGCCCACAATTCAAAATTCAAAATTGCTTCTATCAGACCTGGTCCTACTTAAGTCCAATGCATTCTGTTAATTTCAGTTGTATCTGATTATTGGGTCGTGAGTCCCCGTGAACAGAAGTTTTTGATGCTAAAAATATAGGTTAACTGGGAAAGGGTTACCGTTCTTGTCCGACATGAAATTTCCAAAGTTTTACTTTGAACGTTTAGATAAAGCATAAGATTTGTATACAGATTGGTTTTGTTGTAAGAAACGGACATTTTTTAGGACATTCGATGGTTTGAATATTTTCACTTCCAAATTTTTATTTTTTCAAATTTAAGACACCAAAATTATCATAGCTGGTAGCTCCAACCGAATTTTTCAATGAAATTTCTACCAAACGTGGTTTAAAGTAAAGTCCAGCTTTTGTGTGAATTTCGTCAATATCGAACGATTCAATCAGAATTTATAGGGCTAAAAGCAGTTATCTTTTTAGTGATTTTTCAAGATGGCACCACTGGCACAAAATCACCCGCATTTAAAAATCACTTCTACCAGATCTGGTCCTATTTTAGGTCAATACATTCTGCAAATTTCAATTAATTCTGCTCATCGGATCGTGAGTTTCCGTGAACAGAAGTTTTTGATGCTGAAAATATAGGTAAATTGGGCAAGGTTTACCAGGCGTGCCTGTTATACTATATCAAATTTTTTTTTTCCTATGTAAACAAAGCTCAAGATTTACATATGAGTGGCTTTTTTTTGAAGAAGCGGCATTTTTTCAAGAGAGACGATGATTTGGATGTTTTCATTTTCAGTGCCTGCCCTAGCTACAGGGTTGCTAGCACGCTCATTTAAAGCTACACAAATCTATAACTTAATAATAGCAATGTGTCTAGAAAGTTTCGTAATGATTGAATAGCTCTATCAAAAGTTATCGCAATTTAAAAATTTTCAAATTTTCCCGTTCTCTTTTTAGGCACCCAGCGCACACATGGGTGTAAAAAATTCCAAAACATTATACAATTCATATGTAAAACACGTTCAAAATTTATTTTGTCAACTTTATTTTTGCAGTAATTATTTGTGTACGGAATAATAGGTATATTAAAAATATCACTAAAATGACTGCCGGCGCCAAAGGGTTAAAGATTATTAGCTTTTTGAGAGACTTGGCACTATTCTGCATACACACCAATGTATCCTGAAAGTTTCAGTTCAATCGGATGGCGCGTTTCCGAGATCATCTCACTGAAATTTTTTGATGATATATATTTATATATATATACATATATATATATATATATATATATATATATATATATATACATATATATATATATATATATATATATATATATATATATATATATATATATATATATATATATATATATATATATATATATATATATATATATATATATATATATGGAAATATGAATTTTTGGCCGAATTGATTTTAATACTAATAATAAGTAATAAGAAATTTACTGTAGCCGGCATTCCTAAGTTGCCAGCATATTCACCAAACGTATATCAGATTTACTCTTACTGCAAGTCATAAATATAGTTCGTAAACTCTTGTGGTGGTCCAGTCGCGAGTTCTCGCGAACAGTTTCTAGCGATTTCTACTTCTCATGCGTGGCGAGAGATTTTGAAAATGTTTATTTGATATTGTGGAAAAAAGCATAGGACTTTTGTATTATGAGCTTTACTCCTTAAAAACGAAAGTTTGCCAGGAGACGTTGATTTGAAGGATTTTTATTTACTTACTTGGAACTTTGAAGCTGACCTTCACAAAGAATGATGACTAGTATTTCATGCAACCAGGTCGTTTATTCGAGCCTCAATTCGCATTTTTCTAAAAATAAAACAGGGGCCCTACTCTGTAATGCGATTCGAAAAGCAATGCGATTCAAAAGCAAAATGCGATTCGATAGCAAATTGTCACTCTGCAATTCGTTCGCATCTGTGGTGGCGTTGCCAACTAAGTATGTTTCATCAGTTTTGTAAAATAAATGCAACACTTTCATGTATACGTCAAAAAAGTGAAACAACTACATTAAAAAAATTAATTCGGTTGCATTGTGGTTTCATGAAGGAAGTTATAACAAAGAGAGGATTCAGCGGGAAATCCTTAGAGACCATTCGAATATATTGAGTCTCTGTAACAAAAGTTATAGTATGTGAAAAGAAGGTAATGTACGCGCTAAACGTTTTTTGTTCTTGCAGCTTTATTAAAATTTTTCGATTAAATAAGGACGCGTTTACATACGTGCTCAGTAACGTTGAGCGCGAATTAAAAGTGTGGCAAAGATCTTCTGCTATTCCTGCAATAGTCAAACTATCTGCAGGTCTGAAATTCCTGGCCCAAGGCGGCTACCAGCACCAAATTGGACATTATTGTCATGTTGGGCTTGCACAACAAGCATTTTCAAGCTGTTTTTTCGAGGTTTGCTTGGCCATTGAGAAAGTGCTATGTCCTAGACACATCGTGTTCGAAATGATTGAAATAATATTTTGAAATATTATTTAAATATTCATTAATATTATTTAAAATATTTCTGGAATTTTCTTGGTATTTAATCTGATTCTACACTTGTTTTTCCAAAAGATCGTTTTTTCCTGTTCGATGAAGTCTTCTTGGAGTATTCCTTGTGGCAGATAAACTTGGTGGAATGCTTTTAGAAGACAATTCGATAGCTGGGCTGTCTGCCACAGTATTTGTACTCTCCTCACTTACAGTGCGAACTCGAGCAACTCCAAAACATGCTGCTCCACTAATGTATTGGACAGTTTGGCTAAGAGGCATCAAATTAACCACCTCCTTCTCCGTTACTGACAATAGACAATGTGTTTAGAGCCCACCACAAGTTTCTCTGATACTCATTTCATTTTTCCTTAATTTGGCTTTAGTGTGGAACTTGAAGTCTGTCCAAACCTAGTATTTCAAAACATTAATTAAACTTAATGCACAGTTAACGTGATGTACGACTTACTTTTTTCCATCCATTCACATCGCGGGAAATAGTTCCTGCTGCGTTTAATTCTACCGTGAGCCTGGACCACAAGTTTGCAGCAGTTGTCTTGGGAAATGCGAAATTCGAAGTGCCAAATGTTCGATTGCAAATCGTTTCAAATACGAATCGCATTACAGAGTAGGGCCCCAGTTTTGCTGAGTAAACTGGCAATTTATTGAATACTAACCACGCTTGTAATTTATTTTTTTATAAACAGAGGCTTCCTCGCTTCAAATGTTAAATAGTGTTGTAGTGCAAATGCGTGGTTTCTGACATACATATAATTTACTTTCTTAGTTTTATTAATGTTTTCTTTCATATAACATTGAATAGAGGATTTAATTGAAAGATACATGTAACTGTATGAGAGGTAAATAAATATTAAAGTAAACAATGCAAACTATTCAAATATTCCATTCACATATTATGAAGATCTTTCATTTATCCCATTCTCATCGCTTAGTAGACTCAAATTAACATCCATACACATAAATAAATTTGCCTCAAAGTCAATTTCTCTCTGGCGACTTTTCCCAGAAAACCCGCAAAACCATTATTTGAATTTCTGTAATGAAAAATTCATTAGCTAGCAACACCAACAGTGCAAGTACCAGATGCTTTACGTATGTACACTGTGTCACCATGATAGTGTTTAGTTCTTATGCATGTTGTATGTATGACTCTTGCCCTTTGCGACACTCACAGGATACTTTGTACGTCGAGGATCATCTTCCGTCACGGTGGATGCCTCTTAAACACGGAACTATATGCATTCGTTTGTTTTAGAACGAGGTGACAACAACTTATCTCCTTAAGTAAGTTTCAGGACACCATTTCGAAAACGAGAATGTCGACAGCAGTTGAGTTTTGTGCTGTTGGAGGATGAATAAGAAAAAATGGGCACAACAGGTATGGAATTATCAAACATTTTGAGATTAAAGTTGCAAGATTATTTTGTGAAGAACTGGTAGAAGGGTTCGAAAGCCTAAGGACATAAAACACCAAACTGTTGAGGAATTTTATTATCTTAATCTTGTCTTATAAAGCTGTTCACTAAACTTTGAAGTAAATTTTCTCGCTATATTTCATTCGACTCATAACCTTAGTCAGTGCCTAATCCCACGCCTCGATTCAATGATAAACGAGCTACTTTAACTTGTTTCATCGTTCACTTGTGTAATACGACGACAGTTCGACTAGCTTCAACTCCTTCGCCAGACAGCCTGATATTGGACTCATATTTCATTGCTTTGATCCCTTAAGTGAATAGTTCGGATAGAAAGCATCGGTTTTTTCGTGCTTCATGTCGTTTGGTATTTACTCTTTTATTAGGCTATTTATCATGTGAGTTTCGTTTGCCGACAAAAGGCTTTTACCATAAAAGAATCACCCACCTAGTGAACTAGAAGGAGGCCATAAATTATTCTTGATGTAGAAGTCAATTACTGAGTATATAGTTGTTAGATTTAAAGGTTTTATGTAACAGGATTTGAAAAACGATATGTCGCGATGAAATAGAAATAATTAGAAATAAGTGTATTGTCTTATTTAGTATTAATTTTATGGGCTTGAATCATGTTTTGAGTGGAGATAACTTCGGTAAAGTTTGGGAACTGTTATTAAATCCTAATTATAACATGTTGATGCAAAACTAGTTTGTGTTAACACTAGTTTCGGACTTATATCACTGATATTAGTCAGCCCAAGCTAATATCATTCTGACTGGTATCCTCTTCTTTCGCTATTCTTATAGAATAGTTTCAACTAGCGTTTCTTTAAAGGGCCTGCAGATGCCATCGATATTAAAAATCTCATAGACTTAGTAAGAGCTGAGTGGAATTTTTCAACTTACCCGTTGACGACGCTTTTATGACGCTGAGGTGCTATAAATGTTTATATGTTTTGCCCCCTAGAGTAAACGGCCAAAAAATCTGCTTATCAGATCCGCGGATGACCTACCACTACAGAATATTTGAGGTTTGGCTCACTTAAAGAAACGACCATTCACTAGCCTGATAAGTTCCAAGTCGGGATCCGCCTAAGCACTGGTTCGGCCCGGTCATGCTGACTCAATACGGAGTTCAAGAAATATCACAGCTTATGGGTCAGTAAGCCAACCCTCCTCCCGCTTTATGCGCAGCACTTTCTTAACGTATGTTGAGACTGCGCGCCAGTTCTCCTCGTTTTGCAGCATTGCATCCACGATCGTCTCAGGCGTTACCAGGCCAATCGTCGACTCAATAGAGCACCTCAAACTTGCGAAGCGGCTGCACGTAAAGAAAGTGTGCTGAGCATCATCGAGTTTAGTCACAAAGTACCGTTAGTACGGTGTGTTCAAGTACTTCTTGAAGCAACCGTGCCCAGTCAAGAATTGACAAAGGTTAAAGTTTACCTCTCCGTGGCTCCGGTTAAGCCAAGGCTCAATAAGACCAATTAGCTTAGCCATCCATCGTCCTTTATCACTTTCACTCCAATGTTGTTGCTAAAGTTGCAGGGTAGGCGTAAGCGCGTGCATCACAGCTTCAGTTCTGTCCAGCTCTGAGCGAAAAAGGTACCCTTCCTTGCGTTCGCGTGCAAGCAGATCAGTCGGGATTACTCCCAATACAACCATCATAGCCTCTTCTGAAACCGTGCGGTAGCCACAGGTGACTCACAGGGCACCCCTGCGCTGGACACTGTCAATGCGCTTCCGGAACTTCTTAGTTCGAAGTGCATCTGCCCAAAATTTCGGCTCCATATAGCAAGATGGAAATGGTCGTCACCATCAGCAGCCTCTGTCTCGTCTCACTGTTTCCACCAACGTTGGCTATTAACGTATTCAGCGAAGTGACGAGTACTAGAACCCAGCCACATGACTTGCGGATATGATCCAAATGCGTCAGCTTGGTGGCCAGGGTCACTCCCAAATACCTGACCAAATTAATGGTCTGAGCCCTGACGGAGCCAACTATCATGGGTATGACAGTTGGTCATCGACCGATCCACACTCCTCAAAATTTGGTTAAGTCTATGCTGAGCGAAATCAACAGATCTGGAAATGATTACAGCTGCGACGTCATCTGCGTAGCCTACTAGAAACACATACGCAGGCATTTTCTGGCGCAGCAGATCATCGTACAAGATATTCCAGAAGTCAGGTCCTTAGATTGACCCCTGGGCTGCACCTGAGATGACAGTCCTCCTACTGACTCAGTCCTCACTGTCGTAGAGTAGCCACCGATCCCTGAAGTATTTCGGCATCATGGCCAGCAAGAAGCCAGCGATACGGAATTTGCACTCAAGGGCCCGGATGATGTCCGTCCACCTCGCTGAGTTGAAGGTGTTTTGCACGTCAAGCGTGACCACCAGGACGACCGGTCTGGCTTCATGATATACATCTTTTGCTCTTGCTGCAGCTCCAACAGCCTCTGAAATGGCATCGATTGTTGAATGCCTTTTCCGGAAGTTGTGCTGCCTGCAAGAGCCGCAACTTGACTAACCCTTTAAGAAGCTTTTCCGCAGTGTCCAGCATGCACTTTAACATTAATCCAAAAATATCGTTTTTAATAATTTATAAAAAAATTCCATTTTTTGGACGACTTTAAGTGCCTCGACCGGCACTCCATCAGGCCCCGTGGCCATACGGTTCTTCAACTTAGACACTGCACAGCTCAATTCCTCGTCCGTATAATGAGAATCATCTGCCTGGTTAACGAATATGGGACCATCAATTCTTGGCGGATGCGCCAGGAACAGCGAACCAACGATACGCTCCATGGATATGGCAACCATGAGAGTGCTAGCTTGCATGCAACCCAGTCAGATGCAATTACATGAGTAAACGCAACAAGGTTCTTAAAGATACAGTGGCCTTTAACAAAGTCATGTTGTTACGCTGCAAAGATAAAGCTGAAGGCATAATAGGTACAATTGAAAACAAAATTTTTTCATTTTTCTTTCCGAAAATTTTGAAAGACAAAGAAGAATGGAGATAGGGCGATACTTACAAGCAAGACTACATTCACCTGATCTGAAAATTGGAATAATGTTTGAGACCTTCCAGGAGGACGGAAATCTACCAGCACAGACACTGACATTGAATCAGATGGACAAAAGTGAAGACGCGAAATTGGAAATACCATCCGGACCAGGTGAACAATCGAAATCAAGTAAGGACAAAAGCAATCCAACCCCATTAGAGTTAGTCACAACAGAGGAGCGACAAGAAATCAAAAGAAAAGCAGTCAGAAAAGTTAGACCCCGACAAAGTCTAAGGGCACGAAAACCAGTTTTTCTTGAATATTTGGTAAACTATTGATTTTTGTTCCGATTAAATTTGTTACGGAAAAAAAAATCTGCACATCTGCGAAACATAATAAACGGGGAGTTTTGCAGACATGTGGACGATCAGGTGATCAGGCGAACATACCCATGAGAATTATATAAATGTTTGGAAAATATACGATGAATATACCTTCACGATGAAGCCGAGAACGCAGCTTGATTATAAATCCAAGTGAAATGGGGCACGTACTATTTACAAGAAAGTACAAAAGTCCAAAAAGCCTCAAAAATTCTAAATTGAATGAAGTCTGCATTGAACTAAACCAAAGTGTTAAGTGTTTTTATCATTTTCAAAAAAATCAACAACAATAAAAACAAACTCGTCAGGCAAAAGTCTGGCAACAATTCAAATTCACCTTCTAATGTAGAGCGGGGGCGGGGCTAAGATAGCTGCGCCGTCGGCTGCAGCTAAGGCCTCAGGAAGTGGAGACATGTTGAATAAGCCAGTTCTGCGGACTGATGTTAAGGCTGCAGGGGTTCGTGGGCACATGGCGATTGAGTCAGCTCCACTGACTACTGGCACAGCGGCTAAGCAAGGCTCTGGAGACATGAAGAGTGGGCCAGCTCCAGTGCCTGGCACAGCGGCTAAGCAAGGTAGTGGAGACACGACGAGTGGGTCAGCTCCAGTGCCTTCAAAATCTTCCTCAAGCCCTGTTTCAGGCGGTTCCGGGGCTGAGGTCACCAAGCCTGGCCCTGCGAATGCCAAGAAGGCCGTTTGTGGCCAGTGTGATGGGAAGGTTTCGGTGAATGAGCCAGCCAGTGTCTCAAAATTACTACCGAACGAAAATGCAGGAGAAGAAGCAATTGAGGTTTCGGTGAGCTCTTCCATTGCAAAAGAGCGCTAGTATTGTATTGTTGCATAACTTTGTGAGCCAAGCAGCAGTGAAAAGTGAGCCCATGTGTTATTTTTGGTATGATCAAAAAAATAAAACAGAAAAAATTTTCCAAAACGACTACTTTGTGTAAAATGCTAAATCGGTTAAATTTTTAAATTGGGGTTTTTATCTTTGTCATTAGCAAATATATGTAAGCCCATGGGCACCCACATTTAAGTGTTAACATGGCAATACTGAACTGAAGAGCGGCCAAATAAAATATAATAGCGTGACTGCTAAACAAATTTTTTATATACAGTCTGTCAAGAATGAGTTTACACATAGGAAAAAAATTCAATTTTTCATCTTTCTTATTATAAAATACTACTTTTTGTTTATGTAAATGAATGTTTTTTTCTTAATTATAGTTATTTACATTATTTTCAACCGATATATACAAAAAAAAGTACAACTTTAATGCAAAACAAGGACGAAAAGACCAACGAAAACAATTATTGCAATTCTTGAAGTGTCAAGAAACTCTTTACACAAATTATTATTGTATTTAATATTTACATATTTACAGGATATTTAATATTATTTGGTATATTTAACATTTGGTATGGCCACCTTTGGCATCCACCACACATCGCAACCGATTTTTCATTGGATGAACCAACTTTTGCAGGTCATACGTGGTTGGTATTTTTTGCCCTTCTTCAAGAATCGCAATTTTTAAGGCAGTTCGGTTTTTGGGTTGCCTTTTAGCGATTTGTTGTTTTAAGTAAGCCCATAAATTCTCGATGGGATTTAAGTCCGGACTCTTGGCTGGCGTATCCATCACTTTTCCGCAGTTGTATAAGGGCCACATTCGCACCATGTTCGCCTTATGTTTGGGATCGTTGTCCTGGTAAAGCTCAAAATTTGGTTTGCTGTTATGCCTAAACCCGAATTTCTGCGCACTGCTTGCCAAATATGTTTTAAGGATATGCAAATATGGTTGGGCGTCCATGGTTGACTCGATGAATGCCAAGTCTCCTACTCCTCTGCTTGAGAAGCACCCCAAATCATAACGGACAACTTACCAAATTTTACAGCCGGAATGATATTTCGATTTTCCAACGATGTTAAAGGCTTGCGCCACACTCTAGCCGGTCCATCATTATCGTACAACATCATTTTCGTCTCATCGCAGAATATGACGTCGTCCCAGAAGTCAACGGGTTGAAAAAGGTGCATCATAGCGAAAGAAAAACGCTTTTCGATGTTTAGTGCAGAAAACAGTGGTTTCTTTCGTGCAGCTCTTGATGAGAACTTATTTCGTAGGATGACCTGTCGTACTGTTTCATGGGAAACAGCAGCATCACACTCTTTCTTGAGTTCCCTAGTAAGTGTTCTGGTCGAAATCCAGGGGTTTTTATCAAGCTTCCTTATCATAAGGCGCTCTATACGTTTAGATATTTTTGGTTTTGAGCCACCTCCACACTTTGGCTCCAATCTATTCTCATTTTTAGCACGATTTATAACGTTATAGACTGCAATTCGTGCTACACAAAACATTTCCGACAGTTCCTTTGCACTTTTACCTAATTGGTGATTATAGTATATCATCTGAATTAACTCAAAGGATAATCTTTTGCCTGGCATTTTAAAACAAAATATCTCACTTATTTATGCGTATTAGCCAAAAATTAATCACACACTAATGATCAAATTTATACAGCTTTACAATACATACCAAAAATTATGGTGAATTTACCGTATCGTTGCAGTAATGCAAAAAATAAACTTTTGTGTAAAGAGTTTCTTGACACTTCAAGAATTGTAATAATTGTTTTCGTTGTTCTTTTCGTTCTTTTTTTGCATTGAAGTTGTACTTTTTTTTGTATATATCGGTTGAAAATAATGTAAATAACTATAATTAAGAAAAAAACATTCATTTACATAAACAAAAAGTAGTATTTTATAATTAGAAAGATGAAAAATTGAATTTTTTCCCTATGTGTAAATTCATTCTTGACAGACTGTATATAGATACAAGTTGAATTATTTTGTAAGGAATAGAACATATATGATTAAAAAACAAACGAAACGTTCACTCTAAAAAATTTCAGAAAAAAATTCGAAATTGGCACGATATTTCTTTCGTCTAAGCTTTATTATATAATCGCATAATTGCTTTCCAGCATTCAGTGGAACTTTCTTAAATTAAACATCGCTTGGCCTTCTGAAGTAACTTTTTGCTCCTAGCTATAAATCAAAGAAAACGTCACTACATTCCACGCCAATTCGAATTTTCTAGCAGCAGAAATTATGAAACGTTTTCCGGTCGAGTTGATAGGAAAATAGGTACAATAACATATAAGAAATAAGCATTTACCTAATGCACTTGACGTTCGTGAAAAATTGCAAATTGAAAAGTCCCGACAACGCAAAGCACGTCTTTCGTTTCCGACAAACATCGAAAATATTATTTCAATCTTGATAGCAGGACATTACTTTCAAACGGGCCACAGGAGAACCCGGCGTAGGTATTAGAAAGATGACAAATCGTAATAGAATGTGCTCGAAACGAGCGTTACTCTTGTTTGTCGTTTCTTTTGAAAATAGTTCGTAAGTGATTTCTAAAGTTTCGATTTTTTCAATCCAAATCAAATGGATCGGATGCTGTAAAGCATTGCTTACACACCGTTCTGAACCTCAATTTCACAGCTTCAGTAGCAAGACGTACACGTGTTTGGTATGATCGACTACACCTATTGCGAGTACATTATCGTTGATTCGTGGCAATTTTAGATCCATTTTTTAGTTTTCTTGTCCAAAACGACCCAAATATTATATGTGATTTGGCAGAAACATGTTACATGTATCGATTTATTTCAGCCACTCATAGAAACTACCAAGCTCGGACAAGTAACGCCTCTTTGCGTTCCCTTCACACGCAATCCAAATGCAATCAATACATTTTCAATTAGCACGAAAGTGCAATGCGGTTGCATATACATATGTAGCTACTTTGAAACCGCAACAATGTGTTCGATTGATGTTATTACAAACGTGCCAGATAATTAGCTGGATAAGTAGGTGCTTAACGGATAACGCTCTGGAAATACACCCCACAACGACACCATATATTTAACATACTCTAATGGATACATTATTAGGTGAAAATTCAATGGGGTAGACGAGGCAATAACTGTTGCAATTACATGCAAACCGAACCACCTTTCCCATTTGTCGGAAACAACATGTACTGCATATACAAGACCAGGTTATAGTTATTTTAATTATCGCATTCATACATTATTTAACCTACAATTTTATGCAATATTGTTTCAATTAGTAACACAGCAAGTAATTGAATGCAACATGGGCGCAACAATACGCACAATACATGGTACCAACGTTGAGCTGGCAATCATCGAAATGTTCACTTCAGTGGGAAATATGCACGGTTGCATGTTGAACGAGTATATGCGAGTTATATCTCTGATGCGAGTGCACTTGAGCCGAGCGCTTTTATCATTCGAGTGAATTCGGAATGAACGCAAATATCCGTCGTCATTTAGCAGCAATAACCGTCTTCTTTTGCAACAATATCCGATTTTTATGTAAAATGCAAAACCTCCAATCGGGCATAATTTCCGTACCGTTTCATGTACAAGTAAAGCCTTTTTGATCATCTCTCATACTTTTGTAGCAACTGAGGCATAGCGATTACAGTCAACAAGTCTCTTAAACAGACATTTGTATGGAAAATGACCGTTCAAAAGGAACAATTGTATGTGTGAATGAAATTGAATTAAAATTACGAAATCTGATGATAAAAATTCAATGGAAAGTTTTTTCAAGCAATGGAAAATGAATAGGGAATCAAATTAAAGTTGAATATTATAGAGCATTTATTTACGAGTAATAATAAGCACTTACAATTTTCAATTCTCTCAATAACGCTACTGCGATTTTAAAAAGTTGCAAATGTAATAAATTTTACTTGCATTGTGCCACCGACAATGGCAGAACAATAATATAAATAAAATGTTTTTGAAGAGTGAAGCGATAAAATTACAACAATTATACTATTTTTTTTTATGAATTTGAGTTTGCATGCCACGTTGGGATGTAACTAGATCGCCTTCTCGCGGTGCATCCTGGGTAACGCTAAATGATTTAGACTCTCTTTACGAACGCTTTCGTCCTCGGACCTCAATCGATTTACAAAACGTTTGTTGCACATGGGCTGGTGGTCGTAGCATTCCGGACCTAGTCGTCTTCAGGTGCTGTAGCGACGGAGTGAAATCCGCTTCGTGAACAACTCCGGGTTAAAACGATCATCTCCGTCCCGTTAAAACCCTGGTAGGCCTTAGAGTACGTTCTCAGTCTCGTCGCCATTAAGTTGGTGGTGTAGGTTCAGTTGAGGTGGACTCCTGATTAACACCGATCCGGCTCTGATTACTTGTCCCCATAAGGGCTTGTGGCAACCCTCGCATGGCCTCCCTGCTTGCACTAGATTACCATGGGATCATTAAGGTGACTACACATTCGGATTTGAGATAGCGATTCTGAGTGGGGACCCATTTTGCATGAAGAAAATCAACAACAATAAAAACAAACTCGTCAGGCAAAAGTCTGGCAACAATTCAAATTCACCCTCTAATGTAGAGCGGGGGCGGGGCTAAGATAGCTGCGCCGTCGGCTGCAGCCAAAGCCTCAGGAAGTGGAGACATGGTGAATAAGCCAGCTCTGCGGACTGATGTTAAGGCAGCAGGGGTTCGTGGGAACATGGCGATTGAGTCAGCTCCACGGACTACTGGCACAGTGGCTAAGCAAGGTTCTGGAGACATGAAGAGTGGGCCAGCTCCAGTGCCTGGCACAGCGGCTAAGCAAGGTAGTGGAGACACCACGAGTGGGTCAGCTCCAGTGGCTTCAAAATCTTCCTCAACCCCTGTTTCAGTCGGTTCCGGGGCTGAGGTCACCAAGCCTGGCCCTGCAAATGACAAGAAGGCCGTTTGTGGCCAGTGTGATGGGAAGGTTTCGGTGAATGAGCCAGCCCGACCATCAACAAGCGCTACCTCCGGTGCCGCTTCCTCCTCTTCAGGCACGCAAAGCTCCTCCGCCAAAAAATCTCGGGCTTATGGAACTAGAAGGGAAGCCTTCAAAGTTCTGAGGAAGTTTGAAAATGTCCCCCCTGACCTATGTCCGACAAGGACAAAAAGTCCCTTCAGTGGGCAAAATCATTCATTGGGGAGCACCCTAATCCACTCCTTCTACACCCTGGAGCTTCAGCTCAGAAACGACAAAGGTCGGCTGAGCAGATGAATCAGGACAGGCAAGACAGCAAAAAGCAGAAAATAGTGATGGCTTCTACAGGGATATCTCGGCTATTTAGCGAAATGGCCAAAGAGTGCCTAGTTTGGGCCGTGATTGATGCCAACAAGGGAGATGGAACCATCTCCCCCGAAAACTGGCTTAAGATAAGGCAGGCTTTATTTGGAGTCTGCTGTAGGCTGCAGAAGGCCAGTGAACCTAGGGTGAACGATGCGAGCTGGCACAAAGGAATCAGGCTAGTTCCGTGTGGAGACCAACGATCAGCCGATTTCTATAAGCAGGCAATATCCGAGCTTGGGGAACTCTGGTCAGGCGCCAAGATTAAGGTGGTGCACAAGGATGAGATTCCCAGCCGGCCTGGATGCAGGACTTTCCACTCGGATCCAGTGGAAGTCCTGGAAATAGTGCGGCTTTTCAACCAGGATCTTCCAACGGAAAATTGGAGGGTTGCGAAAATAGCCGGTAGCCGGTAGACAATCGGCGGGAGGCCCTCTTCATCATAAATGAAAAGGCATTCCCGGTCTTAGATGCCCGAAAAGGCATTATCAGGTATGTGGTCGAAAAACAAACCCTATGGATCTACCAAAACGACAGGCCAAAGTGCTCTGCTGCAGGAGATCCAACACCTGAGGAACCTCACCCTAAACAGGTGACTCACATGACGGGGGACCCACCTAAAATGGGGTTGGACACATGTTCGAGGGTGACATCTGAGGATGAACCGTATGTGGAATCCCTCTGCGCAGACGGGGTTAGTGGTGGGACTACCTCCGAGTTGAGTGGCTGCCTGGACCTCATGACTCTGGAAGCAAAGGAAGAGGCTGGGCAGACATCTATGTCAGTGGGCGAGGATCTATATCTAACCATCGTTGAAAATAAATGATGGTGAGGGTATTGCAGATCAACCTTCGTCATTCCAAAATAGCATCAGCTGCCCTGCTCCTCCGACTGTCTAGGACAGAGGAAGAGCTGATTCTAATCCAATAACCATGGGTTGCCAAAAACCGGGTTTGCGGGCTACGCATCGATGGATACAGACTAGTGGTACCCGACGGTTTACATGAGCCACGTGTCTGCATTCTTGTCAACTCTTGTCTACACAATTTCAGTGACAGGGACAAAATGGCTGTTACAGTGGAGATCCAGAGATCATACTGGTTTGTTTCTTGCTACATGGCACACGATCATGGCGACAGCCCACCTTGCGACATTGTCAAGGTTGTTGTGGCTGAAACCACACAAATTGGTGTGCCTCTTATTCTAGGGGCTGAATCCAACGCTCATAATGAAGTATGGGGTAGCTCCAACACTAATGGCCGAGGTGAGAAATTTTTTGACTTCATCTTGGCCCACGACCTTTTCATCGCCCAAACTGGTAGCGAACCAACCTTCCTTACCTCAAACCGCAGGGAGGTTCTTGATGTTATTTTGATTAGTGGGTGGCACTCGTATCTTCTCTGTGACTGAAGGGTTCTACAAGAGTGCTCATTCTCTGATCATAGGTACATATCGTATAACGTGGCTGGCCGCAGCTCTGCTGTGCAGGCAGCCTTTATCAACAGAAAGAGGACAAACTGGAAACTTTCTAATTCTCTGGTACGATCCTCACTGGAAACTGCTCCTAGGAGCATTGACTGCTACAATGAATTGGATCGGGCGGTTGACACCCTTACTAATTCTCTCGATTCCGCGTGTAGGGAAGCATGTAAGGTACCCTCAGCCAGTGGCAATCCTAAGCCTCCCTGGTGAAGTATGGAAATAAGCATCCTGCGGAGAGAATGTAGGAGGGAGTTTAATAGCTCGAAAATATCTAAGGACTGGTCGTTGTATAAAACGAAGCTGAAGGCTTCTAAGTATGCCATACGCAAGGCAAAGAGGTCCTCAGGGAGATCTTTTTGTGGAAATGTAGAGAGCCTCAGCGAAGCAAATCGCCTCCGCAAGGTCTTAAGCACAACACCAAAGGCTATGGGATGCATCATGAACCCCGAGGGCATTTGGAATAGTTCGAGCGCAGATAGTCTAAACGTTCTTATGGACGCACATTTTCCAGCCAATTATTGCCCTATAGGGACAGTGCATCAAACGGAACTAACTTACGGTATAACGTCGTCGTTCAAAATATCAAACTCTCAGCTGAGGTGGGCTATTAGCTCCTTTGAGCCATTTAAATTCTCAGGCCCGGATGGCGTACTTGCGGCTGACATTCAGCAGTCCATGAAAGTATCGCTACCATGGCTCAGGGAGATTTATAACGCTTGCCTATGCTTCTCGTATGTTCCCACCAGTTGGCGGGAAACTAAAGTTGTGTTTATTCCGAAAGAAGGAAAAGTTTCTCATGTTAAGCCGAAGTACTACCGTCCATTAAGTCATAGCCCAGTCTTGCTTAAGATTTTGGAAAGGATCTTTGATTACCATATTAAAAGATCAATCGATCGTATGTTGATCTCGCAGTCACAACACGCGTATACCAAAGGTTAGTCTGTTGAGACTGCTCTTCACATCCTTATTGAGCAAGTTGAGAAATTTCTCTCTCTTAAGGAATATACGCTTGCCGTCTTCTTGGACATCGAGAGGGCCTTCAACAACGTAAATTCTGGCTTAATTGTTGAGGCTCTCTCTGTGCTGCATGTGGACGAGCGGCTAATTGCTTTCATTGTACAGCTTCTCAAAAGTAGAGTGGCTATCTCTTCTCTGGGGAATGCCAGCGTAAGACGAGGAGTCAGTACGGGAACACCTCACGGTGGAGTCCTCTCTCCCCTGCTGTGGAACATCACGGTGAATACTCTTCTAATGAGGCTGGATATTTCCGGCTGCAAAGTGACTGCTTATGCAGACGACATTGCTGTAGCAGCGTCGGGAAAGTATTCATCCATGCTATTGGAGACGATAAATCACTCTCTTGACATACTTTCACGTTGAAGTCGTGAGTGCGGCTCGAATGTGAATCCTAATAAAACGGAACTAGTGCTGTTTACAAGGAGGTGCAAAGTTCCTTCTTTTGAGTTACCCAAATTGAATGGGGTCTCCATTAACTTGAGCCAGAGGGTCCTGTATTTAGGGCTGATTCTTGACTCGAAGCTACTATGGACCTACAATGTAGCAGAAAGAGCTCGGAAGGCTTTTAATGCACTTTACTGCTGTAAAAGAGCCATAGGAGCGAATTGGGGACTACAACCTCGTACTGTTGCTTAGCTTTACACTGCTGTGGTTGATCCAATTTTATTGTTTGGGATGGCGTTCTGGTGGCAGGGTGCTATTAAGACTACTTGCAAACAGCAGCTTGGAAAAGTACAGAGAATGGCTGCACTACTTGTTACTGGTGCGCTTCTCTCCACCCCTACTAAGGCACTCTTCGTGTTACTTCACTAGCTGCCAACCAATCTACTTATTTAACAGTAAGCTAATCTTGCTGCTGTGAGACTAAATTGTATCTCAGCATGGAATAGGACAGAATTCAGCCATGCGAGGATTTTGGTCGAGGGAGCTACCTCTCCAGCGGGTGATGGCTACATTTCTCCGCAGTGCCTACTAGATTTGGAGTTCACAGCTCGCATTCCTGGTAGGGATGAATGGCGTGATGGTGTCACCCTCGAAAGTGGGCTTATCCATGTGTACACTGACGGCTCAAAGCTAAACAGTAGAGTCGGAAGTGGTGTATACTCAGATGAGTTGCATCTCAAGCTGTTCTTCCGTCTACCAGACCATTATAGTGTCTTTCAGGCGGTGGTTGCGGCTGTTGTATGTGGTGGAAGCGGTGAAAACTATGTGATTCGGACCTTCATTGTCTGTTTTTCAGTGTTGAAGGACCGGATTCTAATTGTGAGTATACGATAGGGGCTTTTGGTAACATTGAATTGGTCTTTGGTGGTGTGGACGACGTCTTAGTTAAACGGATGCATCATATGCTGACGCAGAAATTGACCTTACGCGCAAGTTTGTGCTGATTATGTTCCCATATTAGCAGTCAGTTAAGTTCTCAATTTAGTATATAGAAATACACAACGTGTATTGACTTTTATTTACGATTGGCATTCGAGAATAGTTTTAAAATGAAACTTCCTTTATTTACTAAGATAAGAAAAGTGAAAAAAATAGTGTTTCAATAATAAAGGACACAACTCTTCATCTTTCATATAAAGTCAAACAAAAAGGAATAATATTGGACAAAAACTTTTCTGAAAGTGAAACTTACTCGAACTTTTAATGCTTCAGGCAGTGTAAAAGAGCTTTTGTCACCACATGGTACCTGAACTCTCATGTAGTTAAATGGATCCAAGCTACAAATTTAAGGCTGATGATAAGACACACCTTTCAAAATTAAATCGCCATAATCCAAAATTGAATATAATCAAGTCGATCAGATCAATTCATTGAAACTCATTTTCCTACGAAAAATTAAGTAAAATTTTCTTGAGAACTAAATACAATCAATGAAGTACTAAAATGAACACAATAATACTAGGTCATCCAGAATCATCATACTTCAAAAGTAGGAAAAGCCCCGAATTAATAAACCATTTCCCATTCAAAAGTATCTTCAACGGCCTTATGAAGTCTCCCATTTGCAAACAATACTTATCTCTTTTACAAATTACTTTCCTACTCTAATCCTCCTCATAAACCAATTTCATATTCTTTCTCGTGAATTTCGAACCACTTCACACTGTCACTGATTTCCTACCTTATTTTCCGGACGACAAATATTTACCTATTTTAGTCTCTCGTAATTATTTCTACTTTCATTTTACGCCGCAACTCATCATCACTGTTGTTTGGTCTATTGTTCATATCATCGTAGTGCCAAATGTGTTTTTTGTTTAGAAATGAAAAGACAATGAATCCGCGTGCCTGTGAAAAGAAATTTAATAAATGAAAATCTCTTTCATTTTCTGGTCTTAGTTTGGTAAAGCACCGTACAATGCAGAATTATGGATGCTATCTTGGACTACAGTCTAAGGACTTACCTGAGCTGGAGAGCTTTTCACCCTATAGCAAAGGACAACAAGTCGTTGTAGCACTGGTTGGCCGGGAGTGAGAAGCGATTTGGGATAGACGAGACTCATATTAAAGTTTGCATTTAAGGTGAGACTCCGTTTCGTTCAGAGTTGTTCTTTTGTTTTTTTGAATTGTTGAAATGCAAGCACTAAGATTCAAATAAGTAAATTGATTATGACATATTCAAAAAAAAGGAACTGGTAAGCAAATGAGGATTGCAAAATGTACAATTAAAGTAAATTTGATTCCACAAATAGCCCTAGTTTACTCATATTTACAGCAAAACGTTTCTCACGAATCACTAACACATCAAATAATCTTTACTAATATGTATATAATTTAGTTTATTAAAAACTCGAATAGATTAGTTCGATACTTTTTGTAAAATTTGTATATATTTACTTATTATAAATAAAGAAATAAAGTGCATCGATTAGTTATTAGAAGCTGTATTTAACACACTGGTCTAAGCTGAGCTAGGTCATAGCATAAGTACCCAACGGGAAAAATAATGCGCCGGCATATATTCGGCAAGTTTTTCGCGTAATGCATGTGTATGAGAAAACTAATCGATACATTCAAAAACTATTCATCTTTTCAACCAAAGAATGTATTTTAATTAATAAGCAACTAACAAGTTTTAAAACTTCTCCTTTTCAACGTTTGTGGAAGAAAAAAAAACAATATTTTTCTTAAATTACTCGAATGTTTCAAAGCTAACTCGATTACATAGAATTTCATTAAAATTGAAAATGCCGATAACTCAAAGTGTTTCAGTGTTGTCAAACTTCTAATTTTAAACATCCTGCCCGGCTGAACTATCGGCATAGCTTCTGTACTGGTCGCTGGCACTGATGCTTGACAGGTTTACCACTAACAACTTTTTGATCGCTTACATATTCGACGGTTGCCACTTGAACGAGACCATCGCACCCCGGATGTCAGATGATTGTTCTGCATAGTAAGGATATCGCCAATTTGTTGGTTCGGTTCAGCTTGCGTCCACTTACTACGTATTTGCAAGGTTGAAAGATACTCATGCTGCCAACGCTTCCAAAAATGCTCGTACATGCGCTGTACACGTTGCCAATATTTCAAACGATTTCCAGGAATGTCAGGTACGCTAGGCTCAATAAATCTTAATAGGACGACCAATTAACAACTCTCCAGGCATCAAAGCTGAGATGCCCTCTGGGTCGTCGTGTAACGCAATAAGTAGACGAGAGTTGAGACAAGCTTCAATTCTTATTAGAAGCGTATTCAACGATTTATATTGCATCGGCTGCTTGCAGATGAGACGCAACAGATATTTTTTTCGCTGAACGAACAGCGTCCTCCCACAGCTCACCATGATGTGGAGCTACGGGGGGAATAAAATGCCAATTAACACCCGCGTCTGAAATATACTACCTCGATTGAGCTGCATTCTACTGACAAAGATCACGTTTCATGATGCGGTCAGCTCCAACAAATTGTGTTCAATTGTCACTAAAAAGATTCGTACAATTGCCTCTTCTACTAACAAACCGGTCAAAAGCATCTAAAAAGGACCTTGTTGTCAAATCTTGAGGAAGCTCAATATGCACGGCTCTAGTGGACATGCATATAAAGATAACTGCATACGTTTTGACGATAGCTGTAGTACGTCTACCACCGAGACGATATTGAATGGTCCACAATAATCGAGGCCTGTATTCGTGAATTGAGGTGCCACCGGAACTCGTGAACGTGGAAAACAAGCCATCTGTTGTTGTAGCTTAGCTCAGCGATGGGTTTTGCGAATAATACATTGATGAATATATGATTTCACAAGGGCACGGTAATGTATGTTCCAAAATTTTCGTGTTCATTGTTAACAAGCAGTTTTGCAAATGTGCTTTCCTTTGAGACTATAGAAGGGTATCGTTGATCATATGGAAGACTTGCATTTGCTAGCCGACCTCCAAGAAGCAGAATGCCACAATTGTCTAAGAAAGGATTCAACGGAAGTAGCTGACCATTCGCACTGATAAAAGAATGAGCTTGGAAGTGGTTGATTTCAGTCACATACGCATTTTCTTGTGTGTCTCCTAAATGCCAAAAAAATGCTAACTCCGATTCAGCAGATGAAATAAAAAGTTGTTTCCAATATTTTCTACCAGAAGGACAAAAACGCATCACGATAGTAGTAGTATGCACCAGTCTCTGCAAAGTGCTAAACCTATCAATCAGAGACAATTCCTTACCGTCTGGGGTTCTAGTGTTCGTTTCAGTAGCACGTATAATGGTTTTGATTCCAAGTTAATGACCTCGGTCTCGATGGATGTTAGCGCCGGTGTAACTAAATCATTTTCAACGTATTTCTGGATACATGATGGGTCTGTCCACTACATTGTGTGAGTACCAAGAGCAGTTGGAGTTATTCCGCAACTAGTGCATTCGGCAGGGTTTAGATCTGTTGTGATTTGCTGCCAAAGGCTGACGTCTGTATGCTGTTGGGTGAAATTAACACAATTGGACGCATATTGCTTCATGGTTGATGCTGGTTTCTTTATCCAGCATAAAATTATTGTAGAGTCGCTCCACATGGTGTAATTCTTGTTAACTAATTGAAAAGACTCGCGAACTTGATTGAGCGTGACAACTAGTAGATGTGCAGCACAAAGTTCCAGTCTCGGGACAGTAAGCGCCTTCATTGGGGCGACCTTTGTTTTTGCTTTCACTAATGACACATGGCTTTGTCCACTGCTATCAACGCTCTTGATATAAATCACAGCGGCATAGCCCTTATTACTAGCGTCACAGAATCCATGCAGTGTGATGTGTATTCTTGCAGCTACTAGGAGGAATTGGTACTCTAGTTTTCCATACATTTTACTTCTCACCTGTTGTTTGAGAGTATGCTTTTCTCACTTTCGCATATGATAAAATGAACTTATTTTAGTTTTGGTTCTTCTTAGGTGCCAGCTGATGGTAAATCCGTCACTCCCTGCCATTTTCTTCCATCAGGCAAACATCGCACAATACCGTTCTTTCCATGCTATTTATTAGTTCTTATGCTATGCCACAGGCACAAACTTGCCCGATTTGGGTCTTACGAATACATTCGCCAGTCACTAACTTTTTGTCTGCAGGCGTATAACTCGTCGTGTGGAAATTTCTCTTGTTGTGTGAGGCCGCCATCAGGCCGTTTGAAGATGATTTGCAAATACATTTTTTAGACTGAAGTGTGACGAGACCTATGAAGAGCTATTGAAGCTTTATAAAAAAAACGTACCATCCGCAACTGTCGATACAGTTAAAACCACTTTTTGACATTTGAAGCTATATATTCTCGAAATTAAAATGATAGCCTATATCAGCTACCAGTAAAAAAAAAATTTTACAAATTTGCACTTGTTACTGATTTTCGAAGAAAATTAGTATTAAACTCGTTTCGCCGAAAACTCATCATATATATATATATATATATATATATATATATATATATATATATATATATATATATATATATATATATATATATATATATATATATATATATATATATATATATATATTATTATATTATATATATATATATATATATATATATATATATATATATATATATATATATATATATATATATTATATATTTATATCAGCAAATTGATTAAGGGAGATAATCTCTGGAGTGGCTGATACGATTGAAAGGAAACTTTCGGCGGACATAGATGTTATGACAGGTAGGTCCAGGATTTGGTGGAATTAAGATATATTTAACCCTTTGGCGGTGGCAGGCATTTTAGTGAATTTTCAGGTACCCTTATATATCTATGCAAAGTAAAGTTTTGCTAAAAGTAAATATTGAAAATGAAAACCTATTATGTTTTATGTTTGCTTATGACAAAAAATGGAAATTTTAAGCCTTGTGTGATAAATAATCCCTGAAATCAGAAAAACATATTTATAATATAATTAGGAGGACTCCTCTTCAAACTTGGAAATCAAAGAAATCGTTCCAAACTCCACATGTCTATTTTCATACTTTTCAAAATGTCCGATTACTTTTGTCCACTTTATGAATTGTGAATTTGAATTTTTTCTCCATTTTCTCGTGAAATTCTTTTTATTTGTGTTTTATTTTTTCTGCAGTTTTTTTTAGAATATATAAATAAGACTTTTAAATATGGGAAAATCTTCAACTTCATTTCAAAGTTTATATTCGTAAATGTACTTTTTTTCTTGTTGTTCGTACCATACGATCACTTTTGGCCATCTCGTATGTCAAATTTGCTCTAGTATTTTTCATTTACCTAAACAACATACATGGGCAACGAAGGTAGCGTAACGGGGTATACAGTGGCTCACAGCTTATTTGATACAGTGCTTCTTTAAAAAATTAAGTTGCAATAACTCAATACATACCTATAATAACAATATCAAAAAAATTTGAACACCATTTTGAAGGCAATTGTTTGTTGTTTATTAAACAAGTTTATATTTGTTACAAAGTTGATGTTTTACATCTTAAAAAACAAAAAACGAAAAGTAATAACAAATTTCATATCACAGCTTATTTGATACAGTTTGATTAAACATTAAAATTGTTGTGAACTATGAAGTTTCCAGTTGATTTCAATACTTCGTATGATAGCCCTTAGCCTTAAGCAGAACCTGGAGCCTATTCGGCATTGAGTCAACGAGTTTTCTTGTGATAGCAGGAGTAATTTTTTGCCATTCCTCTAGCAGTGCTTTCTTCAGGTCTTGTTTATTAGAAATCTTGTGTTTTCTAATGTTTTTATCCAACAAAGTCCACAGATTCTCAATGACGTTCATATCTGGTGACTGTGCCGGTGGAGACATCAAATGAGGGCACTCCCAAATTGGGCAGGACTGCACAATTCCCAACTTGTGCTTTGGATCGTTGTCTTGGTACAACCGAAATTGGTTGCTAACACCCAGTTATTCAGTGCTTTGCAGCAAATTGTTTTTGAGTACATCAATGTACTTTATTTGGTCCATTGTTTCCTCAATAAAGTTTAAATTTCTGACTCCGGCTGCGGACATGCAGGCCCAAACAATCACATTACCACCATCATGCTTCACAGTAGCTTTGAGGTTCTCCTTGTTTAGCTCAGTGTTTGCCTTGCGACAGACATATGACATTCCGTCGGAGCCAAAAATGTTAAACTTGGACTCGTCCGCAAAAATAGCCGTATTCCAGAACGCGGATGGCTTTCTCACTTGCTCTTTGGCAAAGGCAAATCGGCTTATTGTATTTTTTTTGGAAATGAATGGCTTCCTACGAGCTACTCGCCCGTTGAAATCATGGTCGCGAAGCACTCGTCGGACGGTTTCAGCACTATATGACGTCCTTAATTCACGATGAACCTCAGTAACCAATGTTGGAGCGGAAATCTTCGTGTTTGCTTCCACTTTTCTTACAATGTATCGTTCGTCGTATACGGTGAAAATATTGTTTGGCGCATTTCTCCTCTTATTTTCTACCCGATTTTCGTGTACGAAGCGCTCAATTATGTGTTGCACAGTAGAGACACTCAAATTCACACTTTCATCACTTTTTCGAACACTTTGTCCTTTTTTAAAGTGGTTTAATATCAATTTGCGCTGTTCAATTGTGGTGCGATGACCCATTTTACAATTTTGGCTCATTTTGGCTCTTCAGCTTACAAGATCTTGCGAAAAATTACCTAAGCCAATGTCTAAACACAATCAAAAATTCAAAGAACAAAAACAACACAGATTAACGGCGCGACAAATATAAGTTTATTCGCATTGAAGTGTCTGCATCAAATAAGCTGTGAACTGCAATTTTTCTGCGCCAGTGGTATTTCTCTTTTACCGAACGCCGAGGAATATTGCTGGAACATTTTTTGTTTGCATTGTATTTGTTGAACATGCATCTAGTCAAATACGTTTAAATTTTTTGGACAGGGTTCTTTATTTCAAAGTTACAGTGATTTGCATTTTTAAATAGTCACTGTATCAAATAAGCTGTGAGCCACTGTATCTCAGGGGCGTATATGAAGGTTGTATAGCGGGGTATGTCTCAAGAATGCTCTTGTTAGCGAAGCAAATATTCAGTTACCAGCTTTTTTATTGCAAAAAAATATTATTTTATTTTTATATTATATAATTTATTTATTCGAAAAAAAACTATCAACAATCCTTAAATGATCATCAAAATTTAAGCGTTGGAAAAAGGTGACATGAATTGGACATTAAATTATTTATTCGGGGCAAGATAAGTCTTAATAATTAACTAGCAACGAGCTGGAAAATGTATTATGAATAACTATGTTTTTACTAATGTTCGAAGAAGAACATTAGTATTAAAAACACTTTGGCCAAAAATTCATATTTAAATATATATATATATATATATATATATATATATATATATATATATATATATATATATATATATATATATATATATATATATATATATATATATATATATATATTTATCATCAAAAAATTTCAGTGAACAAATCTAAGGAACGCGCCTTCCGATTGAACTGAAACTTTCAGGACACATTGGTGTATATGCAGAATAGTGCCAAGTCTCACAAAAAGTTAATAATCTTTAACCCTTTGGCGCCGGCGGCCATTTTAGTGATATTTTTAATATACCTATTATTCCGCACACAAATAATTTTTGCAAAAATAAAGTTGGCGAAATAAATTTCGAACGTGTTTTACATGTGAATCGGATAACGCTTTGGAATTTTTTAACCCCATGTGTGCGATGGGTGCCTAAAAAGAGAACGGGAAAACTTGAAAATTTTTAAATTGCGATAACTTTTGACAAAGCTATTCAAGCATTACGAAATTTTCAGAACATATTGGTATTATTTAGTTAAAGATTTGTGTAGCTTTCAATGAGCTTGCTAGGGCAGGCACTGAAAGTGAAAACCTCCAAATCATCGTCTCTCTTGAAAAAATGCCGCTTCTTCAAAAAAAGGCCACTCATATGTAAATCTTGTGCTTTGTTTACGTAGACAAAAAAAAAATTTGATATGGTATTACGGGCACGCCTGGTAACCCTTGCCCAATTTACCTATATTTTTAGCATCAAAAACTTCTGTTCACGGAAACTCACGATCCGGTAAGCAGAATTATTTGAAATTTACAGAACGTTTTGGTGTTAAATAGGACCAAGTCTGATAGAAGTGATTTTGAAATGCGGGAAATTCTGTGCCAGTGGTGCCATCTTGAAAAATCACTAAAAAAGATAACTGCTTTTAGCCCTATCAATTCTGATTGAATCGTTCGATTTTAACGACATTCATACAGTTGCTGGACCTTATTTTAAACCACGTTTGGTAGAAATTTGGTTGAAAAATTCGGTTGGAGTTGCCAGCTATGATAATTTTGGTGTCTTAAATTTGAAAAAATAAAAATTTGGAAGTGTAAAATTCAAACCATCGAATATCGTAAAAAATGTCCGTTTCTTACAATAAAACTAATCTGTATACAAATCTTATGCTTTATCTACACGTTCAAAGTAAAACTTTGGAAATTTCATGTCGGACAAGAACGGTAACCCTCTCCCAGTTAACCTATATTTTTAGCATCAAAAACTTATGTTCTCGGGAACTCACGAATCAATAATCAGATACAATTGAAATTTACAGAATGCATTGGACTTAAGTAGGACCAGGTCTGATAGAAGCCATTTTGAATTGTAGGCAAATCTGTGCCAGTGGTGCCATCTTTTCCATCAATTTCAAAGAAAAAAAAACTGCTTTTTGCCCTTTGAAATGTGAACAAGTTACTGGATTTTCATGAAGCTGACATAATAGCTGAACCTTACTCTAAACTCTGTTTGGTGGAAATTTGGTTGAAAAATTCGATTGGTGCTGCCAGCTATGGTAATTTTTGTGTCTTTGGTTTTGAAAATTCGCTCTGGAAATTAAAACTTTTTGCCCCATAACTTCCAGTGCAGTCAAGGAATCAATACGAATTTCGTACAATTAATGGAACCTTTTATTAACATTATTCAGGCCAAATTTGGTTAAAAAGCCACGATAGGGTTGCCAGCTATTGTTGGTTTTGTGTTTAATTGCAATATCTTTATTAAGCGGTTTTATCGTAGAATTTTCAATTGATAATGATATTGTAGTGACAATAAACAGCAAATATTAAATTTTCGATTATTTGAAAAAACTTGCTGCAGTTAACCCTAAATTTCTTTATACTCCTATAACTTCGAATGTAATATAACAACGTGAAGCAGATGTGATATATTTTTGGCTTTGATACTGGCGAAAGGTTGCCAGCACGAGTCGGTTGTGCTACTTTTGTATCAATAAATGCTTACAGTTAGTATTCATACTGGAAACATTTACAATGAAAATAAATAACCGATGTTTCAATTCCCAAAGTTCTGCAAATTTTTCGGATCGCAGCCCCAAACACCAACTTCAGTTACAGTGCTGCAGGCACTGAGCATTTTCTTCGTTGATGTTATATGAGATGCTACTTTCAAAATTTTGTGAAATAAGCAACTGATAACGAATATAATTAACCCGTGTTTTGCTCTCATAAACGTTGAAATTCATGCCAGTGGTAATATCTGAAACCTTCTACCATATGAATTATAATGCATTCTTGAGATCAAAGTAAAACGTGGCGTTTGAGACAGTTTGGCTATAGTAAGCAGCTCGTGTGGTAGAATATGCACTAAAAACCTGCACGATTCTTCTACTGTTCTTCGAACATTAGTGTTTCTAGCGGTTCAGGTGCGCTAGAGTTTTTGATTCTAAAGTTGAGAGGCAGTATCACAATCAAATCAGAATGTATGTTAAAGTAACTATTGCTTTGTCAATCTTTTAGCTAAAAGGACAGCAGAATTTTTAATTTTCTATTTACTTTTCGACGATTTTATCCAGTATGAGTTTACGATAATACTTCATTATTTAAAACACAAAGAAATTATCCTGGCTACAGAACCGATTAATTCAATAAGTTTGAAATTCAAATGAAGGTCGTTTATTTATGTTGCTAGTACTTTGGAAAATAATAACTGATTGAATATTTTCAGAGAAATATCTGAGAGTAAACATTTTATTATAATGTATTGGCAATAGCTTTTTAATGAAATTTTCTCCAGATAAATAAACTGGATTGTATTTTTTAGGCGTATTATTCATCAAGTTAATGTTATCTTCAATTCAGTTTCAATCATATATTGCTTGTAAAATTTTATCAAAACAAATACAGAATTTCTCACATTAAGTTTTTATAATCGCCAAAGGTTTTGACGAAGAGGTTTTTGGGTGTTGACTCCTTCTTTAGTAAATAATGATTTTTATAGTAATCAATTTTTTAAATAATTCTTTTAATAATCAAGTTTAATTTAGTGTTACGCTAAATAAGAATCGACCGTAATAAAAATTCCCGATTATATTCAGCATTATTGCACCATCCCAAAAATATAAAATAAACACTTTCTTTTCACTCCTTCATATAAAACTACAAAGCTTTGATATGTCACTTTCCATTAAAATTTCTTACAGATTTGATCATTTTTGTCGGGAACTTTTGGTTTTGGTCTTTGTTGGTATTGATTTTAATTGTAATTTGATATGTGTGTACATGCGTTTGATCGTTGATCCAAGTCATTTTATTTTCGGCTAGATAAATTATTTTGTCAGCTAGGCTCATTTTTTTTTTAAATCATTTTAGGTGACTAGAAAGAGATACATGATGTATTTGTGTTGTATCAAAAATTAAGTTCAATGAAAGAATAAAAAAACTATTACTTCAAGTGTTTAATAAAAGCGAGAAAGAATAATTTGAAAGACTATTCTACTAAAAGGGGGCCCGGTAGCTCTGCTCGCTAAGGCGTCAGGCCGAAAAGCGGCGTGCTACGAGACCTGCGGGTTTGAATTCCGCCAGTGCCATGGCTGGAAGTGTGAATGCGTGTGAATGCGTGAATGGCAAATGGGCCCAAACTGGTGGCCTAATGCTGGCCGCGTTCCCGGCAGCTCTCTTTACTAACCTAACCTAACCTAAATTCTACAAAAAGTACCAGAATTTTATGTTAAATTCAATTCTCACATGACCCGAATTCGCTATATTTGGTCATCAAAAATCTATTAGCATGATAGCATTGCTCATCACATCCCTTACCATAAAACTGACCGTAAAAAGGAACGTTCGAGCATCGTTCGGCAAGATTACATGTTGTGCATACGTTTCCTGATAATCCCAAAGCAGACGTTGCTTCTTGTATTCCTTTAAAGAATCTTGGTTGTGAGGTTATTCAGCTGTCATTTAAATTCATTATCAACATTCATCTACTTTTACACAAACGATGAAAATTTCATGTCTCGTCTCGGGCATTGGAGCTAAAATAAACATAAGAAAATGATCGAGGGAGAAATTCATCTGAACCGACTCGGCTATCAAGTTTCACATGGTAGTAGGTTCAGCGTCCCAACGAATTGAAAATTATTTTAACTCGCAAGAAAGATTTTATTATAAATAAAAAAGCAATTTCTCGACAAGACGTTTTCATTCTTCATCATGATAACGCCAGTCATAAAGTTTATATGGACGGATTTACGGTAATGATAAGGGTAAATTGAGTCAGGAAGGGATTTAGTGTCTGCTCATTTATGATTCGTAAATGGCTGGCATAAATATGAAGACACGTCTTTATTTTTAAGAATAACAGCACTTATCTTTGCAGATAAAACGATAAGTATACAATAACACGAAAATCATTGTCAGCTAATACGCCGGGTCAGTTTCAACTATCAACAAAATGTCAGATGCTATGAACTTCGGAATGGTTGTAATCCACTTCGAGTTAAGCTTATAGCTTGTCACAGCAACAGAATGATAGTCCGCAACAACTGATATATTCTGGGCAAATCCTGACATGTGTACACCGTAATAAGTTCCAGCATAGAATACAAATCGATTTGTTCGCCCCATCGTCCTACACATCACCGTCAAAGTTGATTTACTTTTCAAGGGCGAAATCAACGAACACCATATTCTTAAAGTTGAGATTATCAAGGACTTCTTCTTTATCATATCTTCTTCCCAACCGCTCTGAGAATCCCTTGGAATATGCGTTTATTCTTCTTTTTGTCTCCATTCCTGTAATCTGGGCCCCAGTTTTTGGCTACGATAGCAGCTTCTGACAGAATAGTAAGCAAACCTTAGAGTAGGTATGAAAAAAAACTGTGATGATACTGAGACCTTTCTTCTTGTGCTATTTGTAGTCCCGTCACATCCTCTGAATGAGATGGAGTTAACTGCAAAGATAGCCAATTTTGATGTGTAAAAATCTTATTTCGGAAAATTTTATGCTTGCTTCTCATGAGAGGATTATTTTTCACATGAGCAAATCGAATGGGAAAAATTAAGGAAAAGTTTATTTCTGGAGACGTTATCGTCGTATAATGTTGTGTCGAAAGTATTTTTATTGAATAGAGTTGAGAAAGATTTTAGTATGTCATAAGAGTTTTTCTGAGGTTCATTGCCACCTTCATAAGAGGTAAATGATAAGATATCTCAAAAATATTAGATAAAGAATAAATTAGTATAATTAAATCAAACATTTCTTTTGCTGTTTTATTACGCTAATATTTCTGAAAATCCACTTATGCTGTTAAAACATTTCACTTTGAGTCCAGACCTGCGATGGATTCATATTCAGTCATTCGGTTATTTTAACTTTAAGGACTAAACAGACCCGCCATGACTACCTTTTAAAGCCACTTTCTTAATGAAAATCTATCCACGTAATAAATAAATTATTTCAGAGATTTTCGTCAACGAATCTTGAATTATCTAATCTGAGTATAAGTAATTAGGACTCATATGTATAAGTAATCAGAACCCTAAAAAATACCGAATTTAATTTCAAAGAAGACAATTTCATTTTAACAAAGTAATAATTATGGGCTCAATTTATAGGTTAAAGTTTCAGAGAAAAATCCTTAAATGTAGATTTATAGGGTAAATATGTGTCTCATTTGAGATATTAAAGTTTTTTTAGTTTTAAATATTTTTTATTAAAACTGACATAAAGCATAAATTATTTTAGTTCAAATCATGAGGACCATAATTGAAAAATCACATAGAATATCCACAGCCCTTTTTAAGAAATCTTCAATACTCCATAAATAACTTTAAAACGTCTGAACAGAGACGAGCCCTGCTAAGAAAAAAAAACTGTCAAGGAAATCATTAATAAATCTTACCAAACCGGTATTTTCAAGCGCTTTTCTATGAAATTCATAATTCAGAGTAAACAAAATCATAAAAGCATATGCAAAAGCACCTAAAAAAAACGCTAGTGCACGAAAACTTTGACTTTCAAAAGAAACAGTTAAAGGATTTTTCGACGAACCGGAATTACTCTTCAACAAAATAAGAGAAAAAATTTAGAATCCGATAATGAAATGCATTCTTCATCTTAACTAATTTTCTAAAGTGCGCAGAGGTGCTATTATTTTACTAATTGATAGTGGGAAAAGCAGCGGTTGCTCGCAGGTTAATTATTCTAGTCCAATTTAAACTTATTGTCGATGAAGCAAACCTAAGCCGATATAAAGTCCCAGATTCAAAACGGGTTGTACTGGGAAAACTTCAATTTAATGCAAATATGTCTGTCCATCAAACGACTAACGGTTCCCAAAATCTGAAGAAAATATGTTTCGCTTTTCAAAGTGCGTTTGTTTAATATTATTATGAAACGTTGCAATTCTTCTCCTAAATCAGATTAGGTTAGGTCGAGGGACTGTCTGTCGAAAGAAGCCCTACTGAAAAATACACATACATACACGCTAAAAAGTCATTGTTCTACCCTTAATATATTTTGCAACTAATATATTTACATCAAAAACATTATTAAATTTACCTAGCAATAACATTATATTGCCAGCACATAGCATTCTTATAACTATATATATTGATATGCGTGTGGTGAATTTGTCTGTTAAAATATTATATTAGTAGGCCAATATTTAATATTTACATGGCAATAAGTTATATTAACGTCTTACAATACTCTATTGATATAAGAATAATTAATATTAAACATGCCAATATATTATATTAACGCCTAAAACCTCGGAATGACAATGTATTGACAATACAATGTATTTACTGATATATAATACAAATAATTCAAAACTGAAGGTTTCACGGTTGACCTTGCATTACAGTACATATGGCTGAGTGCTGCGCGCTTATCGCTCTCTATCGGAAAAACGGTTGGACGCATGGAAAAATGCTTCAAATAAAATTTGTCGCAAATTTTATGTTCTACAATTTCAATCCTATTTGTTAACATCATTGGAGCAATAGAAACCAAGATAATCGCAAAAAACTGTTTTTTCTCACCTTTGACCTTGAATAACTTGCGACCCAGACACGAGATTTTATGAGACTTTTGGGGCAACTTTGAGGACCCCAAAATGAAGGTATACACAAAAATTCAGCTTATTATCTCCCATTCCGAGGTTGACCCCTTTTTTATGCTAAAATGACTGGGCCATAAAACTATATTCAATTATTCAAATTATAATGTAATGATAAATTACACAAATTTATAATATTCTGATTTTTGATGTATTAATTGCATACTACTCTGGTGTGGGTAAATTTTTATACCCAAACCCGGTCGGGATTGGTTAACACCAATCTTAACATGTGTTAATGTGATTCCGCACAAGTGAGAGAAATGAGAAGGGGAAAAATAATAATATAAATAATAATATAGATAATAGAAATGAAAAATACAGCAAACCCATACCATTCACGTTTGATGTAATAGATTAAAAACTGACCACAAAAAAATCGTGGTTCTCTGTTAATTCTTTATAATTTTTAAATGAATAATTTGGTAAATTCAATTTCAATTAAAAATACATTGCCAATTATTTGTTTTGTTATTTCTTCAGTTATCGAAAATTATAAATTTTATACTCATTTGCACTTAGCTGTTGTTTGGCTTACAAGTCCTGGTTCTTCTTCTCCGATCTCGGGAATATTTGTATGACACTCAACGTTCAGCGTATCTGAGTCTCCACCAAAGTTTAATTTTTTCTTCTTTCCGTTATTTCCTTGCTTCTTTCTCCACTTAAATAACCTGCTGGTCCGCCTTTGATATTAATATTTGCTCGTTTTATGCTTCACTGTCCCATTTTCAAATTTATTCAATTTATGAGTTCAATTTTAAATTCCAAATTCTTCAATTTGTTTCGCTTTTCAGTAAAAGTACCGAAATTTTCAAAGTACAGAAATTGTTCGGCACTTTTCCTTATTAGATCTTTTTCATACCTTTAGGTCATTACCATTTCCAGTAGTACAGTCACGGACCACAACCATCAGCTGATAAACCAATTTATCAGCCATATTGTGGAACGTCCTGACTGTCAGGTTTGACACATTTTTATTTTTATTTGAACATATGAATTTTTATTTTTATTTTTTTGCATCATTGCAACACTATCAGCTCTAACCTTAAAATATATCAAGAGAGTGATTTGAACTCCTTTCAACATTTAGCACCGTAAGTGCCTCAATGATTGATTCAGACATAATGTAATTAAAGACACTCTTAATTCGCAGGAACGCAGTGGCAAAAACCGAGAGGTATTTCAATTTTTTTAGTGAGAATATAAAAAGCAGTTTCAATCAACTTGCCTTGACATGCTCTGACTGCAAAATTAACGAAGGATCGATTGATTTTTTGATGTAGTATACAATTACCCTTTCGAAAATCTTTAGGAAGACAGAGCTAAGACATATTGGGCGATAGTGTTTAGGTTTAAAGTGCAAAACTTTCCCTGCTTTAGGAATAAACACTACTCTTGTTTTTCGCTAGCTAACGTAAATATGAGACAAGAGCAAGCCCGCGTTAAACCTTCCAATCATGGCAACGTTAATTCCACTGAATGCTGGATATCAGCGGGGAAATCTTTATCAGGGTCCGAAGATTTGAAATGCTCGACAGAGTTTATGATCCTTCCTCAATTGGAAGCTGGCGATTCTCAGAGGCAGCACTGAGATTCTGGCTTAAGCGGCGTACATTGAGAGATATGATTCCCCGAGAGATCTGAGTCCACCAGGACAGTTTAGAGTATCGGTGCTTGAGTTCATTCCGAGGCTTAAAACCTTACGTCGATGATTAGGCTAATTGACACCCTCTATGCTACTACGTAAGGCTCTACCAAGTTCTTTTGCTTTGCGAATGGCATACTTAAAAGCATTCAGTTTCGTTTTACGCAGTAGCTAGCCATTATATATCTTCACGCTGAGAAACTCTTTCCTGCATCCTCTTTGGGCCAGAGCCCTATGCCTAATCCTTTCTTTACAAATTCAAAGCCATTTTTTCGACCTTGTAGATAATAATAAAGTTTCTGACCGCTAATACCGGTGCTGCTTTTTCATTTAAATGAAGATAGTTCCCCGTCGATTCTCAACAGAATTTCCAAATTTTAGGAGCCCTCCAATCGTCCGTGTTAAAATCAGGGCTCAGTAGCCTGCTAATTACCAGACATTGTCTGGATCAAAATGGAATCAGAGAATCGAAGTCCTGCATCTAAACCAACTGGGAATTTCCTCTTTTAATTTGGTGCTTGTCCAAAGATTTTTCAGTTCAGATATAACCTGCGTCTAAAAGCCGGCCGACTGTTGATCCTCATTTGCTAACAACCAGATTCCCTCGCACCAGTTCGCATCATTCATTGCTGGTGGAGGGCACAAGCTGGCTTTTCATAGGATATACGTATTCTGAACATCGTCTATTTTTTTCAGGCAGTTTTCTGCCGAGATTATTCCATCTTTTTTACTGTCATCTATTAAAGCCCAGATGAGGGACTCTTTAGCTATCTCGTTGAAAGGATCAGTCAGCTTTAAAGTAATCGTCACTAGTTTAGGCTTCTTAGAGATTTGCTTTCCTTGATTCTTTTGTTCAACTGACCTTTGTGGTTTCTGAGCAGAATCTGCAAGGTGCTCTATAATAAAACGAGTTGCTCATTTGAATAATACGGCTGATAAGCGAAGATGGGCTTCGAGCATACCTGGCATCCGTACATTCTAAGTCCTATAAAACCTTGACAAAAATATAAGAAAATAAATTTAAAATTTACGTCTACAATGCCATTAAGGAGTACCAAGAAGGCTTAGGTCTGGACGATTGACAACTGGTCAACTGTTTACGGCCAAGCAAGTGCTCATCATGATGACATCAATAACATCACAAGTGAGAATCAGCAACAATCAGACTGACGCTTTGCACCCAAATGTTGGACTATTAGCCCAGGGAAATTTACCATGGTGCGTCAGAAAAATTAGGGGAAAACTGAATTTTAGTGTGAACCTTGACATTAGAATGTTTGAGAGTTTATTTTTCTTTGTTTAAGAGTCAAGAATAGGCAATTGACAGAATAATCTAGTGATGTTATCTTGTTTAACCGTGAGCAACGAGTAGGCATCGAGCTTGTTCCTGAAGATTAGGGATGGAAGCTCAGGAATACAATTTTATGGCAAAGGAGGGGGGGGAGGTGTGGGCTTTTTGGAGCACACTTTTCCACCTACTCTGGAGTCTGGTAGATAAGTTGGTGTACATGTTTTTTATGGGCTTTTTAAACATAGAACAACAAACTCGCAAACATTCCAAGTCGTAGTCAAAATCGGATAATATCAACATGCCGTTGAGAAAGAGGATACTCTTAGTTACAAATGTTTAGATCAATAAATCCCAAAAACGTTTTAAAATCAAAGTTATAAATTTTTTTATAGGAAATTTTCTAAGCTACAAGTTTGTCATGCAAAATTGTTCTGAAGACGTGACCGCTACTGAGATATTTGCAAAAGGTCACTTTTGGTGACCTTTGACCCCGTATAAAAAGCAACGCAGCACTCGGATCGATGGGGACTTTTGACATTTTGTTCAACACGCAAGTATCAAGGTTCACACCAAAATTCAGCTTTCTCCTAATTTTTCCGAAGTTTCGCCTTTTTTATGTCGAATTTCACTAGATTATATAGCAAGGCGATGGACTGGCCCCTCTGCTGTTCAACATAGCACTAAATTACGTGATAGGGAAGTTGCCTGGCATTACAAAGATGTACGCTTCTATAAGAATCAAGACAATTAGTACCCTATCTACATCTTGTCACGTTCTTTCACATCCGCCAAAGAGTACCTGCTGAAATTAGACCAGCAAGCAAACGAAATAGGCCTTAACATTAGCCTGACAAAGAAAAAAACTATGACGCAAATAAGAACAAAGACCTTTAATAGCAATATTTAGCTCTTAACGAATATAATTTAGAAAATGTGGGCGAATTTGTATACTTAAGTCAAGTATGCAACTCGGGAAAGACGCCAATTTTGAAGTAAATTTTACTTATGATTTCACCAAATCAATACTGAGTTTCAAAGAAAAAATTATAGGTAAGAATGGTTTGTTATAAATGGTGCTATGCAAACCCTCCAAAGTTTCGTGTTTACAATGATTTGTTTGCTCTCTTCATAAATTCATTTACAAAATTAAAAATCCAAACAAAAGTCATAAACCAAAATCTTTCATATTTCTCTTAAAATACAAGAACAACATTTGTAGATTCCAAAGTAAATCGCACCGATTTATATCTATAATATTCAAAAATCTTACGTACCAAATCTGATAAAAAAAACTTGGCATTTCAGAATTTATTGTACATTAACAAACACCTTTTGGGGTGAACTTGAGCAATACGCAAATGCAATAAATCATATTCTTTTTGTTTACGGAACAGAAACAACTTGGGTGCTTGAACGCGTCTTTACATCGGCTCTGTATTTTCTTTGTTTCTGATAATAGCCAAAGTGCTCAAGCAGGATACCGTTTTGATGGATGTTCACGGAAGCAATTCCCCAGAAGCCATTGTTCCCTTCCAGCTCTCTAAATCAACTTTGAATGTGAAATCCGATATCGTCGTCAGAGCGGAAGGTGAACATACCGCGAAATGGTGTCAAGTATGAAATTGTAACTAAGGAAATTTACTTTTCAATGCTTGGTGCACATTAATTTGAAATAAGTTCTTAGCAGTTTATTTTCAAAGAAGTTCAAAATGTGTGAAATAATTGAAATAAACATTCCACTCATCAAAGCCCCGAAAGACTACATAAGTAACAATAATAAAGCATAGATAAAACCAACATCTTTCCTCCTCTCCTACTCTCGGAAAAGAAATGCCGTGTAAGGAAACGGAAACCGAACGAAGATCGTCAGTGAGGAGTGTTTTTATCATAAATTTTCCACTTATTTGAATTTCAGTTACAGTGATGCTACCCACCACCTTTCTACCACCCTTAAAGTGTAGCGCCGCCATAAAGTATGGAATTTATGCTATTATGCATGGATTTGAAAGTCTACGATATTTGCCTCTCAACAGCGACGTTTCTCGTTTGTGGTTGCGAATATGGTTGGAAGAAGTCACAGGAAAAGACAGCACTAGTAACGATAGCAAACGTGCAAAGAAACGCTGTTTTCGATGGTTGATTTGATGTCGAATCAGCGAGTTTGTGGCGTCCTTACAGCTGTAAAATCGACTTTTGATTAGAAAATGGAACAGTTTTTTTTTGAATTAGTAATGGAACCATAAACGACTGTTGCAGCAAAAGTTTATTTTCTATTTGTAGGGGAGAAGCTCGGTTTTTCAATATCGTTTGTGTGGTAGGTAGGTAAATTGACTGGAAAGAATGCAAGTGTTCGCTGAGATAACCTATCACGGGTTTACGGCCGATATTCATCGAAGAATAGATTTCTATCAATTTGAATTCCTAAATTGAGATATAGTAAAGTCGTATTAAGATGTTAAATAACTGGTGAAAAGTGATGATTCAAACTTGACAAGAATGGATTTGAAATTATTATTTCGGCCATTCATTTGGCTTAGCCTCAGGGTTCATGATGATTTTTTATAAGAGAATGTTCCATTATTTTCCAAATTATTTGGCTCCAAAGTAGATTATAATAGCTCTAGTTGTGAAAATCCCAGAAGTTTCTTAAAAATCAACTTGAAAATTGACCACAATATAGACCAAATTAAATTTTAATTGAAAGCTGGAAACAGAAAATGGGGCCCTGCTTGCTAATTTGTCAGTCTGAGGTTGAGATCTACTGCCAGCGGATTTGAATCCCACCGTATTCTGTTGCGGAACAGCCTCGCTGCCAACTAACACGCACACACCCACAAATATCGCAAATGCAGTGCTGCATCCAACAGTCAAATGTATTGCATTGCTCTCCAAAACAGGCTTTCTGATGCATTTGATTGTTGCATGTTTGATTGCGGCGCGACGGGTTCTCTGACGTGAGAGCAGCTGATTTGCGACAATACTTGTGTCAGCTGCGTTATCAGACCAGTGAAACTAGAAATGTTGGGTGCTGGCTGCATGTGCTGTGCAACAGGTGCGTAGCTGATAACGCCCGTATCTTTTGAAGTCGTCCTGAACACGAGAAGAGTTGTTTCGGAGCCAATTTGGTGCAGGTACCTTTGTAATGCGCACCGGGAATTCATGGTCATCAGCTATCACCGATGTGACGATGTCACAGAAGAAAAAAACTGATAAGTACCTGAGAAATTGAGTTTCAACATTTATTCATGAAACATATAGCAGAGAGGAAAATATAAAGTGAACTAAGTTTGTTATTTTCATAATTTCCTCTTATTCCGAGCTATAGCGTCAACTATTAATATTTCAAATCATAGATCTGATTTTTTTTGTTCTTGTGTACAAGTTCAACTAGTTTCTTTTAAGCAAATATCGTTCGTTTTTGAATTCATGGTTTATTTTTTTGTTTTTTTTTTGGGTTTTTCTGAAAATAAGAGACTTCATTACATTTCTTTTGCCTTAACCTTAGTTTGGGGGGATTGTATTCTAACATTAAATTTTTTCTTTATTTTTATTTGAACATTGTTTAATATCTCCTGTTATTATTTTATATTTTTTAATCAAATATTTTGAGTTATATGTTTTTTTTATTATTTTTTTCGTAGTACTCGATAGGTTTAGATATTATGAAAAATGTTATGATTGTTGTTATGATTGGGATTGGGCCCACCCAAATTTTTGAATACTTATTTTTTGTTAAATTTCTGGTTATTTTACGTTACAAATTCGCATGTAATTCATGCAGGTAATAATTGGACCTTATTGCAAAAAAAAAAACATGAAACATACTCTTCTCACCCATCGAAAAATATCGAGCTTTCCGTGCTATTTATTAGTCTATATGCTCTGGCCAAGCCTCAATCGACGTCAGGGCAGTTACCCCAAATAATTGAAACGGTGGAAACGGGCTTTGATCCGCAGAATCGTCTCGATTCTGCGGCAGATAATGAACATGGCGGATAAAAAGCTTATGAGAATTAAATAACAGCATTTTTCAGTCACAAGTGGCAACATTTTTGGTGGCAATGACTACATCATAAGCTGCAACAAAGAAACACCATGAAAGTTACCGCCCACTAAAATTTTAATACTTACGAAATTCAAACATTTTCTGATTGTTTTCATAATAAAATGTTTATCATATATATACAAATTTCATAGTAGCATCTGTCAATAACAAAGTGGCAAGTGCTGATAGTCCTTTACTACATAAAAATCATGTACAATCTGCTTCACGTCAAGACCAACTTAGTCTGTGAATTTCGATTTGATCTGATATCTGGATTGAAAGTTTTAAACGTGAAAAAGTTTCAAGAGTTGATGCGCTGAAAGTTTTGAAATTTAAGAAAATTGAACGTTTGTTGCTTATTTCTATCATAGGGTGCCTCATGAAAATTCGTAGGTGCCAATTTTTGGCCGAAAAATGCTAAAACTGGAAAAATTAATACTGCATCCGAGATTTTATCGAACTTGCTTAGAGCAAGTTACTCTGCAAATTCCATTTTTATCCCATGTTTGCATTAAAAATGACAGAGGTGGAAAAATTTGGAGGGGTATCGCCAGCGAAAAAAGTGATTTCAAATTAATAATTTATTGGTTGCATCTTTCAGTGCAAGAATGATCAAAACCACCGTAGCTGAAAATCTTATCGTAATTTCGCACCTTGAAGTCAGTTGAGCACGACTTACATTAGAATTAAGGGGGCAGGTACACTTAGAATTTTGAGAAAATCGATTTTATTTTCTTTGCATTTTCTAAAAGTAGCATATTTCAAGAGCATTCTCTGCAAATTTCAGACGAAACGGACAATTTTTATAGAGATAAATAACTTTGAATGAAGTCGTCCTTATTGCATAAAGCGTTTTTCGCATGCTTTAAAAGCATTTTTCTCGAAACTATTTTTTCGAAGTCGGTGATCACTGTAACTTGAAAACGGCTTCCTCGATCAGCATGAAATTTGCCTCACTTACTTGATATATAATTATCCTCCGGATGAACGAAGGATTTTTCGATTGGACGATATACTTTTTTCCAATAGCCGAAAATGCGAATGAAATTTTGATCGAAAATACAATTTTGAATTTCAGCAACCGCCATTTTTCGACAAATCAAAGTCTGCCAAAGTTCTTCGTCCATCCGGAGCACTATGTCATTAACTAATAATCCCCGATTTTATAATTTCGGATGATCCAGTGACAAGCTACAGTGATCAAGACAAAACAATTTTTTTTTTTGGACCCCTCGAAAATTTATTCTATTTCGACTAATTTTCAGCCTTGTGCCTTAAAAAAAATACAATAGCTTCTACAAATATATTTTTTTCAAGTAAAAAAACATTTGTTATTAATTACTTTAATGTGTGTCTTAAAAAAAATCCTGAAAAAGATTCACACAGTAGCTGGACCTTACCTCAAACCACGTTTGGTAGAAATTTGGTTGAAAAATTCGGTTGGAGCTGCCAGCTATGATAATTTTGGTGTCTTAAATTTGAAAAAATAAAAATTTGGAAGTGAAAACATTCAAATCATCGAATATCCTAAAAATGTCCGTTTCTTACAATAAAACCAATTTGTATACAAATCTTATGCTTTATCTACACGTTCAAAGTAAAACTTTGGAAACTTTGGAAGAACGGTAACCCTCTCCCAGTTAACCTATATTTTTAGCATCAAAAACTTCTGTTCACGGGAATTCACGAACCAATAATCAGATACCATTGAAATTTACAGAATGCATTAAACTTAAGTAGAACCAGGTTTGATAGAAGCGATTTTTAATTGGGGGCAACTCTGTGCCAGTGGTGCCATCTTGAAAAATTACAAAGAAAAAAAAAAACTGCTTTTTGCCCTATGAAATGTGAATTAGTAACCAGATTTTCATGAAATTGACACAGTAGCTGCACCTTACTCTAAACTCTGTTTGGTAGAAATTTGGTTGAAAAATTCGATTCGTGCAGCCAGCTATGGTAATTTTTGTGTCTTTGGTTTTGAGAATTCGCTCAGGAAAATAAAACTTTTTGCCCTATAGCTCCCAGTGCAGTCATGAAATCAATACGAATTTCATACAATTAATGGAACCTATTATATGCATTATTCAGGCCAAATTTGGTTGAAAAGCCACGATAGGGTTGCCAGCTATTGTTGGTTTTGTGTTTGTTTGCAATATCTTTATTAAGCGGTTTTATCTCAGAAATTTTAATGGGTAATGATATTGTAGTGACAATAAACAGCAAATATTAAGCTTTCGATTATTTGAAAAAACTTGCTGTAGGTAACCCTCAATTTCTTTATACTCCTATAACTTCGAATGTAATATAACAACGTGAAGCAGATGTGATATATTCTGGGCTTTGATACTGGCAGAAGGTTGCCAGCACGAGTCGGTTGTGCTACTTTTGTCTCAATAAATGCTTACAGTTAGTATTCATACCGGAAACATTTACAATGAAAATAAATAACCAATGTTTCAATTCCCAAAGTTCTGCAAATTTTTCGGATCGCAGCCCCAAACACCAACTTCAGTTACAGTGCTGCAGGCACTGAGCATTTTCTTCATTGATGTTATATGAGATGCTGCTTTCAAAGTTTGGTGAAATAAGCAACTGATAACGAATATAATTAACCCGTGTTTTGCTCTCATAAACGTTGAAACCCATGCCAGTGGTAATATCTGAAACCTTCTACCATATGAGTTATAATGCATTCTTGAGACCAAAGTAAAACGTGGCATTTGAAACAGTTTGGCCGTAATAAGCAGCTCATATGGTGGAATATGCACTCAAAACCTGCACGATTCTTCTACTGTTCTTCGAACATTAGTGTTTCTAGCGGTTCAGGTGCGCTAGAGTTTTTTTACTTGGTTTTAGGCACTGAGCACCCACCTACATTGAACGAAAAGAATACGAAATTTGAACTAATTGTAAATAGATGATTTCGATTTGGTAGAAATGTCTAACAGAAAACATACATATATTTTCAAAAGACATTTATCAAAACGAACATATGGATTAGTTGATACTACTAATCGCCTTTGGTTAAAAGAGGTCGAATGTTTCTAGAATTTGTTACAACTGAAATAGACAATTTAACCAATATAACTCGCATAAACTTCTTCAATATCTCAGCATATACTCCATAGAAAACAAAGAAGTCAGCATAGTTTAGAAAGTTGAATGATCTTCAAAAGAAGTAGAATATTTATCAGATTTGGTTTGTATCTTTTATAAATATAATGAAAAAAGTAGTTGGTTCAATCACAAAAGTAGAAAACATTCCTATTTTTAAATGAACTAACCTCTTTTAAAAGATATTTGTCGATTCGGGCTTACGAGTGATAAATGACTTATCGCACAAGTGGAAAATTTTCTTTTCGTTTGCCAGTAGTTTTGCGTTCGTTTACTAAGTAGATTGTGTTGCTCTTTTTAAAGTAATGAGCCAAATTCTGAACCAAATTCAATTATTACTTGTTTCCATATCTCAGGTTGTATTCAACATATCTTATTTTAGTTACTCATGTTTTCTCAGCTTTAAACCTGAAAAAGATTTTGCAAAATAGTGTATTTAAAACAAGCTTTGCCTTGCAGAAAGTTGCATTAATTTCTTTAGGTATGTCTCCTTCTTAGGGTACGGACAAGACGGAGCGACGAGAGCGTCGAGTCCAGCATAGCGTCGAGTCAAGCATGGAACAGCTCATTGAATTGTGTTCATGTAGGCGCGACGAGACGCAAAATTGTAAACGAAATTTTACAGTAGCAGTCGAAATAATGAGTTCTTCAGTGTCGGATGAAGAGTTTTTCTCTCCACAATACACCAAATTGAAATCAATAGACTGCTGATATACATAAATCAATAAATTTTCCTAATCACTGGTAGAAATCTAATTGACTGTGTGCAATTCTGCACCGTTCAATCATAAAAAATGTACCCAAAATTTCGAATTACCCACGGAAAACCCATTAACGCAATTCGTCTACTTACTGTATGCCATCGAAACACATTTTGCAACAACAACATACATTACCGCTGCGAGCAGTCGAGCAACGAAATCGATTCGAATCGATGTCGTCGCTACTATTAAATTTTCACTCTTTGGTCGCTGCTTCGACATGGCCACTTCCATTTGAAAGCATAGGACCGATTTCAGCGCGTTGCTTGACTCGACGCTCGCGACGCTCTCGTCGCTCCGTCTTGTCCGTACCCTTATGCGTTTTAACATACTTCTTAAACACTTTCAAAAATATATTAAAAATTTTGTTTCATCGTTCGAATGTAAATACTTAAATACACATATCATAAATTCAAACATTGTTGGTAAAGATGTCTTGGAAAAGTACAAAATATTTAAACATACATATATTTATATTTAAACATAATTTAAATTTTCAAGAATATGTAATAATATATGATTCAGTTTTATTTGATCCTGAATCGTTAAGTTAAATTGAATGTGTGCATTAATCGTTAAGTTAAATTTATATATTTATTATTATATTTTCAAGTATTTTATGTAAGAATAAAAATTTTTCAAATGCTAATATAAGTGGTTTTATTGAATACTATAATCTCGTTAAACAAATTATGTTATTGTAGTAAATCCAACAAAATTTGCTCCATGTGCTACTTAGTTTGGCAAAATCTACTAAAATGATAAGTCAATCTATATATTTAGCATGGAAAAAAACAGCAAATTGTATTGAAATAAAATCCATTTCATTTCTTGTTTTTACTAAAATAAGTAATAAAATTAACTATTTGACCTTCAAAAACGTTTAGAAAATTAACATAAATTAAAGAATTTTGTTTCTCTATTTTGTAGTTTGTTTCGTTGAATGAACTAGTAAGTTTCGAAAAGCATATTAAACTAGCTGGAGAGATTATCTATTTTTATTTTGCAGGGTTTCTAAAACCAGTGTGTGTGTGGGTTGGGGGAGAGGCGCATTGGCACCTCAAAGCACTCAGGCCAAAGCACTCAGCACTCAGGACTCATTGAACTCATTTCCCCCTGTCTGCCATAGTTTCCCAGACTTCTTCATAAAGTCTAGGATCACTGATAGGGGAAAAACGCTATCCTCTCTGCATGCGTGCAACATCCCAGCCAAAGCATTGATATCTGAGACGCGCAAACGCTGGGCATTGGACAGAGGTCAGAGGTCAAATGGACAGAGGTCATCCTGTACAACACCTATTCGGTACATATGTCCTCCTAGGCAGTTGTGTCCAGTCAGAATGCCTATCATGGCCCTGCAAACTTTCCTGCTCTTATTGAGCAAGAATCCTGCAGTCACATGGTTGGGTTCTGAAAGGAAGACCTTCGTGTGCCTGGCCACACCAGCAGTCGTTCATCTATCTTTGTGAGCATAATTTACCCACGTTCGAAGAATGGCACGTGCAGATGCGGTCGGCACACCCAAGGCGGGTGCAGTAGTGGAAGTCCCGAACCTTGCTTCGCAATGACGTCAGCAATTTCATTTCCCTGAACACCACCGTGCCCCGGTACCCAGAGCAGATGCACCCTATTGAATCTGGCGACAGAGTTCAATCGTGCTCTGCATTCTTGGACAATTTTCGAGTTTATCAGGGGTCTACGCAGCGCCATCAGTGCAGCTTGACTGTCACTGCAAATAGCAATTCTAAAACCAGTGGAAGAGTTTACTACTGTTATATAAAAATAGTTGACTATTTATAATTTGCAGAAATAATGAATTAAATAAGTAGGCTGAAAATCAACAAATTTTTTAAAGAGACTATGACTACTTCTTTATACCAAAAATCTTATCATTTTTTACTAATGTTCGAAGAAGAACATTAGTATTAAAATCACTTTGGCCAAAAATTCATATTTCTATATATATATATATATATATATATATATATATATATATATATATATATATATATATATATATATATAGAAATATATATATATATATATATATATATATATATATATATATATATATATATATATATATATATATATATCATCAAAAAATTTCAGTGAAAAAATCTCAGGAACGCGCCATCTGATTGAACTGAAATTTTCAGGACACATTGGTGTATATGCAGAATAGTGCCAGGTCTCACAAAAAGTTAATAATCTTCAACCCTTTGGCGCCGGCGGCCATTTTAGTGATATTTTTAATATACCTATTATTCCGTACACAAATAATTTTTGCAAAAATAAAGTTGACGAAATAAATTTCAAACGTGTTTTACATGTGAATCAGATAATGTTTTGGAATTTTTTAACCCCATGTGTGCGCTGGGTTCCTAAAAAGAGAACGGGAAAACTTGAAAACTTTTAAATTGCGATAACTTTTGACAGGACTATTCAATCATTACGAAATTTTCAGGACATATTGGTATTGTTTAGTTGCAGATTTGTGTATTTAGATTTGTGTTTCTCATGCTGGCAACCCTGTAGCTAAGACAGACACTGAAAGTGAAAACCTCCAAATCATCGTCTCTCTCGAAAAAATTCCGTTTCTTCAAAAACAAGCCTCTCATATTTAAATTTTGTACTTTGTTTACATAGCCAAAGAAAAAAAATTGATATGGTATAACGGGCACGCCTGGTAACCCTTGCCCAATTTACCTATATTTTTAGCATCAAAAACTTCTGTTCACGGAACCTCACGATTTGTTTAGCAGAATTGATTGAAATTTGCAGAATGCATTGGTCTTAAATAGGACCAGGTCTGGTAGAAGTGATTTTGAAATGCGGCTGATTCTGTGCCAGTGGGGCCATCTTAAAAATCAATAAAAGAGATAACTGCCTTTAGCCCTATAAATTCTGATTGAATAGTTCAATTTTAACAAAATTCACACAGTAGCTGGACCTTACTTTAGATCACGTTTGGTAGAAATTTGGTTGAAAAATTCGGTTGGAGCTGCCAGCTATGATAATTTTGGTGTCTTAAATTTGAGAAAAATAAAAATTTGGAAGTGAAACATTCAAACCATCGAATATCCTAAAAAATGTCCGATTCTTACAATAAAACCAATCTGTATACAAATCTTATGCTTTATCTACACGTTCAAAGTAAAACTTTGGAAATTTCATGTCGGACAAGAACGGTAACCCTTTCCCAGTTAACCTATATTTTTAGCATCAAAAAATTCTGTTCACGGGAATTCACGAACCAATAATCAGATACCATTGAAATTTACAGAATGCATTGGACTTAAGTAGGGCCAAGTCTGATAGAAGCGATTTTGAATTGTGGGCAACTCTGTGCCAGTGGTGCCATCTTGAAAAATTACAAAGAAAAAAAAACTGCTTTTTGCCCTATGAAATGTGAATTAGTAACCAGATTTTCATGAAATTGACACAATAGCTGAACCTGACTCTAATCTCTGCTTGGTGGAAATTTGGTTGAAAAAGTTGATTGGTGCTGCCAGCTATGGTAATTTTTGTGTCTTTGGTTTTGAAAATTTGCTCAGGAAAATAAAACTTTTTGCCCTATAACTTCCACTGCAGTCATGAAATCAATACGAATTTCATACAATTAATGGAACCTATTATAAACATTATTCAGGCCAAATTTGGTTGAAAAGCCACGATAGGGGTGCCAGTTATTGTTGGTTTTGTGTTTAATTGCAATATCTTTACTAAGCGATTTTAACGTAGAATTTTCAAATGGTAATGATATTGTAGTGACAATAAACAGCAAATATTAAGTTTTCGATTATTTGAAAAAACTCGCTGCAGGTAACCTTAAATTTCTTTATGCTCCTATAACTTCGAATGTAATTAAACAACGTGAAGCAAATGTGATATATTCTTGGCTTTGATACTGGCAGAAGGTTGCCAGCACGAGTCGGTTGTGTTACTTTTGTATCCAGAAATGCTTACAGTTAGTATTCATATCGGAAACATTTACAATGAAATTAAATAACCAATATTTCAATTCCCAAAGTTCTGCAAATTTTTCGGATCGCAGCCCCAAACACCAACTTCAGTTACAGTGCTGCAGGCACTAAGTATTTTCTTCATTGGTGTTATATGAGATGCTGCTTTCAAAATTTTGTGAAATAAGCAACTGATAACGAATATAATTAACCCGTGTTTTGCTCTCATAAACGTTGAAATTCATGCCAGTGGTAATATCTGAAACCTTCTACCATATGAGTTATAATGCATTCTTGAGACAAAAGTAAAACGTGGCATTTGAAACAATTTGGCCGTAATAAGCAGCGCATGTGGTGGAATATGCACTCAAAATCTGCACGATTCTTCTACTGTTCTTCGAACATTAGTTTTTCTAGCGGTTCAGGTGCGCTAGAGTTTTTTCAGTGTAGAGTTGAAAATTTCAACAAATTTATTCCAGCCTAAAATATTATCAACTTTCATTATGCATGTTTATTTTTCCCAAATTATTTTTCCCACAGCGCCTGGAATTTCACTAAAAACCCCTCCGCTGTCAACAACTTTTGATTTTAATTTCAATTTATGCATCTTTTGAATAAGAAGTAAGTCCTTATTTACAAAAACTTACTCCTTATGCATATAAATATTTCCTAAAAATATCAGTTCAATTGGAACTTTTGGAATAATCTCAGAGAATCTTTTTGTTACATATGTATATACATATATGTACATATGCGACAAATGTTGAAATGAAGGTGGTGATGGTGATTATGTAGGAAGGAAGATAGCTTAAGGTACGTAAGAAAAATTTGGGGAAATTGATTCTAATAATAATTTTCTTCAAAAAACAATAAAAAATAAACAGGTAATCAATATCAGTATTCTACAAAACGCGACTGTACATTGCCCTTTAACAGACTAAGCATCCTCTACTAAAAATAATCAGCAAACGCTCTCTCCTATAATATAATTTCCGGGATTTATATTACACTGTATTATTTGCGCCATTAGTATGAGCTTGATGAACCGTGAAAATTCTGAAATACTTTTCATGCAATAGCAAAAAAGGCAACAGTTGTTGGACAGATGAAAGAAGATAGACTGGCAGACCGACAGACAGAGGCAAACCTGATGTACTACTAATGACTTGAAAACTGATGACAGAAGTTTCAGCTAATATGCTAGAAGCTCCGTGATAATTACGCCATCTGCCTGCCATCAACTCTGCAAATTAAGGGGATAAAGTTTTAATTAACCCTGGGATGTTGCCTTTTATAAGCAAATAGGAAAGTTTACAATGTTCAGTTAGCTCCCAAAAGGATTGACAGAGAGGTGGAAATATACAATGTTCAGGATGCCATTTTGGGGATAAACTTAGCAGAATGTGGAAATTTTGAATTTCGGAATAATTCACAGTACGAAGAAGAAAGGTCAATAGTGATTTCAGTGCCAAACAGTTGCTTACGAGGGACTTAAAATAAATCAAAATGTGTTGTGGGTAGAGCTACTGTAAATCATGTGAATTGAAGTTTGTATTTGGATTCAACGTTCTGGAATTTACTTTGGTTTATTCAAATGGTTGTAATTGTGCAAAGATAATATAAGAAAGAAAATGATTTTTCTCAAGGAATTTTCATAATTTGTAAATAAGTAAAATTAATATTCAAATATATACGCAAACATCGTTGTTTTGATGTTCTATTTCAAAAGGTGCTTAGGAAAAAAAAACTCTAGCGCACCTGAACCGCTAGAAACACTAATGTTCGAAGAACAGTAGAAGAATCGTGCAGGTTTTGAGTGCATATTCCACCACATGAGCTGCTTATTACGGCCAAACTGTTTCAAACGCCACGTTCTACTTTGGTCTCAAGAATGCATTATAACTCATATGGTGGAAGGTTTCAGATATTACCACTGGCATGAATTTCAACGTTTATGAGAGCAAAACACGGCTTAATTATATTCGTTATCAGTTGCTTATTTCACAAAATTTTGAAAGCAGCATCTCATATAACATCAATGAAGAAAATGCTCAGTGCCTGCAGCACTGTAACTGAAGTTGGAGTTTGGGGCTGCGATCCGAAAAATTTGCAGAACTTTGTGAATTGAAACATCGGTTATTTATTTTCATTGTAAATGTTTCCGGTATGAATACTAACTGTAAGCATTTATTGATACAAAAGTAGCACAACCGACTCGTGCTGGCAACCTTTCGCCAGTATCAAAGCCAAAAATATATCACATCTGCTTCACGTTGTTATATTACATTCGAAGTTATAGGAGTATAAAGAAATTTAGGATTACCTGCAGCGAGTTTTTTTTCAAATAATGGAAAGCTTAATATTTGCTGTTTATTGTCACTACAATATCATTACCAATTGAAAATTCTACGATAAAACCGCTTAGTAAAGATATTGCAAACAAACACAAAACCAACAATAGCTGGCAACCCTATCGTGGCTTTTCAACCAAATTTGGCCTGAATAATGTTTATGACAGGTTTCATTAATTGTATGAAATTCGTATTGATTTCATGACTGCACTGGAAGTTATAGGGCAAAAAGTTTTATTTTCCTGAGCGAATTTTCAAATCCAAAGACACAAAAATTACCATAGCTGGCAGCACTAATCGAATTTTTCAACCAAATTTCTATCAAACAGAGTTTAGAGTAAGGTTCAGCTACTGTGTCAATTTCATGAAAATCTGGTAACTTATTCACATTTCATAGGGCAAAAAGCATTTTTTTTTCTTTGTAATTTTTCAACATGGCACCACTGGCACAGAGTTGCCCACAATTCAAAATCGCTTCTGTCAGACCTGGCCCTACTTAAGTCCAATGCATTATGTAAATTTCAATTCTATCTGATTATTGATTCGTGAGTTCCCGTGAACAGAAGTTTTTGAAGCTAAAAATATAGGTTAACTGAGAAAGGGTTACCGTTCTTGTCCGACATGAAATATCCAAAGTTTTACTTTGACTGTGTGGATTAAGCATAAAATTTGTATACAGATTGGTTTTATTGTAAGAAACGGACAGTTTTTGGAAATTCGATGGTTTAATGTTTTCACTTCCAAATTTTAATTTTTTCAAATTTCAGACACCAAAATTATCATAGCTGGCAGCTCCAACCGAATTTTTCAACCAAATTTCTACCAAACGTGGTTTGAGGTAAGGTCCAAGTACTGTGTGAATTTCGTCAAAATCGAACGATTCAATCAGAATTTATAGGGCTAAAAGCAGTTATATTTTTTAGTGATTTTTCAAGATGGCACCACTGGCACAGCATCACCCGCATTTCAAAATCACTTCTATCAGACCTGGTCCTATATAGGACCAATACATTCTGCAAATTTCAATCAATTCTGCTCATTGGATCGTGAGTTTCCGTGAACAGAAGTTTTTGATGCTAAAAATATAGGTAAATTGGGCAAGGGTTACCAGGCGTTCCCGTTATACCATATCAAATTTTTTTTTTGTTTATGTAAACAAAGCACAAGATTTACATATGAGTGGCTTTTTTTTGAAGAAGCGGCAGTTTTGCAAGAGAAACGATGATTTGAAGGTTTTCACTTTCAGGGCCTGCCCTAGCTACAGGGTTGCTAGCACGCTCATTTAAAGCTACACAGATCTACAACTAAATAATACCAATATGGCCTAAAAATTTCGTAATGATTGAATAGCTTTGTCAAAAGTTATCGGAATTTAAAAATTTTCAAGTTTTCCCGTTCTGTTTTTAGGCACCCAGCGCACACATGGGGTTAAAAAATTCCAAAAAATTATCCGATTCACATGTAAAACACGTTCAAAATTTATTTCGTCAAATTTATTTTTGCAAAACTTATTTGTGTACGGAATAATAGGTATATTAAAAATATCACTTAAATGGCCGCCGGCGCCACAGGGTTAAAGATTATTAACTTTTTGTGAGACCTGGCACTATTCTGCATATACACCAATGTGTCCTGAAAATTTCAGCTCAATCGGATGGCGCGTTCCTGAGATTTTTTCACTGAAATTTTTTGATGATATATATATATATATATATAGAAATATGAATTTTTGGCCAAAGTGATTTTAATACTAATGTTCTTCTTCGAACATTAGTAATAACCTGTGATGTGTGTAATGTGTTATGTAAATAATATCTAGATGTAGTTCGTGCAAAAGAATTTTTCTCGAATAAATCTCTGATTGCTATGAATCCCACATGCTGTTAAAAAAAACACAAAAATGACAAAGTACATGTGCATGTATATCACCAAAATCCTAACATAATAAATTACATTGGTTTTTCAAATAGAGTTACGTACTCGTTGGTTAAAACAGCTTCCTTTCCATACTTATGCGAAGCCATTAATTTATGCAGCATGCTTGTTGAATAAGTTGTCTGCACCCTTTTCTAACTTATTCATTAAAGATACAAATTCAAACTCACAACGCTTAACTATCGCTTCACCTCACCTTATTTCTGGAACCGAAACATTCTGCTCAACTCAAAAAATATTAAGTTATGCAATAAAACCTCAACAGAACCTCAACTACTTAATATTCTTTCCATTCAATCTCATCTTTATCCATAAACGCAAATAGAAGTTTATAAATTGCCACCTGTTTTCCATACTGAATCCACTGAATAGAGAAAACAAAAAAAAAAACTTTTCAAAAAATCTTTCCGTGTGTAAACCGTTCCACCTTCGTTGGCACTCGGATCATAATAAGCATAAACACCGACATTCGTAAAATCGCTTCTTCCTTTTTACCATGAAAGCAAATCTACGGGCAAACTCATTGAAATTATTCGAAATCTGAAGTGCATAAAAGCCAGATAAGAAAAGTTTAAAAGTTATATAAAACTTTTGGCGCGATCTTTGGCTGTAACTAGGTACGAGCAAAGCCGAAGACCACAAGGATGGGAATCTAAAAGACGAAGATGTGAATAGCATCTTTAACTTCGTCGACTCCTGTTCAAGGAAAATGAGCAGTTTTACGAAACTTTGACTAGAATCTACGGGAGAATGGAAGGAAGTGAAAACATTTGATGGAAGATACAATCATAGAATGAAGGTGATTGCTGAAAGTTATTAATGTTGCTTGTGTCGTTTTTCACGTATGCTGGCTAGGATCAAGTATTCGAAAAGTGAGTTGGATATGAACGTTTAATATTACTACCTAGAGCTAAAGTGCTTTTGAGAATAAAACAATAAAGTGAAACACTACTTGCACCATAACCACAGAGTAAATACTACCTATAGTGTGGGAAACTGTAATATTTTCCGATAAGAGAAAAAGGTATAGTGTAAAGAAATTTCAAATCAGGTAGTGCCTGGAAAGCGCGATAATTATTAGTACACTTAATCAGATGCAAAAGTGAGAGAAACCTACTGTTAAATACAATCTGAGAGCTTAATTGTCCTGTCAAATGCGAGGCGAGAATGTGCAAGGTAGCATGTACTCGTATTGCTCAGAAGAGAGATATAAGGAAATAAAAGCAGCAGCGAAAATTGAAGCAATTTGCTTGATTCCGAGTTTTAGTGGTAGTGAAGGAAAAATATAGGACGATGAGCAAATTTGACATTCTTGGTCTGCGCAAACAGAAACTGTTCGCGATATGCATCGTAGTAGTAGGCAGTATGTACACGCTTTTGACAAGTAAGACCCAAATAGTTGCACAGATTAGGTAGCGGCAACATCAAAGGAAAAATTTGAGTTAGTTATGCTCTCGATTTATTCTACTTATAGAATTGTACCTAAATTTCGTATACGTAAACGCTTGTTTCATTTATAATATCTTTGATAACAAATCTGCCCTGATTCGCATAAACGTTCTATATACATTTTAGTATTTTCGAGATATTCCATAATTTGTATTTTGAATTGTACTGGAGATACAGTTGGGGACAAAACTCTCCAAACACCCTCAAAATTTCATAAATTTAGTAGAAAATGCAAATATTTGTGAGAATTTTATATGCAACTTTACTGCAAATGTATTTTTATAAACATAAATTAAAAAAAATTACACTAGTTAACTTATAACCGTAAAACACACAAAAAAAGAAATTCAGTAGGGACAAAAGTCTTCATACATTATGTAATTGAACTGAAAATTCCACATTATTTAATATAATTTTATATTTCAATATTTTGTTGGGCCACCATTGGCATCAATAACAGCCTACAACCGTCGTGGCATTGAATCCATCAAGTTTTTAGTGACTTCCGGAGTTATTTCTCCACAGGCTTGTTGAAGCGCAGTATGAGTGATTCTTTGCTGCTGGTGTGATTTTTCGTGATTTTTCTTTTCATAAGTTCCCAATTATGTTCAATGGGGTTTAAGTCTGGTACATAATAAAACAACCAGTTTTTTACAAAGCATGCAGTATGTTTGGGATCGCTGTCCTGTTGAAATATCCAATGCCGGCCAAGACCCAAATTGTCCACGGAAGATTACAAGTTTTCTTCTAACAGTCTTTAATGATTGTATTGGCCCATAATACCGTCTACAAAGACCAATCTGTCAACCCCACCAGCTGCAATTCCACCCCACACCATCACATTGCCAACGCCGTGTTTTACTGTTGGTATCAAATTCTTCAGTTGCAATGCTGTTCTCTTTTTTGGCTAGATTTTTTCTTTGCCATCATTACCGAACAAGTTGAACTTGCTTTCATCAGTAAAAAAGACAGTTTTTCAGAACTCTGAATCTTTTCCTAAATAACGCTTTGCAAATTCAAGTTGAAGCTGCCTATTCTTTTCAGATATTAGCGGTATTTTACGAGGAACTCTACTTGCATATCCATCGGAACGTAAGATTCTTGGGATGGTTTTAGGGTGAACACACTTATTTGAAGTATTAGCGATATGTTCCGCCAGTTGCCGACCGGTGATCCTTAGGTTTTTGTCGACCTCTTTTAAGATCATGCTGATATCCCGCCTGGAAAGTTTCTTTGGTCGTCCATTGCTTGGCTTATTTTCCACTGATCCTGTGCTTTTATCCTTTTTTATCCTTAGAACAAAACTTTTTTATCCTTTAAACAAAACTCCAATTGCGCGGTATGATTATCCATTTCTGTGCTCAGCAATAATTAATTTTTTTATTTCAACACTTACTTCCTTACGCTTGCTCATTTTTCACTCCCTTTGCTGACAGATCACTAAAACAAACTAATCATTAGATCGTATTCACGCATTTCATAGGAAATACAACGGTTCTTTGAAGAAAAACAACAGTAAAGCAATGCAATGAAGACCAGAGTACACTATCTGATCAATATATGAACAATTTTGTCTCTACTGAATTTCGTTTTTTCTGGTGTTTTTAAGGTTATAAGTTAATTAATGGATTTTTTTTTTAAATTTATGTGAATAAAAATACATTTGCAGTAAAGTTGCATATCAAATTCTCATAAATATTTGCATTTTCTACTAAATTTATGAAAGTTTGAGGGTGTATGGGGAGTTTTGTCCCCAACTGTATAAGGAGAGTGCGTTTTTCAATTTTGATTTTAACATACCTTCACAAAAGATAGGGTTTTCAAATTTGGCAGAATGATGTAATAGAGTATGCAGTTTTTGAATCCGTTGTTAACTCAAAAATGACAAAAATGTTGGTAGAACGCATATGCAAATCCGGACAGAAATAACTTTTTCTGGAATGTAGAGAATAAAAGTGCCAAGTAGCGTGGTGCACAATTGCGAGATATTTAGCTCGATTGTTAAAATATCTTTATAGCTTCGTAATGTGGGAGTCAAAGGTTTAACGCATTAGAAACAGACCATTTACAAACGTATAAAATTTGAAGTCAGAGCCCGCTGGAACAACATTACGACTTGGTTGTAATGATTCACGTTTTGGTGCCCACAGACGGATCATGGGTCAGGAACGTTTCCTTTCTCTATTATATTTTCAATATTTTCCTCGTTTCGCAGCTCTTTATCTACGAACGCCTCTCCTGCGACCAATTGTGCGTCTCAAATTTGCAAAGCAACTCTGTACAAAGAATATGTGTTGAGAATCTTTGAGCTTAGGCACACAGTACCGGCAGCATGGTGTGTCCACCTTACCCCATTCTTTACAGGTGTTTTCTGAAGTAAACATGCGCTCTCGTTGAACTCATCTAACCTTTCTCTCGATAAGACCAACTGCTTAGGTGTCCACCCCACTTTGCTACTTTAACCCTCCGAGTACACACCTATTTTTTCGATTATGGAGAACACTTGGGGTCAAATTGACCCCAAGCACTTTTGAACGTCTATAGAATCGCCACCACTGAAGATTTTAATTTGAAAAAATTTGTAGGTATAGTTTCAGACCTTTTCTAGTAGTTCTTATGCATAAGACGTGCCTTAAATGTCCTTACAATACCTAAAAAAAATTCACGAAAAACAGTTTTGCCGAAAATCAGGTTTTTTACTAAAAAATCGTTATATTTTTTAATTTTCAATATTTTGGGCTAAAAATTTAAACAGATACTCTCAAGATATGACAAAATCATAAAAAAATTAGATGTATATTGGACCTTTAAAAAAAAGTATTTATTTTGCATATTTACGGTGGCGATTTTGAAGGTTTTTTATAATTGCATATTTAAAAAAAAAATTTATAAATTGATTGATTTTTAATATTTTGAGCTTAAAATTTATATGGTTAGAATAATACAAAAATCATCCCTATATAAAGTGTTGCAAAAAAGATATTCGTTACGCATATTGGTAGTAGTAATTTTGAGGGTATGAAAAATAATGAATTTTTTCATTTTTGAATAGAAAAAACTATTTTTTATTCATTAAAATATATAAAAATAATGACAAAATAAAGAAAAAATTGAAAAATCATTCATATCCAACACAACCATTGCATAAAAATGCCCGATGCTCGTCGCATATCGGTCGATCGCAAGATGCGCACACATCTTTTGTTTTGTGGTCTTGTTTTCGAGAGAACAATAAACATCTTGGTCTTTTACTGAGCTTTGGGCGTTCTGAAGGAACATTTGGGATATTTATTCCTAAAATATTCTCGATCCCTTTTCGAATGTCTACACGTAGAATGGTATTATTTAATTTTTCTCGTAAATATTGCTCAACAAGGTGAGCCAAAACTTCTTTCAAGGCAGCAATGGCAGACTTATTTTTGGTAGCGTCAGTGTCAGTGTCTATCGATAGACCGATAGACACTGAAGAAGAAGAGGGCAGATTACCCTCGAAATATCGATATTTGTCTCAAAAACTAAATATATCCAGCTTCGAAAGGAAAAAGCGGTTTTTTAAAAACAGTTTTTACAAGCTGGAAAAAATTGGTACATATTAAAAACAATTATTTTTTGGCTATTTGAAATTAATCTATCGATTTATAAAATAAAAAAAATATTGAATTTTACCTCAAAATTGACGTCGAGTACACATGGGGTCTATTTGACCCCTTGATCTGCTTCAAAGGCTTCTCAACGACGACTGACCACATGGGACTGTATGAGAACGGTTTAAACTAAAAGTCAAGGCACAGAAATACACTAAGGAAACTACAGTACCCCCTTTTTCCCGCAGGCCTAAGCGCTGCGATTGGTCAAAAAGGTCTCTGGGGTCAATTTGACCCCCTGTGTTCTCGGAGGGTTAACTTCAATGTTGTTGCCGAAGTTAGAGACTTCTGCCCGATTTTGAGTGAGAGGTACTCCTCCTTGTATTTTCGCGCTTGTAGATTTATCGGCTTTCCCCTAATATCACCAACACGGCAGCTTCTGAGCGCATTATAGAAATCGTATTCAATCCTGTTATTGTATGTACTTAACATGTTCCAATCTGTAGTGGAAAGTTCAAGACTATTTGAAAAGAGATTCTCTGCGTCATTTGTTGACTAACCGCTACATTGTCATAAACATTTGTAAAGATTAGTTCTAACCAATTACCATTTTGGTTGAGAGTCAGAACAATCTGCTGCAAATCATGGCCATACAACGTACTCATAAGGTTAAAATCAGAAGACTTAAGTAGGTTTACTGGTATTAAACCATCATCAGACTTATCAAAAACGAAACGCAAATTCGGACGATTAAAATTACCCAAGATTATAATTTTATCCTCAGTACTACGAGAAGCCATAAAAAAATATATTTGCTCTCATAAATAATTGTACACTGATTCGTCAGATCTCGGTGGGACGTAAAATAAACCAATATAAACTGAGGTTTTGTCCATTGAAACGCGAATAAATATATGCTGGAAGAATTCGTGCGAAGCAGAATTTACAAGTTCACTTGAGTGAGTGTTCTTAACTGCGAGTAAGACACCATCACCTCTTGTTTGACCAGTGGAAAGGGTTTTTTCATTCATGTGGGAGTCATTTAACCAGGTTTTAGTGAAAGTAAGCACGTCGAAATGGCAAGATTTGGTGTCAAGAAAAAGTTTATTTATTTTACCCATCATACCACCGCAATTGTGATAAAAAATTCTGGGGCTTTTGATTGAGGATATGTTATTAGGAGCCATACCCGATACGGCCACAAGTTTTACCTAAAGAATTCTTAACCAAGTTAGAATTAGCAGAAGTCGCAGCAATAGAAGTGCCAATAGTTGATGTTCTACTGAATGAATTTAAATTACGAGCTACGATTGAGTCGGAACATACCTTACGGGAGTGAGAAGTCAGAGATGAAGAGGAAGTATTAGTTGGATATGCTATAGCATGAGTCTCTGGATGGGAACACCTGACGGTAGAATTTCGATTCACGCTAGGGAAGTCTCTAGTCAGAAGATTTGTAGAAACTACCTGATTAGTAGATACAGATGAAGTACCATTACTAGTCACAAATGAGTTCTTATTTCTACTTTTGATGTTGCTGCAAGCGATGATGGTCCTCCAACGACAAAATATGATGACATTCCATTTATAGCTCCTACTGCTTCCATTCACGTGAGTGAAAAGCCAAATGTCTACTTCCGGTTTCACACAGAAAAAAAATTGTTTTTCAAATATAATTTCAAAATTAAAAAGAACAGCTAATTTTCTATAACAATCAGTATGTTCAATATTTTTTAAATTTTATTTTGAATCTCAGAATCCGCTTCCTAAAAACCTTTCATCATTTTCGTCAATTATTCAGAAGCCCAACTAAACCGCATAGAAACAAAAACTTGTGCATCCACATTCATATCTTATAGAAGTACCATTCCGGACGTTAGTGTTTCTAGCAGTTGCTTTGCGTTAGAGTTTTTTTGTATTGAGGGTATTAGGCAGATACTTACTTTGAGATCGCGCTTTGGCTAGTTTATGACATATGGGCCACTTAAATATCCTTCGATTTTACTTGTTTCTATTCAAGATCAAATACGAATAAAAAGCCAAATATTTTCGTTTCTAGTCTTTTGCTTGAATTATTAGTTATCATTAAGGACCTGCTTAGTATCCTTTATCTCAGCATCACCCACATTATTTCGCACAGAAAGGATAAAGGATGAGCGATATTATTTAAAATCTCTCGCTGGGAGGCAAAATCGCTCTTCTGGCCAAGAATTTTAGCTGAAGAAACATGTTCATCATAAACAGGTATTTTAATTTAAACCAATTTTTTCCTTTTGAAGCTAGATATATTTGGATTTCTCGACATATATCGCTATTTCGGTATCTTATTTAATATGATTACTTTTAAAGAATTGACTAATACTCATTACCAGCTAATTACAAGCTAATTATCTATTAATTATATACGTAAGTACATTTAACTATCTATATTAATTACACTATCATCATAAAATATCTGCTTAAATTAACCTGAACAATGGTGATACACAGTTAAGAATCGTGACGAGGTGATAGAGCGACTTGGAAGAGTGGCAGAAATAGGGGAAGATGAGCTAGTTGTATCATTTGATGTCAAGGCTCTATTCCCAAGCGTGCCGGTAAAACAAGCACTCGCGTTCTTTGAGGACTGGCTATTAGAGAAAAATAGCTCACCGGAAGGGAGGAAGAGGGCTAAAGACTATGTAAAACTTGCCTCGGTTTGCATGAATGAAAGTTACTTTACTTTCAGGGGGAAATACTTTAAAGCTATAAAAGGTGTTGCCATGGAAAATCCTTTATCCCCACTAATGAGTGAGATATTTATGGACAGACTGGAGAAGAAATTTCATGAAGAAGGTTCGCTTCCTCATGTCTGGATGAGATATGTGGACGACATTCTACCCATCGTAAAAAAGAATGCTTTGGCAAAAACTTTGAAGAAGTTGAACCAAGCACATAAGGATATCCAATTTTCAATGGAAGTCGAAAACAATGGGAAATTACCATTTTTGGATATAATGGTCATACCGAAAGAAGGTTTTCTTAGGTTTAATATCTACCGGAAGCCCACACACACCCAGAGAACAACACCATCCACGTCTGATCATTGGCGTTCCCAAAAAATGGCGTCCTTTAACTCGATGATCCACCGACTTTTAACAGTACCCATGGATCAGGAAAGTTTAAACTCAGAAGTTAAATATATTAAAGATACCGCGAGAATAAATAATTGGAAACCTTGTCAAAAAGAAGAAGGACAAAATACAGCGTGACCTGTTAACGACGCTCTTTATACAAGAAGAACAAAAACCAGCCATAAGAGTTCCAATTATTTTTACGTCAATATTTAAGCAAATTCAGGAGCGTCTTGAACGCTTTGATATAAAAGCAGTTCCAACCAGTAGGGTAAAAAAATTAAGTACAAAATTATGTCACGTGAAAGACAAAAACAAATAAGAAGAAAACATGTGGAATATACAAAATTACTTGCCCAGAATGCGACAAAATATACGTTGGACAAACAAAACGGTTAGTTGGTGTTAGACTAACCGAACATAAGCGGGAAGCAGCTCCAGCAAGGAAAAGGAACACTACGGTAGTACAATCAGCAGTAGCGAAACACATCCTGGAGGAGGAGCACAAGGAATCCACAACGTGTAGGTGATTAAGGAAGTACAGCAAGTACGAAAACTGGATGCGTACGAAAGCCTGAACATATGGAAAACCCCGATGGATAGGCGACTAAACACAGACCAAGGAAACTGTGTATCACCATTGATCAGGTTAATTTAAACAGATATTTTATGATGTTAGTGTAATTAATATAGATAGTGAAATGTACTTACGCATATAATTAATAGAAAATTAGCTTGTAATTAGCTGGTAATGAGTATTAGTCAATTCTTTAAAAGTAAGCACATTAAATAAGATACCTTCACTCAGAAAAATTTCACCAATTAACACTTTTTTAGAATCACTTTAAATCAAAAGTTGAAATCACTTTGAAATAAAAAGCGAATCTTATTTGAATTCCATTTTATTATAAAAATTTTATTTTCAAATCAAAATTTTTCATCATTGAATTCAAAAGAAACGTATATGGCGCCAAACCATATTTGAACATTTTTGATTCAAAAATTTTCAAATATCATTTGGCTCCTTATACGTTTCTTTTTAATTCAATGATGAAAAATTTTGATTTGAAAATAAAATTTTTATAATAAAGTGGAATTCAAATAAGATTCGCTTTTTATTCCAAAGTGATTTCAACTTTTGATTTAAATTTGATTCTATTCAATGACATTTTTCTGAGTGTAAGTTATTTTAAGATAAGACCAATGGACACTGAAGAAGAGGGCAGATTACCCTCGAAATATCGATATATTTCGAGTAATCCAAATAAATCTATTTTCGAAAGGAAAAAATTGGTTTTTTACAAGCTATTGGAAAAAATTGGTACACAATAAAAACAACATAAACAGGTATTGAGCTTTATATCACACGGTAAAAATAGCTTTGAATATATTCGTAAATTTTACTTTTACGTGGCCAGAAAATATATTTAGGTGGTTGGAATTTTAAATATATATGAGGAAAATATAAAGAGTCACACCAAGTCTCCAAGATTGGCAAAGTACTAATGAACCCAAAGGCATTACATACTTTGCTATACACTGATGTACCTACTAATGATAGGAGCACATGTATATTGGAAAGCGTTTCACTTTTCATTGTATTTAGCCTTAGCCAAACAGATCTGTCTAAAATATGTTTTATTAAATTTGTTAATTTTTGGCGTCCACGCTCGATTTCCTTCCGGTTTATCTGTGTTAATTTTCATGTCGATAAAGCATTTTCTTATGTGCGGTCTTCGAAAATGCATGCAAACAAACTATAAGCCCTATTTTCAACTGTCCCGACATTTTCAAAATTGCAGCTAAGAACCTCAATCAATAATACATCAATTTGTGAATTCGCATACATTTCGCACATATATCAACGCACATTCATATTTTAATAAACCAGAATTTTTAAATGCCCTGTCAGGCTGGATAAATCTTCATCCTAACATCGCACGTACGTACAATTAGCATTGTGCTCATAAAAAGCTCTAAATGAATCGTTGTACTGAGCTTTTTCGCAAAAATAGCCCTATGAGTTTTTCATCATTGTGCTTTGTACAATAGTTTTTTCTTCTAGGTTTTCAAGGACATTTAAAAAATCATATCAACATTTCAAACCCCATCATCAAAATGGCAATATCACCCCGTTAACACCCGGAACGCACTCCTTGAAGTTGACAAATATTACTTTGGGTTAACGGTCAATGGTGCGGTATACAGTGGTTGGATCAAAAGTGACCTGACCTAAAGCGCGGACTAAATGAACTTGGTCCTCAGGTGTTTACAACCAACCCGACCTAAAATTTGCTTAGGTCGAATTTAGTTCTCGTTTGTATGTGACAGCTGTCATTTAGTTTAATTTTTGTTCATGCACTGTATTTATCGTTTCATTTGTCTCTCAAACATGTTTATTTCAATCATTTTGTGTCAAAGGGGAATGTTATGAGCTTATATTCAACATACATACATTATTAATAGTCGCGCAAAAATCAATGTTTAGGTCGCGTGTGTTTACGATTATAGTCCACGACCTATATTTAGGTCAGGCCGCTTGAAATCGTAGACCGACCTAAATTTAGGTCGGTCCGTCAGTGTTAACACCACGTGGACTAAAAAATGTAGGTGGAATTTGGTGTTTAGTCCGCGGACTAAACGTTCGGTGTAAACGATACCAACAACTCATAGTTGTCACCAGCGCAGATCAAACGAGCTTTGTTACTCGGAATAGACTACCTTGTCTTCATTGTATTCTGCAAGTAACCTAGCTTATAACCGCGCTAAAGTAAGTTTTTAACAAAATCAGGCTGCAAGTCGTGCAAGCCTCATAAGACAATTTCAAATGGACGGATATCTGGTCTTTGATTAGTAAAAAAATCTATTTATTTTCGGCGGTAATATGTTTCCGAACTATTTTTAAGTCTTTTATTGACTTGAGGAACAATCTTCTGCCTATTGACATCAGTTTAATGTCAAAATTTTCAATTTTGAGATATTCCATCATAGCGATAATGGAATACCAATAGACGTTCTAAAATAGAAAAATGAAACTGTTTTCTGGTGACAACTACATAATTCTCTTGCGCGCTTGGCAGAAATGCACTAGTGTTCGCTTTGAATGCTAACACGAGAATCTACTTTACTTTACAATCAAATTTTAATGCTTGAAATATTTTAATATCATTATATTTGAGTTATACTTACACTCTAAATACTGTCCATCGATACAGAACAATATTCGAAACTGAAATCAAAATGATGCATTAAAAAAATTCCTTATTTCCTATTCAAATTATATTTTCAGACGATCCGAAATCCCTTGTCGCAGAGCAACAGTAACATACATTTAATTAAAACTCGTAAAGCCGTTGAAAGTTACCCTGGTCTTCGTTTAGTATCCGCTCGTAACGATGGCGGTCTCACAAAAACAGCAAGCAATTCCTCCGAAAATGTAATTTTCCGGAAAACACGTGAATCTTAAGCCCAATTCTACACTTTTCGCTTTCACGTCTTTCTGACTTTCGATTAACTAGTCCTCTCGAAATTCATACCTTCATGACTCGTTCAGCTCGGACCTACATCGCTTTCCACAACTTTAAATTTTCTTAATTCGCTGGCATTTCCACCTTGTGACTTTCGGTGCGCGAATCGTTTCGTAATACGGGAAGTATCCGATTTCAAATTTTCTCGTGGCGCCGGAGGTGTAATCGAAATAAATTGGCACAGAGGGAAATGTTGTAAAACCAGGGAGAGTAGATATAACCTTTCAGAAAGTTTTAGACAAAGTGGATGGTGTGGTGGCGTCGGTGTTTCTTACATGGTTTTTGTAATAAATTTCGATTTCACGCGTTGCGTCTGTTGGGTTGAAATATTCAGATGAATTAAATTAGCCAGGAGTTGGTAAAACAACATGTTCAAAGTCTCAGCCGGTTTTTCCGAATACAGCGATAATAATTTGGTGATGTGCAAGCAAATTGGACCTTGAATAGCTTTAAAATTATTTTAGCATATTGAAAACTTTAACCAACAAATTTACTGTATACGTACTAAATCTCCAAAATCGATTCGTGTCTGCATTAGTTACTGTATTCATCACCATGGAACATATTTGCATAGCCTGATAATCCTTTTATTAAAGCATTAGGAATTTTCAAAAATGCTACTGACAACGGCATGTGGCTGAGTCTGCTCCTGTCAGGAAATCTACGAAAACTAGTTCAGAGGTCGTTCCAACGCTCTCAAGTGCTGTGTGTTAGGGAATGGAACAGTGTGTACCGCATGCATTTTACAATTTTAATTAAAAGTTGGAACAATGCTCGTCGCTTTTCGGCAGTTTATTGTTTCTATTTGCAACAAACTAAATACTTTGCATTGGAAATTTAATCAGACGAACAGGTTTTGGTTTGGGCTGGTATTGAAAATGAAGTCAATGTAAGTTGGCATATAGTTCAATCCATGGCTTCAAAAGAATAAATAGGAATATCTAACTATTTTTGTGTTACTTGTTTTCCATTATAATAATTACATGTGTCATTTGAAAACTAGCCGCGTTATTCAGTAGAACAACATTTTCTCATTCTGCAGAGGTTATTTCGATTTGATATTTGATCATTAAATGCACATTCTTAACCTTATTTTCACTTTAATTAACAATTAAAACTTAAAATCTAGCGGATATCCTTTTTTGCCTTGTTGGATCTTCTCGTTTTATTATTTATTTTTCATTATCATTTTTATATCACACACTTTTTAGTTCAGTATCCTTGTCGTCTAAAAGGATAGGTACATGGCGTCAAATTTGGCAGCTCTCATTTTCTGCTGACTTGTTTATGATGTTGCTTCGATGAATAACCTAAGTTTGCGACCTCGAGCACCGAACAGAACCTTGTCAAAATCGAAAAAAATCGAGAAATTTTCGACTTTTTTTTAGTTTTTGCCAATTTATACCACAGAGGGCATATTTTATTATAAAGTTTTTTTTGTTTTATGATAAAGGTTTTACTAAATTTGATACAATTTGAGACCAAAACGGTCTCTGTATTATTATTATTATTTATTTCAACCAAACAAGGCGTACAAAAAAAAAACACTTACAATTAATATTTAACAATTTATATAAATTTGTACAATAAACAATAATGAACGAATTTTAAAATATAACCATCTTTGGTATGAAATTGGATAGGGCATTCATGACGTGAGCACCTTAATCAGAGTAGTTTTAAACCTAGGTCGGGAAATGGTTGGGGAATAGTGTTTTGAGAAGCTATTGAATATTTTGCAACATCTATTGATTGGCTCATTGTTGGCGTAAACTGTGTGGTGTCGGTATTCATTGAGTAAACGTGTGTGCCTCTTCTGCCTTACTGATTCGTTGAAGGTGATCTTATTGGACAGGGACACAACATTGATCAAGCCCCTAATAACATCAAAAGTAAAGCAGGAGCATATGACTATTCTCCGCGAAGATAGACTTGATAGATTTAAGAGATTTAGCCTGTATCTGTATGAAGGTAGATTATCAAATTCGTAAGGATTATACAGATCTCTCAACGCAAATAGCAAGAACTGCTTCTGCACCAATTCGAGCCTATCGCTATGGATATCAAAGGTAGGGTGCCAGACAATACAATCATATTCGAGCAATGGCCGAACTAGAGCTATGTATAAAGACTTCGTGACCCATAGGTTTTTGAATTCCTTCGCTTGTCTTTTGATGAATCCAAGCTGCTTATTAGCCTTGCTTAAGACTTTGTCATAGTGTAAATTAAAACGCAGCTTTTTATCCAAAGTAACCCTGAGGTCGATGACATTGTCAACATTATTGATTGCAACATTATTGAGGCGGTAATCAAAATTTATATTACTGGTTTTGCGGGAAAAACTAATGACTTGACATTTACTGACATTAATGTCAAGACTATTTTGTTTGCACCACTGCTCAAGAGAAAGCAGTTTCGATTGAAGGAAAACTGAGTCAGATTTCGATTTCATTATGTGGTACATTTTCAGATCATCTGCATAAAAAAGTGTGAGATGTCTGCTAAAACTTCAGAAAGATCTGATACGAAAATATTGAATAAAAGAGGCCCCAAGTGACTACCTTGTAGTACACCAGATAAAAATTCAATTTTTTTTGGATAGGATACCCTGAAACTTAACGTACTGCGTCCTATTTCCGAGAGAGACCCGAGATACCAAATTTCTGTAGTTTGATTCGAAGAATATCATGATCAACACGATCAAAGGCCTTGCTGAAGTCTGTGTAGATAGAATCAATTTGATGCCCTTTTTCCATGCCACAGAGAACATCTGAGACGAGAATCACGAGGTTGGTAGAAGTTGACCTGCCTTTTCTAAAGCCATGTTGTTGTTCATTTAGAAGAGGTTCTATTAGAGTAGTGAGCTTGTCACAGACAATTTTTTCAAATAGTTTAGGCAATGCTGGTAGTATTGCAATACCTCTGTAATTATCAATTGACCACCTATCACCACATTTAAAAATCGGGGTCAGATGGGATGATTTCCAGAAAGAGGGAAAAACCACACAAGAAAGTGATTTGTTGAAAATTAAATACATGGGTAACATAAGTGACTCCCTGCATTGGAGTATGAAACTAGGAGGTAGCAAGTCAGGACCAGGACCCTTGTTGACATTAAGATCTTTGATGGCCTTTGCAATCTCGTCTCTAGTTGAATACATTTCACAAATGATATTTGGTGGGTTTGTTTGAGGGAGAAAAATGTTAGACATGCTTGTACATAAACAAAATACTTCCTGGAAATGCTCAGCGAACAGGTCACAAACTTCGTGAGGGCATGACGAACAAAAGTTGTTTTTGTGCGATAGTTTCCCATTACAGCCTTTAAAAGTTTATCGATTTTTATAAAATTTTGAAATTTTTATAAAAATGTTACCAAAAATAGTAATTTTAGTAACAAAGATATAATAAAACACAGATAATGCTACAAAATAATGTACAGAGAAGAATATATTAATGTAAGGGTATTTTTGTAAAGGGAAAATAAAAATCCCGTGCGAGAGCTGCTGCCGATTGAATGACGCACTTTCCCACTTCCTCCACTGCACCCCTCTCTCACCACTCCACACCTCTCCCACTCCCCAGACCTCAAGAACCGGTTCTTTGCATCACATCTCATCTAACTTGTCAGTTCTCAGTCCTTGCCT